>JAUMTR010000002.1:857048-871496 GCA_032270685.1 Microctenopoma stevenorrisi | reverse complement strand
TCACAAAAACCACAAAGATTGAGTTTACAGGACGACAGTCCTGGTCATGACATGTACACAGTTGTGGTTACGTGGCATGTTGAGGTACCATGGCATTGTATATCGCCAAAAACCACACAGGATGAGGTTACAGGAAAGACTGCAGATTCCTACCACGCATAACATAGATAAAAAAAAGTAAATCCTGCTTTCTGGTCGGGGAGATCGGCCTAAGGTTCAGCATTGGGCAGATCGGTCTAAGGTTCAGCATTGGGCAGATCGATTAAAGGTTCAGCATTGGGCAGATGGGTCTAAGGTGCATCGGCGCACGGCGGCAGGCACCCTCAAAGTTTCCCCAGGAACTTTCTAGTTTAAAATATAGTTTCTTAAGGTAGGATCAACTGTGTCTGCTTGTGAAGCATGATAATAAACTAGACTTAGAAATTTCTGAAAGCAAGTTAAAAAAAACAAAAAGTATCTGTGTGAAATGACCATCAGTTATCAATATCCAACTCATTTTGAACCTTATTTCATGACTGTTTACAAGAAGACTCTTTTTGTGAAAGTTGACTTTGAGGGTAGGGACCTTTATGTGTGAAATTATCATCAGTTAATTCTATCCAACTCACTATTAACCTCATTTATTGATTTTCACAGAAAGTCCCTTATTGTGAATACAGACTTTTATTATGGAACATTAAACTCAGAGTGGAGTCAGGTGTGTACGAAATGTGTGTGTGTGCAAAATTATCAAATTATAAATTTGCATCTTGCTTTCAAGCGGTTTTCTTGAATCTTCAAAAAATTGTTATCACTTATTGTGATAATCAGACTCTTATTGTGAAGGTTGACGCTCAGTGTGGAGACAGATGTGTGTCTCTTTGATATTATTATAAATTGAGTACTAGGTAAAGGTCCGTGAAAAACTACACTAAATAGAAATTGAGTCTGAGTCATGTAGTGATTGAGATGTGTGTGTGTTTCTGTGTCAAGAAAGCATGTAAAGAAGCTGACAATGTCAGGATCCTGGCCCCATTTCCTGTCCACGGCTTTTATTTTGGTAACTTCCTGACCACACCACCCTCAGTACAGCACACTTCATTGCTCGTTACCTGATCATTCTCACCTGTAGTCTCCCCCAGCACATTTAAGCTGCCACTCAAACGTTCCACCTCTGCCAGATTGTCTGACTGTTTGTCAAACTTTCCAGTCATGAATCTACCGGATCGAGTCTCTGGATATCCAACCTGATTCTGTTTTAGAACCTGCCCTTCGCCTGATTCCCCTGGAGTTGTCGTGAGTTTTTGCCTTCCTGGTTTTTCTGACCTCAGCCTGTCTTCTGGTGTCCCCTGTTCTGCGTGCCCCTTGTTCTGTGTATCTGCCCCTTTGGAACAGTTGAAATCTTGTTTTGAGAATTTGCCCTTTTGATTTTGGATTTGGAATTTTGGATTTTGGATTTGGATTATTGGACTGGTTATGACCCCCTGCTTTGATTTCAGGAGTTGGCTTCGGATTTTGGACCAGCCCCTGTTCACCAAAACTTCAGTGTGCACAGGAAGAGGAGCTCCAGCCCTTCCCTTTAACCTTTGGCTTTTCCCTCCACACATTTACCTCTTCTCCTCCAATAAATTACTTTACTGAAACCTCTGGCTCTGGCGATTCAATTGGTTCTGCTTTAAACTTTACAGAACAATCTGGACCCAGCCAGTGCAGAGGTTCCCAGTTGGCGGGAGGAGGTACTTTCCGTCAGTCCTCCTCCTTCCACTGATGCTGCTGCTGCGTCTCCGGCACCCCCTGCACCCCCTGCACCTGCCTCTCTGGCAGTCTCGCCTGACAGGGAGCCCAAACTACCCCCCCCCGGAGAAGTACAGTGGTGAACTCAGGGGTAGCGCCTTCCTGACCCACTGCGAGATTTATTATGAGTTACAGCCCTCGTCTTTTCCCACAGAACGGGCTAAGGTTGCCTTCACCCTGGCCTCCCTGTCAGGACGAGCAAAGCGGTGGGCAGCTGCCGAGTGGGCTTGTAAGACTGCTGTTCCACCTTTCCGAAATTTAGTACCGAATTAAAGCTGATTTTTGACCCTGCAAATCCGGAGAATGAGTCCACTCCTGTATTACTCAGCCTTTCTCAGGGGGCACGCCCCGTCATTGACTACATTATTGACTTTAGAACGGCAACCGTGGATAGGGGGTGGAATGAGAAGGCCCTCACCAATGCCTTTTATTGGGGTCTGTCAGACAAATTCAAGAACGCACTGACCTTTCAGTCCCGGCCAACCTCCTTAAAAGAACTCATGGACTAGGCGTCCGAGTTCGATATCTGTCTCCGGGAACGCCAGCACGACCGATCCCGGCCTCACGGTCCGCCACACCCACAAGCCTCTGTCTCCCAGTCTAAGCCGGTCCCTCTCCACCCTCTCTCCGCCCCGGTTCCTGAGACCTCAGAGCCCATGCAAACAGGTCGCTCCCGCCTGTCCCCTGAGGAATGGGAGAGACGTTTTTGGGAGAATCGTTCCGCTCGCCTCCCGTTTTCTGACACCAGTGACCCTGGCGTGTGGCTCCGCTAATACCCCGGTCCGGGTATTCATTGATTCTGGGGCAGATGCCAATTTCATAGACTACCAAACTCTGGTATCATCTCTCAAAATCCCTTCAATTTCTCTCCCCCACGCCCCGGTGGTCCACTCCCTCAACAATCAGCTCCTCTATCACATAACAACTCGGACCGAACACTGCACGCTTTCTATTGACAATCACTCTGAACCCATTCACTTTTATGTTATTCAGTCCCCTCACCACCCCCTGGTGTTGGGCATTCCCTGGCTCAGTAAGCATAATCCCCACACTGACTGGCGAACCGGGCACATCCTGCAGTGGCATCCTAGCTGTCTCGCGACTTGTTTGAAATCAGCTTCCCCTCCTCCTCGGGGTGCTATTGACCTGCTGCCTGGCACTACGCCCCCTCATGGGCGCCTTTTCTCTCTCTCACCACCAGAGCAGGAAGCCATGCAGGGCTACATTACAGAAGCCCTGGCAGCTGGCCTGATCAGACCCTCCTCCTCCCCAGCGGGTGCCGGCTTCTTTTTTGTGGGTAAGAAGGATGGATGCATTGATTTCCGGGGTCTAAATAACATTACAGTCAAGAACAGATATCCTCTGCCACTTATGTCATCTGCTTTCGAATCACTACAGGGGGCCAATGTTTTCACCAAGCTGGACCTACGGAACGCTTACCACCTCGTTCGCGTGAGAGAGGGGGATGAGTGGAAAACCGCCTTCAACACACCTGTAGGTCATTTTAAAGTACCTGGTGATGCCTTTTGGCCTCACCAACGCCCCGGCCACCTTCCAGAATTTGGTTAATGATGTTCTGGGAGACAAGCTAAACAGAACTGTATTCGTTTACCTTGATGATATTCTGATTTTCTCCCGCTCTGAGACCGAACACATTAAGCATGTTAGGGCCATCCTCCAGTGGCTATTACAGAATCAGCTCTTTGTCAAAGCAGAGAAGTGCGAGTTTCATGCCAGTACTGTGTCTTTTCTCGGTTTTGTTATTTCTCAGAGTGGTTAAGGCAGAGGGCTGGGAAGCAGCAGCCCCGGGTTCGATTCCCACATGAGGCACCCAGCCCATCCCCCCGTACCAGGTGTGTCCCTGAGCGAGACACCCAGCGCTAGCTCCCCGAGCGCCGACTATGGCTGCTCACTGCTCCCCCCAAGGGGGGATGGGTTAAATGCAGAGAACACATTTCACTGCGTGTTGTACACTGTATAATGATGTATGTGACAAAAAAAGAAAGTTTAAGTTTAGTTTTAAGATGTGCATGGACCCTGGCAAGGTCCAAGCAGTTGCCACATGGCCAGTCCCTGACAACCGCAAACAGCTCCAGCGGTTCCTTGGTTTTGCAACTTTTCATCGGAAATGTATTCTCCATTTCAGCACTATTGCGGCACCCCTGCACAGACTCGCCTTATCCAAGAGCCAGTTTAACTGATCCTCGGAGGCGGACACGGCCTTTCAGAAACTAAAGACCATGTTCAGCACGGTTCACATTCTCGAGCTTCCGGACCCCCAGGAACCGTACATCATGGAGGTGGATGCCTCTGATTCGGGGGTCGGAGCTGTGCTTTCTCAGAGGCTGTAGCATGATCAAAGACCTTGCGCTTTCTTTTCCAGGCGACTCTCCCCTGCAGAAAGAAATTACGGCATAGGTGATCGAGAGCTACTGGCCATTAAACTGGCCCTGGAGGAATGGAGACACTGGCTGGAGGGGGCTGAGCATCCTTTCATCGTTTACACTGACCACAAGAATCTGGAGTACTTGAAGACCGCTAAAAGGCTGAACGCACGCCAGGCGAGCTCGTTAAAAGGCTGATCGTTTTAACTTCTCCCATTCGTTTCGTCCCGGCAATCAGAACGGCAAAGCCGACTCGCTTTCCAGGATGTTCGACCCGGATGAGGAGTATCCCGAGCCCCCGGACTACATCCCACCCCAGTCCGCACGGCTGGGGGCTGGTCTGTTGGAACTGGAACGGGAGGTTTTCTCCACCCTCGCAGCCTAGCCCGGACCCTAATGCTGTCCTCAGGGGAAACTCTGTACCGGAGAATCTACGCGGCCGGGTAATCCACTCCTGTCACATCTCTCGACTCGCTGTTCACCCTGGTATTTCACGCACTTGCTTCTTTGTCCGACAGTGGTTCTGGTGGCCAACGCTTGCACAGGATGTCAGGGATTACGTTTTAGCATGTCCAGACTGTGCCCAAAATAAACCGTCCAGGTTCTGCCCTGCCGGCCTGCTTCAGCCCCTCCTCATTCCTAGACGCCCCTGGACTCTCGTCTCCCTGGACTTCGTCACCGGCCTCCCCATGACTGACGGTAATACATGTATCCTCACGGTGGTGGACCGCTTTTCCAAAATGGCTCACTTCATCCTCCTTCCCAAGCTTCCCTCTGCCAGGGGAACCGCCGAGGAGCTCATCAGACATGTGTTTCGCCTCCATGGTCTACCCCGTGACGTGGTCTCGGACCGTGGCCCCCAGTTCACTGCCAGGTTCTGGGCGGAGTTTTGCCGCCTCCTGGGCATCTCTGTCAGTCTCTCGTCTGGCTTCCACCCTCAATCTAATGGCCAGACCGAGAGGCTTAATCGACAGCTCGAGACCGGTCTGCGTCTCCTCTGCGGTCGAGAGCGGTCTTCCTTGTCCTGGAACCTGGTATGGGTCGAGTATGCCCACAACTCCCTTCCCTCGGCCGCTACTGGTATGAGCCCCTTTTGTGTGGTTATGGGTTACCAGCCGCCTCTGTTTCCCAGCTTGGACCCCGACGTCGCTGTCCCCTTCGCCACCACCCTGGTCCACCGGTGCCATTTGGTCTGGCACCAGGCTCGACAGGCTCTGTTGAAAACGAGTCGGGAGTATGCCAAGTGGGCTAACCGGAAGCGTTCTTTGGGGCCCCGCTATCGTGTGGGACAGAAGGTCTGGCTCTCCACCTCGGATCTCCCCCTGCGTGTGGACTGTCGCAAGCTGGCTCTCCGCATTGTCGGGCCATTCGAAGATCATCAACCCGGTGGCGGTTCGGTTGCAACTCCCTCGGCCCCTCCGGGTTCATCCCACTTTCCACGTCTCTAAGATCAAGCCAGCTCTCTCCAGCCGGTTTGTAGAAATAGAAATGCTGAGACATGGTGAGGAACATGTAGTGATTGAGGTATGTCTGTCTGTGTGTCTCTTCGTGTGTGTGTGTGTCTGTATATCGGTGTGTGTGTCTGTATTGATGTGTGTGTGTGTGTTATTGTGTCGGTGTGTTTTTGTATTTATCTGTGTGTATCGCGGTGTCTGTGTATTTATGTGTCTGTCAAGTAAGAATGTAAAGAAGCTGACAAAGTACTGCACAGAAAAAGTTGACAAAAGAAAAAGATGACAAACTGAAGTAAAGTTGACAAAAAGATGTTGATAAATAATGTAATGGATTAAAAGACACAGAAGCACTGAGTGAGCTACGTTGCCATGGTAATGGTTACACAGACCCAGAGTATTAATAAACATAGGTACAGCTAATTACGTTGGTTACAAAAAGGGAAAATAGAGGGAGGGATACCTTTACAAAAACCTTTATAAAACGAAAACGATAGTTTATATTAGAAAAATTCCAACACTGACAGCATGCCACCACTTTAACAAACTCCCTGATGTATTTTGATGAAGCAATTCTAAGAAATCAGGGTGTAGGAGCAATTTATAAATGTAGGTAATCTCTGACTTGGAGCAGACTTGGGAGAGAAAGTTGAACATGGTAGTGAATGAGCTGCTCAGACCACAAACTGTCGACACTTGACCATGTCACGCAAAAAACGTAAGTCCTGTCATTACAAGAAGCATATTTCTGGAAAGAAGACAAAATTTCCTACGTTTCTATGTATAATTTGTTTATAAAAGATGAAAGTTGACTGAAGAGGAGAAGAAGAGAAGCAAAAATAATTGATAAAAGTTGGAGAGCAGACCGTATGTAACGGGTATGTTAAGGTGTTTTATATTTCCCCAAAAGTCTATCCATAAATTTTTGTATTAATTTTCTGTGAACCGTATTTGTATTTTATTTTGAGGGAGCTTTTATTTTGTTACGTTGTGTTGTTTGGCCTCTGACCTGTCTGATGTCATTTTCTGTAGATTCGCACTGCTTTCCTCAGACAGCTAGTGGCCGTTCTGAGGTGAGTAAGTTACTGTGATTGTAAATGCTAAATGCTGGTCTGACACTTGCAGTTTAAAGAGAAAATCTTATGGTACATTTTGTTTTAATTTGGTTGTGTTTTGTTCGTCTTTAGCACTTTGATGTGAATTATAAAGTTAGCTGTTCCCCTTCTAGGCTAGGAGTGAGCGCTGGTGGTCTCGCATTCAGTCATACGTTGTATTTGTTTTTTTTCAGAGGTGCACGTATGAACCCAGGGGGAACAAAGCTGCTGTAATGATTTTATTTTAATTTTTGTACAGGTATGTTAGCTCCTTCACTACTTTGTTGTTGGTGTGATTCACACACATGTCATTTGTTGTGTTTTCATGTGTTTTTACTTGTTTCTTAAAATGCAAAATGCTTCAGGAGATGATCAAGTTGGAATTGTGATTGCGTGGTTAGTCTGTGTTTTATTTTGTTGAGTACATAAGTCAGCTAGTGGCCGTTCTGAGAGGACCCTGGCGAGACAAACCTGCTGTACTTATTTCATTTTTGTACAGAATAAACATCACTCCTGGTCAGCAATATGGTGGTTATCCTTGTTCCTCCGTCTAAATTTCACAACACAACACAGATTTCTTTACGGCTAAAAGAGAAGACACACAACGTAGGCCAGTTACACTTACAGTGAGAGTAACATCACGCACTCTAGCAGCACGAAAATTCCACAATACACACTAATGCAAAAGTTGAAAACGTAAATTGCTCAAACACAAAAAGTATAAAAGATACGAAGAAGCTGAAAGTGTCTAGAGTCGATTAAAGTTGATATGACGTTTCTACGACAAACGAGGACTATACACGATGACGCTGATAGAGGAAAGTTAATGAGAAGTTGAACGATGATTCCTATAAACTACAATGTTAAACAGCAATAAAAAAAACAATGAATAAGATGAAAAGTTAAAAAGATGAGAAGCTGAAAAGTAATTGCCTGTATCTCCTAAAAAAGACGCATGTTTTGATGTTTGAACAATGTTTCTAAGACAAAGCGTTTGACAGGCATTACCGGACAAAAATGGGCGGAATAATAATAACTAGACTTAGCAATTTCTGAAGAAATCGCGTGGGGGAGCATGATTGTTGTTGAAAAGACGCCGGTCTGGCAAGATAGTTCAAGTTGAAAAAGACAAAAAGTTGAGAAAGATCAAAAAATGTAAGTTAAATAATTTTGACAAAGTCAAAAAGTTGCCAATTTCAAAAATTTGAAAAAGTTGCCAAAGTCAGTTGAAAAAGCTGACAAGGTCAAAAGGTTGACAAAGTCAACTAGTTGACACAAAGTTGAAAAAAGTTGAATAAAATTGACAGTCAAAGGTTGAAACAAAGTCAAAAGCAGTATAATTGGTATAATAGTTTTATTCCACTATGTTTACTTTCTATTTATTTTTTTCATGATATATAGGAACAACTGCTCAGGCTACAAACTGCTTTGCTTAGAAAACACAATTAAAATACACACCTCTCTTCCTTAATAAAAAAGGAAGTTTTACATCTTTTTGAATCCTGTGGAGATTGGTAGAGGGTGCGGGTCAGTCTATGCAGCATACATTATAAACAACAGGTTCATTTTTTGTTTTTGTTGAAATGTGGCTAGAAAAAATCCTACTGAAATGAAAATTATACTGGGTTGTTATTTATCACTGTGGACTAACTTGATCTCAGGGGTTGATATCTTTTCTTCTAGCACTTCTTTCCTGGATTTACTTGTGGAGATGCGGCTCACAGTCAAACAGGCCAACCTGTGCAGCTGAATGAGTCATAACAAATACACTCATTCACTCAATTTCTCTGTAATATGGCCTTAATATGCAATGTCTTGCTACAATACACATACCGTCTGCTGCCTATCCTAAACAGGAAGTAAGATGGCCCTAGGTAAGGAGTTTTAACTGTGGCGTAAATAAAGCTGAAAATAGTCATTGCTTTAATTGTCCCTATTGGATGAGTCAGGGTAGAACATATGCAACACTGACCTGACCATCTGTTCGACCTACAACTGCTGCACACACACACTGACGCACTGGCAGTTGAGGGTGAAGGGTAGGGGGATTCCCAAGTTATTATAGATGCAGATTGTGTGTGTATTTGTGTTCTGTTGTGGTCAGACTCTATGTTAATCTAATAATTGTAACATATTGTGCAATTGGTAAAAATGCATCCTAGCATATTTACCCCTCAGGGCCACACACACACACACTTACATTAAAGTTAAAGCTGTCAATCGATTAAAAAAAATTACCTATCTAATCGCAAAATTTTCTGTAATTAATTGTTATTATACGCAATTACTTTATCGATACCCAGGTTGCAATTTTTTAAAATTTTACATTTAGGCTTGTAACAGACATGTATGCAATATAATGAAGTAAATGCAGAATCAATACAAAGAATGTATACTTAAAAAAAAGCTTCCTTCCTGTGAAATACAACTTAAAAAAAACCCTCAAGGTCATCAACAGTGACTCACATTAAAGACGTCTTTCTAGTATCTGCTAATAAGCAAAAATACTGAACCCAGGTGCTTGCAGAATATCATAACGATAAAGTCCATTAAAATTTTAGCTTTAATAATAATAATAATTTCTTTTAGAATCTAACAATAACAACAGTGTGTAAAATCTTTGCCAACTGAATTTCAAAAGGGTGCACAAAAGTCAATATTTAAAACAAAAAGAAACAGCTGAAAATCTGTTTTATGTCCATGTGCAACTTGCTGGTCTTTTAATTCCTGAGCATTTGCTGGACTACGCTTAAAATGTCCAACAATCTTGGAACATATGGCCAGAACACTTTAAAATGCAGTGTCATTCAATCGCAATTTCCGTTTGTGTTTCGCACAGACTGTTATAATCCACGCGCATTCAACAAAGATGGTTAAGGAGGACAACATGGTTCAGTGTTTACATTGTAAAACTGAGGTGGCGTAACCAAAAAACATACAGACTTAGCAACATTACTTATGTTTATGTGGAAGCATCTGCATGTTAACCAAGCTTAGCCTCTGCAAGATTATGCAATACTACACAAAAAGACACACACACACACATCCGCCCTGCTGCTATTTCTACTGTCGGGAGAATTCTGTATGTAGCATTGATGAAAGGGCAGCATGATAGGTTGATGATAAGTAGTGCCCAAGACCCCCACCCCTGTTGAGTGAGAGGTTGTTGATTTGCACATGTAGAGCTTCCTTAACTCCGTTCTTGAACCACCTGTCTCCTCTGTCCAGTATTTGTACGTTTTGGTCCATTGTTACGTCCCAACGTGTAAGACGACAAAAAGGAACATAAAATACCCAGGTTTTTGTTGTAAGTATAAAGTACATTCATTGCGAGCCAACACAGGGCGTCGTTTGCGGAGGCAAATGGGATAAAAAAAGAAGGCACGCTCAACAAAAAACTACTGCTAATGAGCAGCAATTAAGATTACAGTAAAGAAAAAGGTATTTTGGCAGAGAAAACAAATGTAACAAAACGAGTAAACAAAAGAGTTAACGGAAAAACAACTACCACTGGAGTAGCGAACCAAACAACAAGTTTACAGAGGTAACTACACTGACGCAGACTCTCACTAATTTTAGTGCCTATAGCACATTAACACACACAAGCACGATGAGAGGCGAGGGCGAACAGCTCAGAATGAACGGTCGCCCCGAGGCTTCGGTACTCGGCGCCTTTATGTCCTCTCGCTGATGCAGTGCAGCTGTGAGGCGGGGCGGCGGGAGCCATGCCGGTCCAATCCATGAACGAGCCTCCTACACTCAGGTGCACCGAGTCAGAAAGCAACTGAGAACGAGAGAAGGAGAGAGAAACAAAAACAACCATACGACAGCAGCCGTAAAATCCATAAATATGTGTCCTTTGTCCAGATCAAGGTACACAGCTGATTCTGGCCCTGATGTGTTGCTGCCGGAACAAGAGAAAGAAAAAGAACAGAACATGAAGGAAGAGCTGGGGACAACAGAAACCAAATCAAAACCAATTTACAGGAATGCTAAACAAGATGAGCAACTAGTTGACTGGCAGGATAACCGAACAAGATAGACTGACAAAGTAAGGAAGTAAGGGGGGTGCTTAAATAGTGAGGGCACTCACTGTAAATGAGGAGTAGCTGGGAGCAATCAAAGTGAGTGTGGAGAGAGGGGAGTGGCTAAGGTGAAGGAGAAACAGAAAGACATGAAAAGACAGACACACAAGGGCCATTGAAGGACATGACACTGACATGCTGTAGTCGCTGCTTCAGTGAAGACAAAGACACAATTGATATGATATGATACCTCTAGGTTGGTTAATTGTTGTAAAAGGGGAAGTAGTCAAAATATTATAGTTATTAAAAAAAACTATAAACAGCTCTTAGCTGAATACAAAAATTGTTTTGAACACAGAGTCTGCTTTATCTCTGTCCACTTTAAGGGGACTTATGTATATATGTTCAGTGTGTATGGCATCTGTGAAGGTCTACTAGACTGATCTGCTGCATGTTGCTGTTCTAACCTGAGGATTAAACTCTGGACCCTGACATCTACTCCACTCTCCCAGATAAGAGGAAGCAGCTGGAAGCCCCGTAGCCTGTCTACATTAATGTTACATCTCCAGCACCTTACACACACCATTACTAATTAATCCAAATCATGTTCCACATTGCCTGAGCACTAAGGCATCTTGACACCCCCAACACCCAACCAGTCATCCTTTACAGAGAGAAAAGAGGCAGCCCCATCCCTTTCCCCTTTTCTGAATAAAATATCCTAAGAATTCAACTTAAGCATTTAGCTAATGCATTTTACATGAGAGCAAAATCAGTGAAGAGGGCAACTGAATCAGGATGATGACAGTGTGGCTTCTATGTTTATGTGTGTGTGTGTGTGTGTGCATATTGATTTATTTATCAGGAATACTTGTACTAAAAGTACATGAGGTAGCATGGGACAGAGGGGCAGCACTCTAAGGAAAGCTAATAGTAAGCAATGTAACTCACATTTCAGGATGTCTGGCTTTCTCCCAGCAGATTAGAGCATGGCACAGCCCATGCTCTAATCTGCTGTGCTGTGATGTCATCAGTCAGGAAAGATGTGGTTCTACATTTTATGAAGAATCTGAAAATCTCTAATTTAATGGGAAGCTGAAACTCCTGACAGGAATCAATTTCAGTAAACAGTCTGTCTACTCTTACAGGTAGATTAGAACAGTATACTTTTATTTATAAAAAAAACCCCTGTATTTTGTATCTTTGTGCAATACTCACAGTTGTTTGATGATCAGAATCATCACAACCCCCCCCCCCCAAAAAAAAACAGCACAGCACATTCTAATTATACCAACGATTATGTGTGACTAACACTGCCCATGCTGTACAGTAAAAAATGAAACAATTAATGACAGGTGGAAATAGAAAACTAATTCTTAGATGACAGGTCTTACAGTTGAGCAGGGCTTTTGTAAGATATGCAGTTCACAGCTGAAAACATACAACAACCCTTCGGTTATCTGCTCTTATGGTTTTTTACTTTTACTTTTGTTTTATTATTACAGGGAATTGGATTAACTGTGGCCGCTTTTAGTGTATTTAATATATTATCGTGCCATAATGGCAATACAGCACTTTGGTGAACAATCCTCTGCTTTTAAAATTGTGATTTATAAATAAATTAATAATAATAATAATTATTATTAAACAAAACAAGCTGTGTGTGCTTCTATTTTCTGCTCTCACAGTTTGGTAACAGATTTACAGAGAGATACCATCTGGCTCTGTCACCTCACCTCTGTCTTGACTGTAGCTCTATGGATCTCAGATGACCACATCCCATCCAATACTGTAATCTTCTTTTTTCACCATGTAGCCGTCTATCTGGACATCCAAATAGCCCTCTGTCCCCTGTGGTCCCATGTCCCGGCTAAATGTGATGTGGCCCTTATCAGCATGTTTTTGATCAGAGTAGTCCATCTGAATAAATCCCAGAGGGCAAATGAAAAGGCTTCAAAAGTCTCCTTGGTTGCATCTGTCACTCATTTTTTGTAGAGTTTTAGTAGGTGGGTGTATATCCTACACCGAGCCATCATGGAAGTTAGTGCATGTGTGTTTTCGTGTTGTAATTATATGTATTATGTGTCCAGGAATACTATGGATATTTGTACAAAATGTGTGCATGTACTTTTGTTGAACACGTGAAACCATAACATTAACTGTATATTAAACACTGTGGAGTGTGCTGCTGATGCCTCCTGTGACCCAGGCTCACTCAACAGCACTGCCAGCAGTGCAGAGAGATTTATTTCTGAACATTTTTGAGTGAGGTTTATCATTCTAACTATCCATAGAGTTTCAGGGAGTCTTCCCTGATTATTTATAGTATTTCAATAAGGATAACTAGCTTTAGTGCTGGGAAAAGCCTTGTGGAGCTCAGCAGGGAGAGGGGCAGCTGGCTGGCTGGAGAAGATTGAATGCTACTAACTTTCAAATTCTCTCAATTCTGTTTTTATAACTTACATTTTCAGAAATGTTGATGTGGTTCTACACTAATATTTTAGACAAGGCATGGGCGTAGGTTAGGACTGCACATGTAGCTGTGAGAGTTACTGAATGCCCTCACATGTGCATAAATACAACCCTGTGTGTGTGTGTGTGTGTGCAAGGTCGTGTGTGTGTGTGTTTGTGTTGGAAGTGACAGTCAAAGATCTTCTATCAACCCACTGCAGTCAATTAGTGGCTCAGAGCCCAGGGGGTGACAGTCCATGACTTCAGTTCACATCTCCACCTCCGCTCCTTCCTTGCCTCCCTCCATTCCCCTCCAACTCAAAGCCTTCTTCCTTTGGTTCTTTAACTTTTCCGCTCAGCACTGTGACACCCGCTGGAGTCGGGGACTTTCATCCGAAGCGTCACCTGTCACTGCCATCGACTTGGCGTCTGTTGTTCTACCAGAATTAGGGTGGGAAGGAAGAGGTAGGGAGGGTGGTGAAGAGGAAAAGAGAGGGTAAGGGGGAGGGTGACATGTCGGGCGATGATAAAAAACACGAGGAGGCACATGGTGACACAGAAGAAAGGAATGTGTGATTTGAGGTAACATTTACATTTTACATTGCAGACATTTAGCTGACAATTCTTTTCTGTTGAGTGACTTGCAATGATGGCAGCAGAAAAATAAACTTCAGCTGTCGAATCTATAAAGGTCGAGACAGATTCTCTGAAGGGGAGTGTGATTCATGATGTTGAATGAACACAGGTTATGCATGCTGTTGAAGAAATACAGTAGACTGCAGTTAAGCATTAACTAACACGTGACAGCCCTATACCTACACGAATCATCCAAACCAACCACCTCCATACAACTGAGTCTCAGTTAATGTATCAGAGTGTAGAGGGGAGCACTTTATTAATGAAACAATGTGTTTGACCAGAACGTATTCTCATTTTCCTTTAATGTCATAAAATTTGCTTGTCTTTTACAAACGTGCTCATTATGTGTGTCCAAACTTTTGCCTGGTACTGTACTCACACATACAAATGATACTGTAACCAAATATAAGTCTCACAGCAGTTAAATTAAAATGACAACTGTTGCCCTTCTATTTCATTATTTTTATTTCTTAGTCTTACTCCTTTGTGTATGCCTGCACGCTTGTACACTCTCTGTGACATCTTGTATAAAATATAATAGATAGTATGGATATACTAGAAAGTTCCTGGGGAAACTTTGAAGGTGCCTGCCGCCGAGCGCCGCTGAACCTTAGACCCATCTCCCCGACCA
>JAUMTR010000002.1:818887-834360 GCA_032270685.1 Microctenopoma stevenorrisi | reverse complement strand
AAGCTTTGAACCTTTTTTCTATACAATCAGGAAGAAGCCTCAAAGGCTTCATAAGGCTTCATTTGCCCATCTCTAGTTGTAGCTGTAGCTCAGAAGGGGCTGCTCTGTGTGTGACGTCCGGATGTCCGATATCTGTACTGCTCTACCTTTTTACAATTTCCCTGTTTGATAATAAACCTATATTAATCCAATTGCTAAGAGTCTCTGTGAATTTCTACTACACTAATTTTATTGTACTTACCTGTTAATTCTGCAGAGTTTTGACTGGAATTAACAAAAAAGATCATATTTCTCCTACATTAGCTTCTCTCCATTTCCGTTCCACACCCCTGTCCTCTGTTCACTGTCTGGGGCCAGGGCCTGAGAGGAGGGGCTGGCCATCTGGGTTAGGCTAGTATGCTTCTTTGCTGCTGCGGGAATTGAGATGGTCTAATTGTCTTCACACCAGCGTAGTGTTGCTTCATGTCCTGAGTGGCAGGGCTGTGGTTCCCCACAAACACTATTAAACATTTACATGGAGAAACGATGCACATGAACATTAGTTTGGTGTACTGTTTAATGAAATGTAACGTTCATTATTTACTGTGATTCATACAGAAGTTGGTTGTTTCTTTTGTTCTCTTTTTGTCAGCAGGTATGGAAGCAGATAATCTATTTTCTCTCCCTCTCTTTCTTTTGACTTTATCCCCAACTTTTTATAACGTTTACCTGTATCCTGCATTTGCTGCTTATTGCACTGGTTAGACCTAAACTGCATTTCATTGCCCTGTACTTGTACATGTGTAATGACAATAAAGTTGAATCTAATCTAAACTCCTTTTATATGAGTTACATATGTTATATAATAAATTATAATAAAATAAAAAGGGCTGTGATTGTTGATAGAAAAGCTACACATATAGACTGTCATCTGTCATAAAACTTTTCTTTTTAATAAAGCTTATAGTTAGAGATGGGTCAGGTAACTGAACCATCTCTTAGTTAAGCTGCTATAGATTTAGTCTGCTGGGGGACTTTCCTGACACTCTGAGCTCCTCTCGTTTTTTTTTCTCTCTCTCTCTCCACTTTCATGACATTATTAGATGTTAACATTGTGTCCTCCTTCTCTCCTAGTTGTGCTTTATCCTTCTGTCTGTACTTTTCTGCAGGTGTCCTCAACCTCGGAGGTCTCATTGTGTCATTTTGCTTTGTTGGTCCTACCAACCTACCCAGTGCTTTGTCTGCTGCTCCTTGAAATCTTATAAACATCTGTTTAGTACTAAGGTCTGCAGACGAGTATATACAGTAAATAAATACACAAATAAAAATTTTTTTATTATATAAAATATTTTATAATAAAATTCAATTAATCTTTATTTGTATAGTATTTTTTTACTTTACTTGGCAGATGCTTTTATCCAGAGCGACTTACAGGGAGCTAGTGCTGGGTGTCTGGCTCAAGGACACAGCTGGTTGGGGATGAACTAGGAGTCAGACGGGGTTTTTAACCTGCAACCTTCTGAATCCCAGTCTGCATATAATGTCATCTTATGTTTTGTATCTTGTGATGTTTTTTTATTTGCGTTGGTGTGTATCTTTCATGGTTTGTTTCTTTCTTTTTGCGTGAGGGCGTATGGTGTGGACTCCATAATGCCAGGAAGAGATAAAAAGAAGGTTATGTTTTTTTTATTGCAAGTGGGAACAGGTGGGGGTCCAGTGAGGTGCAGGCTGGAATGCAGGGAAGTGAAGCACGAGATGGAGGAATGTCCTCGGGGACACTGTGGGAACCACTGAGGATGACAGCAGAGGACAGGTGAGTGTAAGGCTTTCAATAACACTGCTAGGGTACTCACAGAAATTGGGCATTAAGTGGGGAAGGAGGTCCGGGTCCGAAGCTGGTTCCGAGTCGGGGAGGGAGATGACAGAACAGAGGCCAACACACAACAGAGAACAGGTCCAACTGACTCTGCCTCCCCAATTAACAAGAGTCGTTCAATCTTGCAGTAAACTGCCCAGGGGAGGCGGAGTCGGTCTCAGTCTATCACCCACTTACAATGCCGTTATCTCAACAATACCCAGGAAATTTGTAGTAGTTCACACTCTGGCTAAGGTGGTCACATTAACATACGTGAAAGCCAGAGGGGAGGACAACCTACAGGTAATCACCAACCTGAGGGTTCCACAGGGTTTATAAACCTGCTCCTCACACCAGTCAGTCAGACTTGAGAAAGCCCTCTGGAATAATGGGTGACACGTCGTCAAGAAACCTAACAGGTACAGTTGCTTTGGAAAAACCTTTTTGAGGTAACCATGACCTGGATGACTGAGAACCTTCACAGAGAAAATCAGATAATTACTTACTTAAAACTTTGAATAAATGTATGTAATCCCTGATGAAAAACTGGGTTGTACTGTATGTACAATGCACTGTGCACTACTCTACTAGACATAAGAGATTATAGCTGGCTATTTCTTTGCCTCCACCATAATGAGTAAAGTGATGTAGCACCAGATTAGTTGTGATTTCATTGCTTTGCAAACTGAGTGAATACAATTATTTACTTATGTTTTATGCTTAAAACAAAGTATTCGATATATTCTGTCTGACACAGCAAAGCCAAACCCTGCATTTACAACATCTATGCCACATTTTGTGTGAGAACCAATGCTGCTCAACAGTTTGCCCAAAAGATTTATTGGACCAATGTCTTTATGATACTGTTGACAGATATAACTCTCTATGATGCTCTTCATCTGAATGCTGACATCACATTTTCCATAATTTCAGCTCAGACAGCTTTTTTCGTGATTTTCTTGCCCCCTTCTTTCTTAGTTTACAGTGCTGGTTTGGAGAATGATTATCACCAACTTCATCTTGCTGCAAACATGCAGTAAAAAGCATCACTAGATTGCATTTTATGCAGTAGAAGGTCAACTGCTACCTTTGAACTTGAAAAATGAAAATTTTTCCGTTGAGAGCTTGCATGCCACACTTTTTCACTCAAATCATTTCCATGTGTTCCCATGACTGCAGACAACAGTGCACTGATACAAATCTAATGTTGTACCCCCCAACTCCTCCTCTGACCAGCAGATCATGTGTCTTGTGGAATGCAGAGACTCTTATTTGCCTTTTCCCCCTGCACCTAGAAAATAAACACATGAAACGTGAGGTTTGGAGCTCAGCACGCAGTTCCAAGTGTGTGTGTGGTGGAGTTAAAGGGGCGGGACGGGTAAGATAGAGAACAGCTGTGACCTATTTTTCCCTTTTCTCTTCTCTTTCTCTTTACTCATTCCCTTCTTCTCCCTGAAACTCCTACAGTTCTTGAGGAGCTCAAAACTTTATAGAATACATTTCTGGCCTGCACAACTGCTGTGTAGATTCACTACCAGCAGCAACAACAGAGAAGTAATTCAAAGGTCCTTGCAGACCTGCCAATTAAACAGAAACACACACTGTTCCATTATCTTATGGCTGTAAGTTTCCTCTGAACAGGTTGATGTCTGGGTTCAGTGCTCATTTGGAATAGATTTCAGGAAGGTTTATGGTGGTCGAAGCTGTTGTTTGCGAAATGGCAAGATTTCACACATCTGGATTTGCTAGAGCTGCTCAGTAGAAGGAATGTGCCCTGTGTGTGTGTGTGTGTCTGTTTTTTTCTTTGGTCACACAAAGCAGTCACGGCTGGGCATTTGTAACAGCCATGTAAATACACAGCCTGACTACTTTACTTACCATGTGTTCACAGTCTGTCTTAATTTTCTGAAGAGAGCAAAAATATGATTTAGATTGTCTTTGTCCATTTTTTCTTTCTTTCTTTAAACATTCAGATGTCAAACGTTACATTTAATTTAGTTTTTTATCATACTGAAATATGTTCTAAGGGGATGGGCACACAACACAAATGTTACTCAAACGCTCAGCAATTACCATGATAAACATTAGAATCGTACCATGATCAGGGAAAATCTGTTATTAAATGTCCTGCCTGTGTTAACAAGGATATCTACAATGTTAGAAAGTAGAAAAAAACACACTATATCTTATTAAATATCATAATTATGTGAATCTCTGGCAGTACGCTTCACAATAAATGTAAAGAGGAAAACCCATGTTACGATATGCACGTAACATGGGAACTATTAGAACTATGAGGCTACAGCACTAGCTACCCCACCACTCTGCACCTCTTTCTAAATGTTGATGCTCTAATGTATGAAAAATTGTAGTTTCTTAGCTTACCCTAGCAGTTTTATCAAACGTCTATGAAGAAATTGAGTGTGATTGTCTCATAACTGCCAGTGTGGTTATTGCTGTTCTTTCGTATCCAGGCCAGCCAGAAGACTTTGTATTTCCATATTTGTGTGGGTTTTCCCCATGTGCAAGAAATGCAGTTAGCTTAATTGGTGATTCTGTTTTGCCCAGGCTAGGAAGGACTGTTGCCCCTTTGCATGGCCCTGTTATAGACAGGTTCTGGGTGTATTTGCCTCTCACCCAGTGACAACAGAGATAGGCATCAGTGCCAAACCCCAACCTTAACGGGATAAGAAAGAGGATGGATGATATTATAACTTGCACTAAAACTGCAATACACTGTTAAATTTTTTGCTACACGAATTAAACAGCCAAAGTTATTCTAGGCAGTGTTTCGTGTGGAGGAATTTGCTTTCCTCTGGCTTAAATCAAGTTGTAGTTTCCACTAAGCTAGTGATGTTGTTTGTGAACAAGTTGGCTCTAAGAGCTGCTTTGTAGAGAGCTGACTTCCATGGGGGAGAGCCAAATGTTTAGCTGCTCAGCTCTAGCTTTTTGTAACATATAAAGCGCATAAAAAATAAGGCATATATGAAAAAAAAGATCGTCAACAAACAAACTATTCATAATTGCTAAATTAGGTTTTTATAAAGGAGGCATATACAGTATACATATTGTATATTCAATAGTATATACTAGTCACAGATACATTATAAAACATTCTCAAATTCAAACAAATGTTTCATACCAAAAGGATTACAAAAAAATTCCTTGAGTTGTTTCTTTGTTTATGTCAAAAAGAAAGCTGTTGGTGGTGGTGTTTTTGAAAGAAAAATTCCAAAGACATCGAACACTTAGAGCAAATAAAGCTTTTATAAACCAAATATAGATAGAAACAAGATCAGGTTACATCCAGCCCCACATTAAGGTTTGATGGGACCTAGGCTACTCTGCCACTAATGGCTCATAATAATCAATATAGAGCACATGTGGTGTAATATTCTGTTGGTAAACCAACATTATTAATGTCATATCATACTGTATGTTGTAACATCTGTTATTGCAATGCTGGTTGTTGGAGATTTTGCATGCTTCCAGCTAGAGACCGTGCACAAACTCTCTTGTACATCAGTGTGCTCTGTCTTTATGCATGAATTACATAGATCATTTGACATCTGTAGGAATATGGAGAATATGGATGATGTGTTATTCAGGGATTCAAGGATACTTTATTGTCATTGCTAAAGAACAAAACAGTGATCTGAGGTCAGGGTGCACATTGAAAAATATTATATAAATAATACGTACAACAATGAGTATATAGCAGCAATAGTAGCATTGTGTATAGTGCAGGAATGTACATGTCCAATATGTGGGTTGTGATGAAGATGTGATGTGGCTCTCTGGACTGTGTACCAATTTCCAGTTATGTAATTGTAAAAGTGTTCTGGCTTCTTGCTTCACCGGTCCATCACAATGACAAGTAAGATATCTGATATACAAAACACAATACATCAACCAATTTAATGACAGAGATTCTAGCAGGCTAGTCTCTGCTTGTGGAGCTTGTTAGTCAGCAACTGTAACATGGTTTCACTTTTAAAGGACATGACCACAAGGAGATTTAGCACATTCTCTACAACAATTAAAACGCTGAAGCCATGAGCAATGCTATGTAGTGCAACTCAACAATCACTTTTAAGTAATGTTAAGTTACTCACTCAAAAAAGTTTATTGTTGCTAAAAAGCTTCATAGGCCTGGACAGTGGTCATGGAATCATGACCAGATAACGTTTTGGAGCCATTCATCCAATTTAGGAGTCACAGCCTCGAGGGCACCTACCACCACTAGGACCAATTTAACCTTCACTTCCCAAATCCTCTCCAGTTCCACTTTCATTCCCTGTTATATCTCCAGCCTTTCTTCTTGTTTCTTCTTTTTGATGTTACTGGCACCTAGTACTGCTGCATCTATCACTGCTGCCTTCTTTCTGTACCTTATCTACTTTGTGTCTAGTTGGTTAGCCAGCAACTTCCTGTGCATCTGGAGAATCTCACAGTGGTGCATACTGTATAGACTATAATATATAATGTATTATTTCTCCAGATGTGTGATTTCTATATTGTACCAACATCAAGTGATAACTTTATTGTAATTCAGCACTACACCCACTTTTTTCACTAAATAAAGAAGCTCTCAGCTTATTTTACACTAAAACATTGAAGGCAATGCCTTGCTCTGCAGTTGATCCAGTTAACAGAGAGGCAGATAGCTGTCATAAAGCCTCGACAGCTGTGCAGTCACAGTGGCTGTGTTGTCCATCTCTGTGACCGCAGAATGAAAACAACAGTAACCAGTCCTCTCATCTGTGAAGGTCATACTGCTGCTTTAATCCTATTGGCTCTATTCATTGCTGCTCAGTTGGCCCAAGTCTTTCTCTACTTGTCCATCACCGAGGCTGGCTTTCTGCTGTGTCCTTGGAAACTGTGCTCACACTTCACAGCCAGTACAAGTGCACCCCTTCCTCCTCCAACACACATGAGCGCGCAAACACACACACACACATAAATATTGCCTACACACAGATTAGTTGTGGCCCTGGGGAGGAAGAGGCGCGAGCCACGGGCAGTTCTATCTTATACAGTTATAACAGCTACTGTGTTTATTCCTGGATCAGTTTAACACCTTCTGCTCTGCCCTCCACCCGTCTCTCACCCATGGGAAGTCAAAAGGCAAGAGGAGTATAGTGTGAAAACACTGAGCCTGCTCTGTGACACATATGCTTGCCTGTGTCACAGAGTGTATGTGTATGTGTGTGCTGCTTTTATGGGATCAGAGTGAGGGCTTGAATTTCCTCTGACAAACGCTCTCCAAGATTATTGGGTGCTATTCTTATCTTAGCAGTTGGGTCAAGTAGAGAATGGTTGTCTTTTGTACCAAAAAGTAGGCTCCTGATTGGACTTTATGAGGGTTATACATGGCGATATAGCTACTTTGAGTTTGGAGTTGTACAGAGTTGTACTTTGTAAAAAATGCAGATCACTGGATGAAGATTGTATGCCCTCCATTTATTTCAACTTAATTCATCTTTATTTGTATAGCGCCAAATCAAAACAAATGTCCCCTCAAGGTACTTTACATAGCAAAGTTTAGGACCTTGCATAATATAAGTGAATAACCTCCAGCAGAACCAGGCTCAGGGTGGGCCGTCATCTGCCTCGACTGGGTGGGGTTAGTGGACAGAGACGTGTTTGAAATGCTCCCCGGTACTTTCTGTATTCTTTGTGTTTTTAGTTTATTTTTTAGCGTTAATTTGTATACTGGACACTGTACTCATGCTTGCGACAGTAAGATACAGCAGAGAAAAACTTATGGACATTGGCAGAATCCACCATGAACTCAAATATCAAATAATCCAGCCAAATCAGGCCAGGAGACAACAATATAACCGACTATGTGGGAGGAGCACGACCAACATACAGAACGGCCAAAGCAAAGTCGATGCAAGAGAGGTGGGCTACATGCTAGGCTAAAGGCTAGGACTACACGACCACCGGTACCTAGCCTGTTGCTTGCAAATGTTCACTTTAATTTTCACGGAGACCTGGATTTCGAACTTCATGCCGGCTCTTCAGCGTTACACACACAACATCTATCGCGGAGACCGTACATCAGACTCGGGGAAGAACAGGGGTGGTGGTGTCTGTGTGTTTGTAAACAACAGATGGTGTAGAGACGTGCAAATTTTTGGACTGTTCGGGAAACATTGAGCTGCTGGTGTAAAGTGCTGACTATTCTATTGTGAGCATAGTGACTGAAAGAAGCACCCCCCTACATCTTTTATTTTGTTTTAATTTGATTGTCATAAAAGTTTATTTCATATTTTGTGTATTGTTTCTTTGGAACCTTCTATGTCTTATTTTGGTTTACTTTCTTCTGCTTCAGTATATTGCACACAGGCAACAGCTGTCTCTTCCCAGGTAGTTGCTGTTACTATTGTGCAGCACCAGATGGCGTGTACCTATTAGCTAGCGCTTGTGACAACAATGTGAAGTGAGTGCAGGTGTTTTGTTGGCACGAAGATGGGCTGGGGGGCAGAGGCAGAGGCAAAGGCGCTGCAAGGGTGTCTTGGGGCCCCAGGCAAAAAATTCCAAGGGGGCCCTTAAACATTTCATCATTCGTAGGCTATAGCATCCAACACTGACAACATTGTAATCATATTTTAAAATTGAAGTGAAGGCTGATAAATAACTGCAAGGAACAAATAATTGTACTTTATGAAATCTTTATTTGTAACAAAAGGCTCCAATAAAAAAGCAAATTTACATAGAAACATAGAAAATTAAAACAAAAATAATAAGAAATAGATACATAGTAATAAAACCTGAAAAACAATAGGACAATATAACTGGAAAAACAATATATTGTATTATATATTTACAAAATTCAGCAAGTCCTGAAAGTCTCTCCTGGGACATAGTGGATCTGAGGTAAGTTTTATGAGCTTTAGGGCTGAGAAGCTTAATAGCAGACGAAGGGTAATGCTTAAGTTCCAGACAAATCCTTGTAAATGTAGTAAAGCATTTTCCATGGGGAGCTTACATTATCAGGAAAGGCATAAATAGCAGCTCTGATCTCTAGCACCAAATCAAAAAAGTTTTTAGTTAATGTACAAGATGCTTGCTAATGTTAAGCAAACAACTTAGCCTTATATCAGGTAGCATATTTGGCTACATTAAAGTAACCACATACTTTGAGATAAAAAAAAACATAGCCACAAACTATTATACTTACCACTGTCTTGTCTCCTTTCCTCTTCTTCTTTCTTTTTTTAGTTTCTTGTCATTTTCGCGGAGTAGAGGCTGCTTTATTCTTGTTGCGCATGTTTGTTTACTTCCTGTCAGCCGGCACCGAGAGGGGGGGGGGCGTAAAGGGGGTTTGTGAGAGCTGCTGACAGTGCTGTCAATTACATGTTTTCACAGTCTCTCTACTGTTGTTCTGATGCGGTTCAAACTGTGTTGGTCCTCTGGGGCCCCCTTGGCCTGGGGGCCCTAGGCAATTGCCTGCCTTGCCTGTTTGCTAGCGGCGCCTCTGGGCACAGGGTGCGGGGGGCAGTGAATGCGGTGTCTGTGTGTGTGTGTAAAATTCAAGAGCAGCGGATGGAGTGCACCTGAGTTTTTTTTCCCACGTGTGCTAAACTATTTTCCAAGTGAATTCAGCACTGTGTTTCTGCTGCCTGTTTACTGTTACTCACCCAAACGCAGTATTCATTGTGGCTGACGACTTTAATCACTGCAACCTCAAAACTGTCCTCCCCTAATACCACCAACATGTGTCCCTTCCAACAAGGGAGAACAACATCCTTGACCACAATAACATAAAACATGCCTTCAAGGCGGTCCCCCACCCACACTTAATTCGACAACATCTCAATGTTTCTCTACCCAGCCTACAGACAACACCGCAAGCAAGCTCCCCCTGTAAGTAAAACCATTGAAGTGCGAAATGAAGAATCTGAACTGATGCTTTAGGACTGCTTTATGTGTACAGAATTGGGAGTGTTTAAATCTGCTGCTGTGAGAGAGGACTTTATTATGGACCTAGAGGAATATGTTGCAGCTGTAACAGGCTACATCAGCACATGCACAGACAGCATCAACCTCTACAAAACACTTTAAAACCTACCCCAATGATAAACCCTGGATCAACAGTGAGGTACGGTCCATGCTACGTGCGCGTTCCACTGCGTTTGTCTCAGTCGACGCTGAGAGCTACAAAAAGGCCAGGTAAGACCTGCATAGATCAATCAGACAGGCCAAAAGACAGTACATTGTAAAGCTGGAGGGATATTATAACTAAGCAGACTCATGTGGCATGGACTGCAAACCATCATGGACTACAGGCAAAAGCCCTCGGAGAACATACACAGCCGAGCTACCTTCCCAGATGAGCTGAACAAGTTCTACGAACAAGTTCTACGCACCCATCAACCGATAGAGTGAGGTCCTGAGGAAGGCTTACTGGATACACCTCTCTTTTTGTCAGTGGATGAATTGCGTACTGCCCTAAGGAAAATAAACCCACGAAAGGCAGCCGGCCCAGATAACATCTCAGGGCATACACTCAGGGTCTGTTCAGCGCACAGCCGGTCCGTATGGACCATTCCTGTGCAGTCTGTTCCAGGTGGGTGGCTGAGGTCCGCTGAATTCTTCCTGCCCTCGGTTAGCCACTTGGAAGGAAAATCTATGCGATGAGATGGGAGTATTAAATTATGGAAATGATCAATATAGAAAAATAGGAATAACCAAATTAGATGACAGGAAAAGAGACCAGATGTGTAAGTGTATATAGATGATTGAAATGACCAGATGTCCATGATTGAAGTCTGTAATGTAAGATGTGTGTGGTGCAAATGTGCATGAATGTGCAGAGTGTGAGTGTACATAGGTGTATGAGTGTGATTGTGCTATTCTTGAATGACTCAGGTGTGTGCAGTTGTGAAAAATAGGTGTACAGGTGGGTGTGACCATGGGTGTAGTGTGGTGTGCAGGGAGAATGATGGTCCTGAACGGTGGTCGGCGGTCTGGTTGAGAGTGTTGCTCCTGGTCAGTGGTTAGCGGTCCAGTTGAGTTTTCAGAAAGCGGAAACGTTTTCCTGACCACAGCAGAGAAAAAGTCCGTTGCTGGGGTGGCTGAGGTCCTTCACGATCTTCCTGGCTCTGGTCGAGCACCGTCTGCTGTAGATTGAGTGCAGGTCAGGGAGCTCAGTGCAGAGGGTGTGCTCAGCTGATTGCACCACTCTCTGGCACACCCCTGTGATCTAAGAATCTCTGTTTCATTTTATCCTTATTGATGTGAGTTAGTCCTCATTTGTGGTTTACAAGTAAATTTGGTGCCAACTGATAGGACTACATGGTGTCAGAAATATGTGAAATCCGATGTATAAGTGGGACCATATGTTCATGATGTTCCCACTACACCCTGTTTGTCAAAATGGCTGAGCAGTGTGAGGCTCCAGAGCTTCTGATCTCCTAAGTGTGTGTTCAAATGCCACAAGTGGTCTTGGAAGCTGTTTCGTTATCAGATTCCCTATGATTTGAAACGTTTTGGACATGCAGTAGTTTTAATACATGCAGTACTTTTGATCCTGCATGTAAACACACTCAGAAATTCTTATTAGAGTCGTGTTGTTTACTTAATTAAAGCAGACAACAAACAGAAGAGCAGGGATGACGTCCCTGTTGCTGCATGTCTGTCTGTCCAGCTTGCCTGAGCAACACGCAGAGTGCTCCAGCAGCACTGAGAACCTCAAAACCCACCCAAGCCCCCACCAATGAAATCAAACAGATGTTGTGAGTCCTCCGACACTTGATGAAACAGTTGAGGTTTTTTTGGGAGACTAGGAGACTCTTAGCCTCCAAACCACACACCTGCTTCTGGCGCGGAATGCTCAGATGTTCAGATATTCATTAAGTAGACCTGACGCTGTGCAGCGATCCTCTTTGAAGGGCCACAGGACGTGGACAACTCAGCATAAGACTCTTCAAAGGCTTAAGACATCACATGCAATAATCTTTGAAGCAAGACAAAAGAGCACTTCACAATACATTACAGCTGAGTAATAAAACGTAATGGGGCTGTGGAAATGTTATAGAAATAGACATGTAATAATAGGATAATGTCATGCTAATTAGGTATTAAGTACCAACCAGTGAAAGGTTAGTATTATTGGTTAACATGGTAGTTTCAGTGTATAAATCACAAAACAGAGAAGTAAAAGGCAAAACTATCTGCTGTAGTAATAATCTAAAAAATTATAATATTTTTTCATAAAGGGGAATAATATTTTGGGTTCAAATGCTGCACTTTCATCCAACCCCAGGAAAATCAAGAACCCTCACATATACACCAGGAAGGCCAGAGTTAAAGGTAGGAAGGGTTTCCTCCGATTGAAGCTACTTAATTGAGCAGGGGAATATTTGAAATTCACAAAACAGTCCAAATCACTACATCAGAAATCTTCTCACTAGGATATTGCCCTGAGATTTGCAGCACAGTTCCTATCATGCTTTGGGTAATACAAACAAACATTATAATGCTTCCATGGTGTGAGAATGAGCTTGTTGTTGCTCTTTTTGTGGGATTCTGGCAAATCTGTATCACAGACAGTAAATTATTAGTAGTTACTAGCAACGATTGTCAGTAGACAATGAACAGATTTGAGAGCAAGCTAGTTCCTGGAGTCTGCTGTAAGTCATCTGTGGGTCAGATTTGAATAATTCTCAGACAGTTTGTAGGATCTGATGCAAATTGTGTTTGTCAGTCTTCAGACTGACAAACACAAGGTGTAAGCAATGAAGCAACACTACAGCTTTCCATGGCAAAACAAAGACATCAGCCGATCAACTTGATGTAGTTCAGCATTTAATTTGACAGAAACATTTGACTGTAGTCTTGTGATTACTGAAGTGCTTCCTCGGACAAAGGTATCCTCTGAATAAAGAAATATGGTGGACAGTTAATCAAGGTTAACATAGCTCAGCATGTCTACATATGTATACAGAAATGTCTGTTACACGAAGTACCTTTAGCCACTGAATATCTGTGTGTACCTTTTTGTTTTCATTTTTATACTTTCACCAGCATCCAACAGCAGATTGGCATGAAGTTTACCATGCGCTTTCATGCCCCCAGGTTGGTAGCTCGAGTTTAACAACTAAGAGTTCTGACAAACTGTTTAAGAAATATCCTCAAGCAACAACAGGCCAATAAACATAGCGGTACCATTGTAGTAAAATGGCAGCTCATGAAATGACATTGTAGATTTGTATTGCATTTGTGTGGAATCAGACTGTTGAGCATAATGAATCTTTTTGCTATTTAATCTTGGATCAGTCACAAAACACAAACAGCACCCTGGCTTGGCATGATGTTGATGAACTAGATAGAGAGCGAGAATAAACAGACAGACTGAGAACACACCACTTCAAAGATACTTTGCTGCCTTTAATTTCACTATGATTTGTTTTATCTGTCTTAGTGACAGCACAGCTTCAAAGTCTGCTTAGATCCATTAATGTGTGTGTTTCTCATGGCATCGCTAACTGCTTTGTTGTTCTCTGTGGCTTTTTAAAAGCCACAGAGAACATTCTTTATCTAGATGAAGCTGGCAAACAGCAAGACCTGCATATTAAATATCTGCATTGTTTTAAGCTTCAGGACAAATTCCTGAACACAAATACAGGCCTTGAGGGAGCTTCCTTGACATGTAACAGATGTTTGCCTTGGGCCTGTTGTGCATGTTCTATTACCTGTCTTAGTGGAATACCACTGTTCATGTTTAATTATCTGCTAAATGTAAGAACTGCTCATTTCACAAAAGTGTAACAGATTGTGTTGTCTATGTCAGATGCAGAGATAGCAGGATCGATTCCCAGCTGTGACACCCAGCCTATCCCTCATACCAGGTGTGTCCCTGAGCTGAGACGCTCAGCACTAGCTCCTTGAGCGCCGCTTGTGGCTGCTCACTGGAGGATGGGTCCAACACAAAAGAAACACAAAAGAAACATTTCATTGTAACATTTAAAAATGTATTCAATGACAAAGTGGATTTTTCTTCTTTAAATTGTGCCTTATTGCCTTTTCAAATTACTATTATCTTAGATAGCTTGGTGTATGTAGAATATAAAACCATGTAAGAAAATGTCACCAGTGGTCACACTGTGGAAAATTCAGTAGTATTCAAATTATCTTATTTTTTTCTCCTTCGGTTTCTTGCAGTCTGCAGACAATGAAAGAGCATGAGCAGGAAGGGGGAACTAGTAAAACTGTTTAAATTCCAGCCATCCTCTGCCAAATATGTGGGTCTGGCTCTCAAACCACAACAGGACATGCAATCATCAGCTATTCCTAACTTGACCAAGATGTCAGTCTTTCTGTGATTTGGCACAATATAAGTAGTATTAGTATAAGTAGTTTAGCTCTCTCATTCTGATGACAAGATGCAAGGGGTGGCCAATCCTGGTCCTTGAGGAACAGAAATGACCACCACTCACCTAAATATAATAACATTATATCATATTATTCTTTTGACAACTTTGTAAAATTCATGATCATAGATAAAGGCTGAAATTGAGAGAACTGAGGACTGGTAAACTGACTGAGCTCTGGTACAACACAAAATGCTTCTATGAGTCCAAATCTCAGAGTTTATGTAACTTTACTTTTAGGGTGAGTTCAAGGTAACTGAACCACCTTAGCATTTTAAAACAATTCTCTTCATAGGGTAAGACCACATATAATGTTCATTCATTATTGCATCATTGGCCATCATGGCCTTCTTATCCAGTACTTCTTTTGTCCAAGTACTGGTCTGCTGGACTTGTGTGTTAAATATGTGTCGAAACATTTTTGTATTATGTCCTCTTGTATCAGCATAACTTTGAGGTATTTAAACACAGAATGGCTAATACAATGATTAACACACCAGGGCAGTAGTGTTTGGTGAGCCCACTGCCATTGACCTGTGAGTCTATGCAAACAGAGAGAACTGTGTTTGCATAGACTGGTCTGTATGGATGTTTGTTCAGGGAGCTCACAGTGAGCATGTGACTATGGAAGTGAGACATAGTTGAGGGTAAAGAAGACATTGAACATCATGCAGTTCCATTGATGGACCTTTATACAAATTCACACAACTCTACAGAACAGAAAACCAATTAGGCTACAATAAGAAAAGATACATTAGTAAAACATAATTGTCACCTGGGACTACTTGAATAATGCCTTTTTAAATACTTAATCAGCTTGAGTAAATAAGTGTACCCAGCCATGATCTTTTCTGAGAACCACATGCTGTTTTATTCATCAGCAATGGACAGGTTAGGCGAGGTTAGTATGAACAAACACAAGTCTTATCATTATCAACATGTGCACTGCAGCTTGCTGTGTATGGGGCTGTAACTGTAGCTGCAGAGCGGTCAGAATTTTATTGTCATACAACGCCCACATGTCCACTACAACAGTTGTGAGAGTAGTAGCAGATCATTTTCAAAATGAAGTACAGAAATAACAATCATTTGTATCTGTGGCTGAATAGGCAGTTTTGCATGAGGTTCTAATAATAACTAGAAAGTTCCTGGGGAAACGTTGAAGGTGCCTGCCGCCGTGCGTCGCTGAACCTTAGACCCATCTCCCCGACCAGAGAGCAGGATTCACAGAGTATTTACAAACACACACAGTAAAC
>JAUMTR010000002.1:696504-747568 GCA_032270685.1 Microctenopoma stevenorrisi | reverse complement strand
AAGGTGAGAAAAATAAAAAGTTGACAAGAGACAAAGATGAGCAAAGACAAAGTTGATAAAGATGACGAGCTGATAAAAAGGGGACTGAAAGAAAAAGAGACAAAGATGAGCAAGGACAAAGTTTACAAAGATGCCGAGCTGATAAAATGGGGACAGAAAGAAAAAGAGACAAAGTTGACAAAGATGACGAGCTGATAAAAAGGGGACAGAAAGAAAAAAGTTGACAAGAGACAAAGATGAGCAAAGACAAGGTTGACAAAGATGAGGAGCTGATAAAAAGGGGACAGAAAGAAAGAGACAATGAACTATTTATATGGTAGGCACCTAAATAAATCTATAAATAAAGAGACCAGTTTATAGGTGGAGAATAGTAGGTGCCTCCCATTCTTTTTATATGGCAGGCACTTAATAAATAAAAAGAGGATATCAATAGTGAGGGAGCATTCAATGCTCCCCCACAATGAAAAGTGTTGTTGTGGGTGCAGGACGCATGTGGGTTAGACTACAAAATTCAGTTATTAAAATGAACGAATGATATGTTCAATATTCAAGGAGCCACTCAAATGTTCCGAAACACAACAAATAATGGCTACTGTCCATCTGTCCTGTTGCCTTCACAGTAAACGGGACTATTTTCTAACACAGAATTGCTGAATGATTGATCTCACAAACATAGACAGAAAAATGAATCATGTCTTCATGAGTCAAACTCTTCCACATAGAATTTACTGATAAAATACAAGTTCAAAGTTTTCCTTTAACTTTAACTCTTTTCCTCTTGTTCTCTATTTGTAACATCACAATCCTATGAATTGTTGGTTATTCCCTGAAGCGTTCAGGAGTGCAGACTCAACAAAAGTGTTTCTAAAGAGCGCAAAAGACTGGAAAAAATCCAGTCATCCACTATCCCATGTAACGGTAAGAAACAGCTTTCAGCCTTCTCAGAGCTTTCAGTCTCACGCATAAAAGTGAGTCCACAGAGGACACTGGGATTAGACAAGAGTGCCTACACAGCTTCCGACTAAAGTTGCTATTATCCTCCCTTTGGCCATGTTGAGCTGATGAGTTAGTTGTGGTGAGGATGAGGAAAGTATGTATTTAAAGAGCGTAGACTATGGACATTAAAGCACATCCTCAGCAGAACTGCTTATTTAATCTGGATCAGGTTTAGTTTGCTTTAAGCTTGTAAAGATGCAGTTCGATTATTACTTAGCTGCTTGTATTGAGTTCTACACGACACATGACAGACCACTGCTTGGTGCATTTTTCGTTTCCACTCGCTAATAATTTTTCATGTATAAATACTGTATAAAGTAATCACATCAAAATGTTCTCTTGTTTGATTTATAGTTAACACGTTTTCTTTTCGTCATCTTTCATTTTGCATCAATGCTGCATGTGTGTGGGATTTTCTTTCAGTCAGCGGACAAGATATTGTCTGCACGCTCCAACAACATCTCACCAAACAGAAGCTTGGGCACCCACCCTTCACACACTGAAACACACACACACACACACACACACACACACACACACACACACACACACACAGAGTGAGCATGTGAGAAGGGACGGAGGCGTGTGGAGGAGGTCAGGGTCAGTTCAGCTGCATGAAGCCCTGCAGGGAGCACTGTGAGAGGAGCCCTGGCACCAGAAGACGGAACACTCACACAGTCATAGTAAAAGTCACATTATCAGACATTCTGCTGTATTTGTTTTAATTACTCAAATTAAGAATTAATTTATTCTATAATCACTGATGTTAAACACAACACCCCCTGATGATTTATTATGTATCACACAATGAAGACATTTTATGAAAACAAAGAATGAAACGTAGAGTGGAAAGAGGTGAAATAGCTACTGTTGCACTGCTGGTTTTAGGATGAAGAGCTAGAATCTATGAGATACTTTGTTTCATTAACTAATGAACCCCACCCATGCATCATGCTGGATTACTGTCTTTAAACAGCATATGTACTGACTTTATGCTTCAGATACTGGACTGTTGTTAAAACATCAACCTTTTACTTGAACACCAGGATCTGGCTTAGAAGTGGATTGGTACAGTTCAGTGGTGCACAACATGCACATCTACGGGATTTTATTAGAATTAGAAATATTGATAATTCCATCTGCTATTTATGAACTGTTTAGGAAGTGAGACTTAAATTTGACAAGTCTAGGCCATGGCTATATTTATGTAAATCCTTGGTAACCATGGTAATATGTATGTGCAATAGAAAAAGCACATCCAAAAATTCATGAGAAAATCAACTAAACATCCCTGTGTTACATTATTCATAACGGGAATATTTAGAATGCTCATTTATCTTCTGACTGCTTCATTAGTTTATCATGACACCATATAAATATACATAAACAGAATTACCTGAAGCTGTAAAGTGGCAAAGTCATGGTAGTTACAAGCAACAGCAAGCTAGAGCTATGAAAGAACTTGTGTATTTCAAATTTTTAAATAATAATAATATTAATATTAATAATAATTAAATATATAGAAATACAAATTTATTTCACATTCAAATAAATAAACTAATGACTTGAGCAAAATAGCATTCAAAAACATAGTGGCCAAAGATTGTGGAATGCTCTGTTTTAATTGGGCTGTCGTTTGGTGAGGAAATGGACATATTTTCTCTGCACATGAACATCCAGGCTGTGGCTTGTTGCCGCCTCTGTGGCTGTGCGGAGCCAGTACTGATTAGCTCTGACTCTGTTTGGGTTCACAGGAGAGGAGCACAAATTGGAACAGACCTCTAAAAATAGGACGTATTATTTACCCCTCCCAACATCCAGGTCTTTGTGTATGTGTGCACAGGCATGCTTTCCCGGCATCTCACAACAAGTCATTCATGCACATAATAACAACAGCTACACACACACACACACACCCAGAGGATCCATTTCCTGTGAGAGGAGGCCTCCGGGTTGGATGCTGCTCTCTTCTTGTATAAATATTTCATTTTTCATACAGAGCCATTAGAGATGGCATTAGTGCTGCTTTTACCTATGTGTAAATGTGTGCGGTGTGTATTTAGTGTACTGAGGCACATGATACTAATGTTTCCACACTAATATTTCCACCGTCCACAAGCCGAATGCTGTGACCCCTGATCATCATATTAGTCCCAGCACTTGCCTGTCCACGCTGCAGGCGCAATGACCTCTGACCTCTGACTGATGCTTTGACTTCTGGTAGACTGCTGGCTTTTGGTTGTAAAAGGGGCATCTGTCATGCTCTCCTCAGCCGCCGTCTGTCTCTTTCATCACAAGCACCACACACTCTGATGTAGCAGCTTGATGCTCTTACCCCTCAAAAAAAATCCCCCTCACACACTGCCCCAGTGAGAAGTTAGCTGCAGGCTCTGACCTCATGAATGGTGCACACACAGCACAGTGTGGTGGCCTGGGGTGTTTCTGCTTTTATGTGAATAAGAATGAAAGAAAGAGACATTGACTAAATTGCTCTGAATTTCTTAAGTTTATTACAGGTTCTTTTTTTTATCATGCAAATGTATTTCATGCACAAAAAAATTATATACAAACACATTTTATATTTTAACATACTTTATTGACCTCCATGAGAAAGTTGTTGTTGGACGGCTGCACATGTGGAATATGATGCTTCTACTATGGGATTACAGTGAAGCAAGAGCATCTCAACATGTAGTCATGACCCAGCAGTTCATGAATATTTCTGCCAACTATTCTGTCCAATAATAATCATGTGTGATGTTTTCAATTACACAACAAATACATGTATGTCAGAAATCCCCATGTTGGAGCTCCCTGGCCCCTTCTACATCTTACTAGCAAAGTCATTCTATGGAATTCCCTACACCACCAAGACATACAAAGCCTACAGCTGATTTTGAATCTTTTCTTGAAAATGGAATTAATCTATACACATCCCAGATCTTTATAGCGCCTATATTCACGCCCCTTTATCACCTAACTGTAACATTTAAATAGAAACACAGGGGACAACGTTTGGGAAAACAGAGCTTTATTTAAAGTCATATCCACAGAGAAGCAGCTTTGGAACACATGCATATAACTGCTAGTAAAGTTAGAGTAGAATAGTAGAGTGCTCCAAAAATATAAATCCTTAAAGGATTCTCGAGAGGGACATGGGACACATTCCTTCTCCCTGCATCCCAAGCAAGAATAGAAACGAGAACGAACAAGCAGACTGGGGGAGTCAACCTACGATATGCATAGTGTCGCCCACAACAGTAACTGCACACACACACACACACACACACACACACACATAAACTGCAAACCCATTAAAGAGGAAAAGAATTCTTCTTTAAATACTCTTGTCAGCACAGATTTCATGCTTCTTCCCACCACCAAGCTTCAGTTTTATTTTCACTTACTCAGAGGTTCTGCAGTGTCCATTATACTAGACAAAAACAAAACAAACAAATAACAATAGCACTAAAAGAAAAATAACATGTAGTTTACACCACAAGGTTCTCAACAAGTAAAGAGCCTAAATCAGCTTTTAATGTTCAAGAACAGATCAAATCAATGGTTAAAGACATGGAGGAAGGTCAAAACTATAAAACAAAAGAAGAAAATTCCCCCATAAAACATTCCATTAATGTTAATGTTGATTAATGCACTAATCAGTAGTTTTATTTTACTGATGGATAAACTGAATATGTGTATTGTGAAAAAAGGTTTTAACTCACCGTGTAGTCAAAAAATACCATAAAGTATCTAAGACCAATAAAATACATGAAATATGGATTGACATTTAAGCAGCAATTGTAAAAATATGCCAATAAAAGCCAATAATGAAATTACCTCTTAAACCTGCACCAATCAATAGTTTGACATTATCAATCAAAGGTTCACAGTTTAGTTCACTCAAAGTTTGTTACCTATTGAAACAGAGACAGTTTTCCTCACTGTTGCCATCTGAGCACATAGCTCGATGTAATCAAAACTTATTTCCTATGTAAGTGATGAGGGCCAAATTCCTCAGTCCGCCACCTGTGCAGAACACAATGAAACATTATACAATAACAATACAAAATAATAACAGTCCACAGAAACACAGAGCATCTTAGACTGAATGTCTGAGAGTTTAGTTTTGAAATGAATCCACTTGATTAATTCAACTCAGGCTGCTGATGTCTCATATTCTCTTAAGATATATATTAGAATACATGTGTACTATTGAAGCAAACATTGGCCTTCCATTGAAAAAAAAAAACCTAAGTTCGAGTTGTGGCGGCATTAGTTGAGAGCCTACTTATTTCAAAAAATTCCTGAAAATCACCTTGCTTTTCCACTTTTCTAATAAAAATATTGTTAAGAACACTGAGAATATTGGCAGCCTACAGCTGTTTTATGATTGTTATGAGCACATGTGCTACAAACACATTTGTGATCATTAATAAAAGTTTACCTACCTAAGCCAGCTTGATTCTTATGAGCAACATAACATGTTGATGCTAGGGTTGTGTTTGTCACATTTAAAATTGATGAGCTGGATGCAGTTGGTTCTTGGTTCTAGACAAGCTGAGGGTTGGTGCTGCTCCTTAACCAGTTCCTTCTGTCAGAGAGCTCATTCTTGGAAATTATTGGCTGTTGGAAATTAGGTCCCGGTTATGGGGGTTGAAAAAAGTGGCTCGACAAAGGGTAGAAAAGACTGTAGTAGTAGTTAGTTTGAAGAACTAGGAGTTGATTATCATAAAAACTACCTTTATACTTTTCATAAATATCCAAATACACCTCCTCTGTTCTCTGTTGCTTTGAGAAGAAAATTAATGACTCCATAGTTTTTATATGTACGCTGTGTATCCAGGCCAACAGCAGCAAAGCAACAATGTTGGTAAGCTCTTTAGTGAGTTTCATGAGAAGATTTGTTATTTGGGGGATTTTTTGGCTTTATGTAAAACCTGAATTCTGATGTTTGATTAAAACTCTAGGAGAGAATTACTGTTTCATCCCAAGCTATTTCATACCATTGTGTGAATATGTCTTTCTGTGTGTGGCTGCTGTGGTTCTCATGTGGAAATCAGTTGGAGCCAGAGCAACCCTGAAACTCAGCCACACACACACACACACACGCACAGACAGGACAAAGGACATAAATGAAGATGAATGGGTTGTGTTTGGGAGCAGCAGTACCAGGCTGTTAAAGGAAGGGGAAAGAGGAGCCATCTTAAAAACATCCCCTGCAACACATTTGCCCCACACATTCAGTGAACAGACATCCTCATTAAGTTGGGGATTCTGATTTTATTTGTGTGTGTAGATTTTTTCTTTTCTTTGCAGGTTGCTCTGACTTTTGCTCATGTGCCATCATCACAATTGTAATCTCTCCAGTATTTCACGTTCCCATTAGTTTTACCGTATTGTTGGTAGAATTATCCCCAAACTAAGGCTTCAGTCTTACAATGCAATGTGCCATTAGATCATTTTTGTGAGGAGCTGGTGCTATATAAGTAAAGAGAATTGTACTGAACTCTAAATGCGTGTGCCATGTATCTAAATCTAAGTAGATGTGACTTGTATTCTCATTATGTTTACATAAGTCTCCAGTGGTGCACATTCCCTTTAAAATCACCAGAAGCTAATAACATGCTGTGAACCAGAAACATGACGCTATTTCACTGGATCTTGTCAATACGAACAGCAAACAGGAAAGAGAACCGTGGATGTGGGGTGTGTGGGGATGTGCTGCCTATGTTGTTTACCCAGGTGAAAACAGTAAACCTTCCACAAATACCCACACGTGTCCTGATGCACCGGGAGCAATTTCAGTGACCTAACCAAGAATGCTTCTATCAAAAGAGTTTCTCAGCCACAAATCTCAGAACCTGCCCAGCTAACTGTGGAGGTGCTGCTACTCATCAAGGCGCATAAGTAGAAATATCAAGGATCTCCATTTAAAAAAACATATTTTCTCTCAGCCCCATGCAGACAATAAAGGATCAGCAGAGTAAGATGAGCTGTCTTAAGGGATCCACAGTGAACACATGCCGGATTTTCTTTCCCCCTGCTCGTTGTATTGACAAGTGCCAGTGGGAGACAGTGCCATGTTTCTGTGTATAAAGACGCATTGCCAGAGTGACTCTGAGACGGGATCTCTATAGCTGAGCGCTGGCTGCGGCTCTCCAGAATGCCATGCTCCTTACATCATTCAAAACCAATATTTGACTAGCTGCAGTCCCCAAACTCTGTGGCGCTCCAGTGTTTTTTTGAAAACAGAGAGAGAGGCTGCAATTTGAGAGCGTCAGAGGAGCCAGAGCTTTTCCCACAGCAGAAACCCCCACTCCCTCCTCTTTTCTTCCTCCATGGTGCTTTTTTGCTTCTTTCTTTTTACGTTTTTCATGTCTGGTGCTCAGGGATCCCTTGGGCTTAGAGTGGTTTTCTGCTGAATGTGGCATAAAAGCATGAACTTCATATACCTCTCTCTTTCTGTGTGCGTGTGTGTGTTTAATGTGAGGTCTGTTTCCAAGTCTGTGGATGGAAAAGCTCTCTCCAGGATGAATAAAAAGGAAGCATGCATGACAGAAGTAGAGGGAAGGATGGACATACCAGAGAGGGAGATGCAGAGAGAATGAAAGAGTGAGAGAGGAAATCTGAGACTAATCAAACCATGGCCACTCTCCCAGAATGATTCCAAACACATGTCCCACGCCTGTCAGCGCTTCTCTCTATAGCCTACCCTAGCCTGTCTGAAGTCAAATCTGAGGCTCCCTCTCTCACACACACACACACACACACACACACACACACACACGCGTCTGTCAGATTTCCTCACACATTTGGATACATTGATTCTGTTTTATGTCTTTATTTATCTTTATTATAGACAATATTTTAATGACTTCATCGTGTAACTTTTGGTGAACAGACACTGTGGTCACACGGGAAAATTACAGTACTATGTAACAGTCATTGTAGCATCAGAGCAAAGTCATTACCATAAGCTGTAATTACCATTAACTTTGTAATTAAAAATGATAAATATGGTATTATATTAATAACAGAAATTCCTGGGGAAACTTTGAAGGTGCCTGCCACCTTGCACCGCTGAACCTTAGACCGATCTCCCCAACCAGAGAGCAGGATTCTGATGATTTTGATGTGTAACATGTCTAAATTCAGAGTCTGTTCTGGGAAGCATCTCGTGTATGGTTTATGGCTCTTTATGATGCCATGGTAACTCAAGTAAAAGTGATAGGTCATGAATGAGCTGATCGTCTTGCGCCGCGTCACGCACATAACATATAGATATAGTAGATAAAGTCATGTAAAGTAAGTAAAGATATATATATATATATATAATATTTATATTGTCGTCATAGACTCGTCCAGAACTGGACTCGAGCTCTCAGTCCTACAAACACACTGAGTTGACGTTAAAAATTCCTTCATCTATGCCCAGGATGTCAGAACAGGCTGATCTACAGAGGAAATCAGTAAGTGATCATCTCATCAAGGTCGCTGGAAGGAAGGAAGTTCTGTTCAGATATTTCTGACCGGGTCTGTAACGATGCTACAGCGGGAAATGTTCATTAATTGTACAGGAAAACGTGTTTCTGTGCACATGACAATAACCATTAGGTTCTTAATTTGTTTTATTTGAGTCTCTCATGCTGCAAACTCTCCTCAGTTACGTATTGGAGCCTGTTCTAACATTATTGCACCTGTCTGGTTTAAAAAGCTCAGCCTTACAGTTTTAGAGTTGCTATTTACAATTAATGCAGCACACTAACAATAACATTACATTTTTATGAGTATAACTGGGGCTGTATATTTCCTCTGCATGAGGCCCCCCAACAAAGTGGAGCCTAGGGGCCCACAACTACCTTAATCCTCCTCTGGTCCTCAGCTCATCCTTTATCACTGTGACATCATAGGAATCCAGATCAAAGCATATCAGACTATCCAATAAAAGTCAGCTGTCAGTCCACCTCATGCTTCTCCACTTACTTAAATGTAAAACAAACCTTGATCTTACTCTAACCTGAACCAAAGGCTATACCTGACCTTCTCACATGGGACTGTGGAAAAATACATGCATACATGATAATTGTTAGCTACAACACAATCACATTTGCAGTTTAGTTGCAGAGGAAGGTTGTTTTTAGAAGACAGTTATCATGTGTATTATTGTGGATTTTGGGCTGTGCATTGGTGAAAGAAACCAAGAATTCTGCATCGTACTGATTCACAAAGTTGAAAACACTAACACAGTTAGTTCCTTGAGAAAACATCCTGTCTTAACATTTAGCTCTAGAGCAACATGGCAGCTGGTGTGTGTGGGCATGTGCACTAGAACTTTGTCATCTTTGAGCACTGAAGATACACTTAATGGGAGGGGTGGAGGTATGAAGTGGCGGGGGAACTGTGGCTCGGATGGTGTCCTGAAAGAAAAAGAGTAAAAAGGATCTCACTGTTTTGAATTCTCTCAAAGGAGGAAGACAGGGAGGTGGGGATGGTACAGAGGCAGTATAATGTTTCAAGTGAAGTGGAGTGGTCCATTTTGGTTATGGGACACCACGAGGGTAGAGGCGGGAGGTTGGAGGAAGAGGAGCAGGAAAAGAGAAAGAAGGAAAAAGAGTAGACGAGAAGAAAGACCATAATTTCCAAAATAAATATTTCCCAGCAAAACCGCCTTCCCTCCCTCTCTCTTTTTTACTCATACACACACGCACACACACACACACACACAGCTCAGCGGCCTATACACAGGAATTCTGCTTCATCATCATTAGGTTCTTTCCTTTGTTTCTCACCGTGTTCAGCTTTGTTGTCCTGTGAGAAAAGGTTTGCTTGCAGACACACGGGCTCCACGTTAGCATGTAATGAAACATAAAACACAAAAAAAGGAAAAGTAGCAGTGTGTGAATTTGGTGCTGGTGAGTGTGCAGACTCATGCATGCATGCACATGCACATTCCTTCAAATCACTTCTATCATGAGCACCTGTATTATGTCGCTTTCATTTCATTTGTGTCTTCACACAAACTTCATGCTCCTTTTGAGTTGTGAACGTTACGATGGACTTTCTGAATAGGAGGCAAAACCTCATCAAGTGTGTGAGAACACAACTGCATAGACTATATGTTCCCTGCTGCTGATTCAGTGCACACGTGACAGCACATTCCCCATTTTGGAGCGGACACAGGGGGCAGACACGGCATCACAGTGACCCTGATCTTCTTGCCCTGATTATTACGCTTTTATGTGCAGTTTGACAGTGAACTGAATCTAAAGCTACTTAATACCCAATCATCCCACTAAAACAGTGTGTTGCTGTGTCAGTCCTAAAGTTCATTTTCTACTCTGACTAAAACAAAATGATAAAACGTAAAGAATCTAGTGTAACATTAACATCTGTGGGCAACAGTCAAAATGGCTGCTGCCACAATCTTTCCACTTAGCAACCACATGGCACCATAACCAGAATGGTCACCAAATAGTTATTGACTAATGTCTGTGTGTGTGTGTGTGTGTGTGTGTGTGTGTGTGTGTGTGTGGTGATGGTGGTGGTGGGGGGGGCAGTAAAACAGTCATCTTTAGTACACAGCCATGAGGGAAGAGAACATCTCAAATGGCGCATGACGCATGGTTTGTGTTTTTGTAATTGATGCATGTGTCTTCATGCCCTATTATGCAGCTGGACAGTCATTTCTAGTTTACAGTTTTGCTGTAAACTGACCCTGACTTTCATTAATTTACTAATCATTACCTAAGGGTCAAACTGTGTCTCTCTTTATCCCAACCTTTAATCAAGCTAAGTTAGCTTTCCAAATTTTACACTCAACATGAGTGAGTATTAAGTCCTCGTCCCACTGAACCATGATGTCCATTCTCACTGTGATGTGTGTGCAGGACACCATTTAAGTTCCTTATGAGACCAGAGCTAGCTTACAGAATGTTCAGTTTAGGTTCAAGGAACATTTTCTTGGAGCGTTAAATTCATCATTTCAAATATATGTGAAGTACACTTCAGTCACTGGTGTCAGCACAGACACAGGCTGCCCTAATGTCTCCATCTCCATGTCACCAGGCACATGAACACTAACAGAGACAGACCACTGCATTTATGCTGTTGGTTATGGATAAGGTGTTTTGAGTAGACAGACCGTGTATCTTTAAGTCTGGTCCACCCTGGGACACACTCAGGGAAACTGGAGACTGAAGCGATGACCATAAACAACCCAGTATCATAAGTAACATTGTACACGTATGACAGTGAGGGAAATCAAATATTTAGATACAATTATTTACTACCTTATTTATGCATTTTGTCTTTGCCACATCATACACCATGATGCAAATTATTATACAACTACAAGAACATACCATCAGCATGTGGGATCCACCTGCACTGTCATCTGATCAGTTGGTTAGTAGACAAAGTCATATTGTAAAAAATGTTTTTTGTATACCCCCCATTATGAATCAAACACAAACCTCTTCAACTTGACTTAACTGTCAAGATGATTTATTAATGCAGTAATGACACAATGCTCTGATTGATTTTATATGATTGATGATTATGCAATTATTGATATTTAAGCCAAGGTACATTTATTAGCAACATTTGTGTGTATTTCTCCTCAGCATCAGGGCACGGTTCAACGACCACATCTTACACAAGAGTTTGGTGACATGGATAGGAAACAGTGACCAGGCAGTGAATTGTGTTCTTACTGTAAAGCACAGCGTCAGCGAGTGCTACTGTTTTTCTTTTACTTGTGAATGACCTGTGTGTTTAATGGTGATGAATGACTGTGTGCTAGATATCTAATGGCCCCCCAAAACCTCCCCCTCCCCCATGTCACATTTTGGACACTTTAAACACGCTCCACCAGAACTGCTACATTTAACTTCTTAAACTGCTTTTTTAGCTCCAACCATATTTTTACAACTCAACTTTCTTTAATAAAACAAAACATAAAAAGGGAAGCGGCTCAGGGTGCAGGATGTCTTTGTATAACTATGCATGCGACAAATAAAGAAACTTGATCTATGTAGCTTTGTTCTACTATTTTGTGGGGGGGGGGGTGAGCACATGAGTTGGAATGTAGTTGGAGCAGATTTTGTCTGAGGGGAGAAGGAGAGAGAGAGAGAGGGAAGAGAAGAGGAAGACTGAGGGAGGTGCTGTGTTTGTTTGTGTGTGTGTGTGTGTGTGTGTGTGACGTGGTGAAGAGTTATTCCTGTGATGTGGCACGTGTTCACATGCATACATTCTGCTGTTTGTGTGTGTAGGAGGTGAGTGAACATGTAGCTTAGGTCCGGTTGTGTGTACGCGATGGTGGCCTGTGTGTGCATACATATGGATATTTAGTTAACATTAACGTGTCTATGTGTGTGCATTGCTTGCTCTCCTACACGCACACTGCTCCAAGGTTCTTGCCAGACTGACTGCCCGTTGGCGGTAGGCGTGGGGTCTGCTGCTGAAAGAAATTAAGGAAGTGGGGCCGAGAAGAAAACAGTGACAGAATGTGAAAAGACAGTTGGGGGGAGGAGGCTGATGAGGGAGGCCAAATGGAGTGGAATGAATTCTGCAGTGAATACACACACACACACACAAGAAGCAGGCTGATTTCTGTGCTGATTAGCTGAGGTGATGTTCAGACTGAAAAAGAAGTGTGCAGCCTCCAGTTAACAGGATCAGAACCATGGGGTCCATGCTGATTTTCTTAAACACCATACTTGTTTATAGAAAGCATTTAACCCTCGCTGTCAAATCTAAAGCTCCTCAAAATTCACATGAAACCCTAAGGTTGAACACCCTAAGGTGTTTTCCTTTTCTTGTGTGAGCAGTTTAGTTTCTGACAATAACACGATGAAATGTTGTTTGCTGATGGAACATCAATAAACAGAATGAGTCCACACGTCTTTATTGGGAGGGAACTTTTCACGCTTTGAGAGCCTGCCAGTGTTTGTTTAACCTGTGTATCATAAGTGTGTTCAGCCAAATGGAAGCTGTTTAAGACATGCACGTGCACAGGAACAGATGCAGGTACACGTCACACAGTTGGACTCTCAGATGAAGAGTCCATCAGGAACGGTATGAATGAAGGTTCACAGCATTTGTTAATGTTGTATGAGTGTTTGCTGAAAACGTGTCTGGGGTCACTCGGCTCATCCATTAGGCCCGATGACAGCTGGGACAGGCACCAGCACCCCCCCTCGTGACTCTTCTGAGGACAACTCCCTAAGAAAATGGATGGATGTTTTTTTGTCTGCTCAAACCTCAGCCTCTCTCTCTCTCTCTCTCTCTCTGCCTCACTCCATCTGTCTGCTGCTCTTAAAGTGGATGTCATGTGATGGGTCATTACTGAAGCCGGCCCTGGATCCACCTGCTGATTTACTATTCCACCTACTCATTATGTATTCAGACTCTTCCACATTGCTTCCCCGGTGCTCACCAAAATGACAGAACATGATGGGGTCACCTCAGCGTAGCTTTGCTAAATAATTTGCTGCAAACCATTAACTTGACCACTGATATGTTCACGTCCCAGCTGTACATTCAGTCGGACAGTGAGTGAATCCAAACAGGAAGCACACATCCTCATTCTTTTCCTGTATAGTCTCATCTATATGACTGAACCCAGTATGAAGCAGGAGAATTCTTAATTACACAACCTGGCAATAATACTTGTTTTTACTTTGAACGAGGAGCAGAAGGTAAAAAGGAGGTCAGCATTGTTTTTTCTATGACTTAGCTGCTGGAGAGAAAGTAGGGTGATTTCCACATCAAGATTCATCCTAATAAGTTGCCCACTTTCATCTTTTTACATTTCCGATTCCCACTTGTTTTCCACAGCTGCCAGCCCTCTTAGTGTTTTGTTAGGTGTTCTGTATAATGTCTTAAAATCCAGGCCACAGTGGAATACAAGCTGCTGGAGCTCTCTGTGTTACCTCAAACTGTGAGGTAAAGTAACTCCTGTAAAAGGAAGAAAAATATTAACTCGTTACTGGCTTTAACTTGAAACTATCCTCCCTCGTCGATGAAGGTGGCAGTGGGCTGCACGAGGCAGCAGTGGATGCATGATCTCCCACAGGAAGCTGGTAGAATGTTAATGCTAATGAAGGCAAATACAATAACACTGAATGTATATGAGCTAATTTTGGAGAATGTTAGGTGAGTTGTATTCTGCTCTAGCAATGCAGCTCTTTTTCTTCCTTCTGCCTGATGTCTATCTATCCCCTGTGTCGCTCCTCTTTCTTTACTCTTAATTAAGAGAGGAGGATCTGTTAATCTCAGCACACTGCACACTAATGGCCTGCAGGAGGCTTCACCTCCCACAAAGAGCTCCAAGAAAGAAAGCGGGAGAGGGCTGAATCAGTGTCAGCGTACCACTGTCTTTGTCTGAATGTGTGACTGCGGCTGTGTTTGAGATAGGGTCCCCAGTGGAGGAAGGGAAAAAGGTCAGGGGTCACCTGTGGCTTGAGAATAAGGGCATAAGCCCTCCACAAAAAGTCATGTGCCTGGGAGGGGGGCTGGGCTCTTGTCTGGCCTCTAACAATGACAACAACATCTGTACATCCCGACACACTCACACTTATCCCACAGTGGGAGACAGAGCACTGCTGTCAGCGGTGGTGGGGTGGGGCAGGATTGGTGGACATCTGTAGAGATCGCTGAACAGTGCCTGCTGTCACGTATCAGCAGATCGGCTGATTTGGGCTGCCATCCATCTGCATCTCATTGCTGCTATTCACTGACGTACCAGCAGATGAACAGGTGTAGAGCTTAGAGTCTTTGTCTTTGTTTGCTAGTTCAGCACAGAACATGATGCATTGAAAAAAAACAAACATCTAACAGTCTTTACAAATAGCATTTTACATGTTCAATAAATTCATCCATTTAATCGTCTAATGTCTGAATGCTGGGTTTTGTGGATGAAAGCTCATTCTTCTCACTCTGACTTATTTAGTTTCCAAGTGATAAAAGCTTAACTTCCATTTTGCTGGTATTGACCAAATACCTGGCTGTGTGGTTACAAACTGCTCTTAGTGCAGATTCTTTTGATTAAGCTATTGATTTGAAAATGTTCTTTGGGATATGACTGACAAGTCGCTCTTGTCTTCTATCCTATTGCTGCATACATTTTACTCACCAAGCAGCTGCTTAATTGTATTATTTTATAACTGTATTGTCATGTTTAAACCGCAACCTGAGCTGTGCAAAGCTGCAGCTGTTGTTAGATGTTGGTTGTGAGATGTGGAACTATACATGTATTTGTGCATTGTCAGTAGTTTGGTCTTCATCGTGCATACATGCACAATTACAGGTTTAGTTCAAGTCTCATGCCATTTGGTAAATATACATATAAATATGAAAAATGCATATAAAAATGCAATCAACAATCATACAGGAGTTTGTTTTTTTTCCAATGGACTATGAGGACTAGAATAAAAACATGAGTGGATGCTTTGCTTTTATGGCATGCACCAATAGCTGTAACAGTGTTCAGTCTTTATTTCAACACACTATTAACCGTTACAAATAACATAGGCATGAAATTGAATACATCTCTAAACAGCAAGCAAGGTAAAAATGCACAGTCCAAGTAAAGCCTACATGCGTGTGTTCCGTTGTGTATCTGTGTGTAAAGAAATAACTTGTTCTATTTGAACTGGTAATGAAATAAACAGTAGCTGCACCCTGCTGTTTGACATGAATACTCCACACTGGGACCCATGACACTTTCCTCTACCCTTAATATAGCTATGTAATGAATGTAGTGGTAAAGTGAATTGGGTCTACTCCTTTTATTACACCTCTCCCGTTCTCTCCCTCTGAAAACACTATGGCTTATTATAATAGAGCAAAAAGCAAAGGAGTGAGGAAGCGTTGATTGGAAATGAAAGTAGAAGACGAGGGGTGGGAGGCGGCCAGAAATGGAGGGGCTGTCCTTTAGGCAAGACTAATGAATAAGGTGACGTGACTGATGACTGTGGCTTTCTCATGGAAATCAACGCTGGCAAAGTAATTAGGAAGGTCTTTCATTAGCTTAAACACAGCTCGGCAAAGAAGAGCTTCTGGTGCATCTCCCCTCCTCTCTTTCTACCCTTGCCTACTCCTGCTGAGAATCCCTCTTGAGAGTATTGGATTTGTTTAAACCTTAAGTTTTCATTACCAAACCCAGTGGGATGAAGGAGGCAGAAGAAGAGCAGTGGGGAAAAGTGAGGAGATAAAGAACGTACCAAACCAGGTCATTAGGGTGTTTTCACAAAGTTATTTTTATACTGTGCAAGACTCTGATTCAAATTAATAGTCAATTAGCCTGACTATTAAATGCACGCCAGAACGCAGCACTGTGTGTAGGGGGGGAGCTAACAAATGCTGCTCTGACATTTCTACTTTTCCTCCTCTCCTTCCCCACTCCTACTTTTCAGGTGTCTTTAAATGTATGTATGTGTTGAGTTGCCTTGAATGATTCAGGAAGGAACAAGCCACTAAGTGTTTGCGGCTTTTAATGTGAATGGGTGGCTGCTTTTAATGTGTCCCTGCTCATCAACACACAGGTACTGCTTCGTAGCTTAGTGCTGACTCTGGCCCACATTTTAGCCACATAATTCTACACCGAATGTAGACACACATGCACTGCAGACCCCTGTCGCTGTGCCCCGCGGCTGCCTGTACACTTCCCTCAGTAGCTGGGAGTGAGTCTGTCTGGAGAACTGAGCTCTTTAGATGCCAGGAGACTTTTTAGCTGTCAGAAAATCTTGTTTACTTTTCATTTTTACACCGTGCCACAGCCCCATTGTGGGGCTTTCACATCCTTGATACACTTCCAAAAACTTGTACCGCCTGTGCTTGTGCTTTTCCCTTGTCTATTTCTCTTAGTGACTCAACCCAACTGCTGCCTCAAACAAATACCCACGTACCAGTATTTCTTTCTAAAATCTTTGTTGTTTTAGGAAAGAAACGGCTTTTGCTAGTGTTGGCTGAGCAGTCCCCACAAGTGACCGACTCGATGGCATTTGATTGAAAAGATTTTAGATTATCTGCCTTAGACCTGGATTCCCCTTCAAAACCCTGTCTTTAATGGGGGTCAAACAAAGCGGGGGTACATGGTCAGGCTTTAGCTAGTTAAATGTTTTAGGTTTCAGTAGATGAAGCCCTTGCTGTTTTCTTCCCAAGCTCAACCTGAAATGTGTTTAGATAAAGCACATGGGTCTGAGAATCATTAGGATTGGCCTGGTTATGGGCCGTGTAATAAGTACACCCTTTAGTATCCCCTTCCCTATGGGCCTCCTTGATAAACACAACTGCTGTTTTCACTGTCTGGACCTTTTAATTAAGGTCATAAAACAAGAGCATGCGGTGATAACTAATAGCGCTGGCTTGCCTGCAATAGCTAGTTACTGTGAAACCCTATAGAGGACGTTGGTGTCTGTGTGGGGTAATGCAGTAGGCAGTTATTAACAAAGCCCTGTGGTGCACCTGAGCGCTCTTTGGGAAATGTGTTGGCCTGTAAAGTCAGTAAAATAATAGCCAATAGTGAAAAACAAATCTGATGACTAGCCCTCACTCACAGTTGGGCTTGCATGTAATTGCAAAATAACAGAACTTTAAAATCATTAGAATTGGAAATATGGTTGTTATTGCACCCAGTAATTAGTTCTGCTGTAATGAATTAGATGTTTGACAATTACGTTTATGCTTAAAGTAATCAGTTTATGGCTTAATAACCGGTTGATTGCCCCAGCAATGCCACACTGATGAAGTATCAACAGTGAAGGGTAACTGCACACAAAAGAGCAACTAAGTGAATGAAGTTTGAAGCAAATATTAAACTGAGAGAGAGCTGGTCCCAGGCCTTGAACCAGTCTAAAGTCAGAAAAGAGGGAGAGTGTCTTAGCCAGCTGTGAAAGTTGATCCAGGGATCTATAAGCGTTTCCAAGCAAATGGAGCCGAAATAAGGAACACGTGGCACTTGAACAAAAAAGGTTCTACCCCCACGCAAAATGGAAAAAGAAAAGAGAGAAAGAAAGGCCAGTGCCTGCCTCACATCTGCCAAGACAAGAAAGAAAAGAAGAAGTGGGGGCTACTGCGTGGCTTATGGGGGGAAGGGGGTTATTGGAGTAGTAAATCTTCCAATGAATGAGCACTCGCCAAAAATATGTCACCCATTGGACCCACACGTGGTAAACATTCAACTTGAGCCACATAGGAGGTCTTTGTTTGCTTCTGTCCAACACTCAGGTCAGTGGAGGAAAACTCTTTAGCTGCTGTTGTCGTCCCTCTATTGTTCTGCCCCCATGCGTCACCCACACACTCAGACACTTTAAAAAGACAGCATTGTGCACACAAGTCTAACAAGGTCATCCCCAGGTTGTGGGCAAACTAAGATCTAAGTGACCCATGCGGGGAGGAGCACCCTCTGCACAAGACCTAGTTAAGTTGAAGAGTTTTACGATGAAACCAGAGCAATTACTAGCTTTGCTACTGTTTTTGTGCAGACAGAACCAGTTTAAAAGAAAAGCAGTATGAGACAAAAGGAAGGTGTTTGCTTAGCATCTGGCAGATGCTACCCTTTTGAAGTGAATTATACAAAGTAAGGGGCGGGGTTAAACAAATAGATGTGGGATCATACAAGAAGTAGCATTCGAAGATTTGGAGACTATTACTAGTACAATAACTGTCTGGACACAAATATCACAGTCTCAAGATTTAAAAAGAGGGCGTAGACCAGGAGAGACTATTGTGCTTCTTCAAAAACAAGTGATCAGGTATCACAGCAGCATATGCCAGACGTGTGTCTGTCAGGGAGGAGGGTTCTGCCTTTGTCACGGCATGAATGCAAGGCAGTGCCTGATGCAAAGGTGCACCAACCTGCACTGTTTGTTCATGAAATGTAAAGCAGACGCAAGTCTTTTGAGGTGAGCCTGAGAAGTCAATTGCTCTTTGTAAGAGACAAAACCAGCATGCAGAGTCCTAGCTAACGGGTACCTTTGTGGTGTTTATCAGCTCTGCTCTAGTTTGTGGAACAGGGTCGATGACAACTCGCTGCTCACAGACAGTATTGACAAAATGTTCCTGACTTTTCAATATCATAAATATTTTATATGTGAAAGAGCTGGTCTTTAAATATAAATATAAATATTTCTAAACCAAGGCTAAAAATTTGTCTTTAGAAAAGTCCCTTCTAGCATTTTCTTTTACCTTGTGAGAGCTGCTCTTCAAGCATCTTTTCAGAGCTCAGAGAACATCAGCAAGGTAAATGATGGCACAGCACAGTATATTCCTAACAAGACAAGAGCTTGTATACAGCTCGGAGATCTCATTACCAAGTCAAGGAACTCCTTCAGTGTCCTTAAATACGAATAGAGTCCTGGAGGGCAGTTAACAAGACTGCCCCCCAGGTCGAAGCAGGGGGTTTTATGGATGGGCTGGCAATCCCAGTAAAGACAATCAGAGCTGATCAGAGACAAGAGGGGGACAGACTTTAGAGCATTGGTGCAACTGGGCAGGGACACTGCTTTGTACCGTGTATAATGCAATAATTACATGTGGCATTTCCTTTGTTTTCTTCACATGACACACTGGCTGACAGTATATACTATAATAGTACACTGTTCTTCATAATGATGCTGATGTAGAGGAAGATCAACCAGTCTGACAAACATATGCATTTACTGTTACAGCACTGATGTGGTTTTGCACTGCACTCTCTCATTAGTTTAAATGTAGACTGATAGAACTTTTTTCCCAGAATAACAAGCCCCTTCTCATTCCCCTGGTGTCAAAGAATGACCATTTATGCAAGTGTAATAAGACACACAGGGACAATCAGTTACAATAATACCTTGTGTGTACAATGTATGTGACGCTGGGATCACTGCAGAAGGAGATATCCATTTATACATTTCATTTGTTAGAATAATAAAGGTGTCAAAAGCTTTACACAGAGTAGTTCAGTGCATCTGAATAGTACAAGTCTGAGATTTCGACTGTACAAATTGCATTTAATGCAATTTAACCAGCGTCATACTGGGACTCAAAAGGTTGCAGGTTCAAATCCCTGTCTGACTTCCAGTTCATCCTCTACCAGGTGTGTCCATGAGCCAGACACCCAGCGCTATCTCTATGTAAGTCGCTTTGGATAAAAGCGTCTGCCAAGCAAAGCTTATTTTTTTAAGCCTCATAATCAGTATAAAAACTGTACCCAGCGTGTAAACAGGAGGGTCTTTGCTGTAGTGGATACCTACCCTACAAGAGTAGACATCATGATATGCTGAGCCAGTGTTTAACAATTACCCACGGAGGCATCCAGGAGATTCAAACAGTCCAAATTGCAGCTTGCAAGGTTGCAGATGTGTTTGTTTTGCTTCACAAAAACTTCTCTTTGCTGTCATAACTTCACAAATAAATGCGTCTTCATCCCTGAATAACTGCTGAAATACAGCAATCCAACAGTGAACAGAGACTTTCTGTGTGCAGGCAGAGTGCTTAGATTAGGACTAGAACAAGGAGGAAGCTGACAGCCATAGCTGGAGAAAGTTTGAAATCTGATTTGCACTGAAATGGTTGAGTTAGAACTCTGAGCAGAACTTAAGAATAAGGCTCAGTTCCATTTGTCATTTATTATCCCCATGTCTTACTAAGTGCGGTTTGGAACTTTAAATTTCATTAAGCTGTGGAGTTTCTTCCTTTGGTTCAGGTGACGGAAGGAAATGGTCGAACTTAGTGGGCTCCACAACCAGCATTTGTGAAATGAGCTGGACCCAATGTGACCGCATGAGAAAAGCCCATCCAGCTCAAGTGTCCTGCACAGGTGGAACTGCCCTTTAATTCAGCATCAGCAGCTTTTGGACCGTGGCAGATTTTAGATTGCTGCACATTTGGACGCTGTGATGTGTCAGCTGTGAACAGGCAATCCTCACTCCCCCCAATGTCTTCCATCTCATGCGAGCTAACAGCATGGTAATGAGATGCTGGCAGATGCTCGCGTGCCTTTACAACCCCCACCCCCTCGCACACACACACACACACATATCGAGACTGGTAAAAAGAAAGAGATGATGAAGAACAACTTTTAATATTAAAGTGAGACAGTACATGTGTGGCTGTCAGTTTAGCTGTGTTACAGAAGAGGAACGTTAACTTTGTTGGTGATATTGGTGACCCCCCCACCACCACCACCTCACACACATACATACACATAAGCAGACTCTCTCCGCGGATAGTGGGGGTGTACTAGGGGGGCCCGTGCCGCCCTCTCTCCACCTGCTATGCAGCTTTTGTCATCGGAATCTCCTGCTTCATTTCAATGACAAAGTTGCCGAGCCCCTAACCTCCCTGCTCCTTTCAGTAATTTGATGGTCCCCTAAGGCCAAAATCTCTCCATCCACACCATCACCCACCCACCCGGCCATCCTCTAGCCAACTGGCCTGAGCAGCAGCGTCTGTCTTCCTGTCTGCTGTCTCACTTTCACGTGAATATTTCTGCAGCACCATCATATATATTGTCCAAAATATTAGGATTAGTTCTGATTTATCAATCTTTACATGTTTCTGTTAGTGCCAGTCATTGACGCTTCTTTCTCACCGCGCAGACAGCGCGTACTGGCCCGTGTCTAACGTCGTTAACTCTTTCTTCTGTTGTGGACACGTGACACGTCCACGCAACTCGCGCGCAATGGTTCAGTCAGCTGGTTCAGTATGCTGGGTGCAACACTGTAAAGTTCACCTAGACGAGTACTGGTGGATGGAAACAAAGAGTTCTGGTAGGATGGGCGAACTAGTCAAAGAAGCACGCAGAGAGATATCTCCATAATAACACAACAGTCTGAGTTGTTGAAAACCACACCGAATGAGATGTGAACATTTAAACCGTGGGCTGTGTAGCTGCTTTGCCCTTGTTGAGTCATTGAACATCAGTGTGTATGTCTATCGGTATATGTCCATGTGTTTGCTCAGAGACAGATGGCGGCGCGGAGAGCCTGTTCCCACGGGTCACACATAGGAATTTAACATTCAGATAAAATCCATCACAGAGACATATCCTCTCAGAGATGCCGGCCCTAGATAATTTGCGCTGTTGAAACCAATCAGCGCGGCGGTTATCAGATATGGCTGGCACTCCAAGTGAAGCTTATTGAGAATATAAGTCTGCGCAGCGCGACTCATTACTCCCTGAACGACTTGCGGAAAATGGAATCTGGGGAACCTTCAAAGCTGGTTTCTGCTGGCTAATCGGACTCCATGACTCGCTGATGAGAATGTACTGTACAAATATTTGCTATGATAGGGACTTTGGCGCGCTTTAGGAGTGGAACATAGATTAACAAGTGCAAGGAATGAGACATATCAGCCTGTTTAATCGTAATGGCTCTAACCCTTTGTCCTCCTATGCACCATATCAACACACCATATGAAACATAAAAATGAAATAAGTTCAGAACGGATCACTGTTACGTTCTCGCTTTGGAAACCAGATTTCCATCGAAATATGAGATTTTATCTGACACGAGCTGCGGCTAATTCTCTCTTGGTGTTTCGCGGCTGGGGGGTGGCACGAGCTGAATAGATGATAATTGTAGTTTTGGGCTGTCGGAAGCCCTTGGCCAGATGGCCTGGTGCTGCTCTCATAAAGCTCCGCTTGCCCAGTTGTTTGCTCTCTGAGCGACACTTGGAGTTTGCAGGATGGTAATTTGGTCGGATCAGGAGATGCAAGTTTCCATCAAACATTATTTATAACAATGCAGCAGGAGGGGGAGGAGGTTTGTGAAAGGAGCACACGTGGGAGTCAGTTAGGTGGATGGGCAGAGCACTCACCATACCTCCACCCGTATGGATGAGTGCGACAATATAACAGTTAAATGGAAAGCTGGAAAAAGAAAAGACTTAAATAACTCAGGAGTTATTCGTGTTTTATGTAGTTTGATAAAGTGAGGTTTTAAAATTGTGATAGACATAACATGATAATTGAGTCTGAGTCTGTAGTTTGTGCCCAGCGCGCACTAAAAGAACACACCACAAGCAGAGATCTAGACATAAAAGTGCAGTCACAGTTTACATGAAACAGTATGTTGAAAACGCGACGTGACGTGATCAATAAAACGTGGGCGCTATGGTCTTACACATGGTACTTGGTTGGGTCATGGTCACGTTTCCTCTTGGCATTATTATTCTTTGCGCGTCTCCCACACACATGATAAAGGACAGGAGTTGGCACACGTTGTGAATTGAAACCATAACAATGTAAGTCTGCCGCGGGTCAGGGTGCGGTTTTGTTAAAAGTGGCTGAGCCCAGAATAATTCCTCCTCTGGCCCATTGTTGTGACACACTTTTAATACTGGGGTGTCTTCTGCGCTGGGGAGGATGGTAGGGGAGAGAGGGCGACGGGTCTACCATCAATAGTCCCTCCTGTGCTGCTTGAAGGAGGCCATTCTGGTGATTTAGGAGGAGAGGGGACGAGGGAGTGCGAGAAGGGGGGAGGTGGGGGTGTTTTTGTGTGGAAAAGAGACGCAGTTTGGGTGCGGGGCGGTGTGGAGTGAGAGCGAGACTCGAGCGGCGGCATAGTAGAGCGCACGGCGCACAGCGCACACACGCATTCACACTGACTCTCACTCCCCTCTCTCTCTCTCTGTCACTCACACTAACTGGGCGAAAGCTGCGTCTTTTCTTCGCCCAGACAAACACTCTCACTCACTCACTGGCGCACACACACGGGAGGCGACGGACATCTGTGGATATATGCAACAGATTCATCGGACGAGAGCGCGACGGTTTGACTGTGTCTCCAGTTCTTCTCTAAAAGAAGGACAATTAAATCGTGCGTTTCTCTATTTATTTATTCAGCAGCACAGTTTTTCGGTTTGGTTTGGAGGACGCTGAGCAGCAGTGGAGGATTTAACATGCCAGACTTCTGAGAAGACATCATCTCCGCCCCCCACCAATCCGATTTTTTCCATCTGTGGAAGTAATCTCCACAGTGTGTGTACAGAACATGGGGGCAAAAATGATCCAAACCCAAGGAAATATATTTTCAGCAGCTCTACTTCAACTGATGCTTTTTTTCCTGCTAATCCACGGAGCAACCGGTAAGACGCTGAAATATAAAGTTTATGAGGAGCAGAAAGTAGGCACAGTTATTGCACGGTTAAAGGAAGATGTCGCCGGGGTTTTATCCAAACTACCGAGTTCCCTGACTTTTCGGTTCCGCGCAATGCAACGTGGGAGTACGCCGTTCTTGTCTGTTCGGGAAGAGGACGGGGAAATCAGCATTGGCACCAAAATCGACCGCGAGAAGCTTTGTGAGAAAAACTTAAACTGCTCGATTGAATTTGACGTGGTCACACTCCCGACAGAGTACCTACAGCTGTTTCATGTAGAGGTGGAAGTGCTGGACATTAACGACAACTCCCCGTACTTCTCCCGCGCCATTGTCCCCATTGAGATCTCAGAAAGCGCATCTGTGGGGACGCGCATCCCCCTGGACTGCGCCGTGGATGCGGACGTCGGAGAGAACTCCCTGCACACCTATTCCCTGACTCCAAATAACTTCTTTAAGATTGATATCAGAACGAGGACGGACGGGGCCAAATACGCAGAGCTAGTGGTGATGAGAGAACTGGACCGGGAGGTGCAGTCCAGCTACCAGCTGCAGCTCACAGCCTCCGATAATGGTGCACCCCCCAAGTCTGGCTCCACTTTGCTCAAGATCAGTATCTCAGATTCCAACGACAACAGCCCAGCTTTTGATGAACAGGCCTATGTCATTAATTTGCTGGAGAACTCTCCCCTAGGGACTCTGATTATCGATTTAAACGCCACAGATCCAGATGAAGGTACTAACGGAAAAATAGTCTACTCTTTCAGCAGCCATGTCTCCCCAAAGATTTTGGAAACATTTAAGATAAATCCCGAAAATGGACACATTACTCTTATTAAAAAAGTGGACTATGAAACTACTGCTTCCTATGAGTTGGATGTCCAGGCTCAGGACTTGGGCCCAAACTCAATCCCTGGACTTTGTAAAATTGTGGTCAAAGTAGTGGATGTTAATGATAACAAACCTGAAATAAACATCAACCTGATGACCCCTGGCAAAGAGGAAGTGGCATATATTTCAGAGGGGGCCCCTGTGGACACCTTCATAGCTCTGGTGCGTGTTGATGACAGCGATGCAGGGCTTAATGGGGAGGTGGTGTGCAGGCTGCATGGCCACGGCCACTTCCGACTCCAGAAAACCTACGAGAAGAACTACATGATCCTCACCAATGTCTCCATGGACAGGGAGAAGAGGTCAGAGTACAGTCTGACCGTCATTGCTGAGGACAAGGGTTCTCCCAGCCTCTCCACCATTAAACATTTTACGGTTCAGGTGTTGGATGAAAATGACAATCCCCCACGTTTTGAAAAGAGCCGCTATGAGGTCTTTAAATCCGAGAACAACTCTCCTGGAGCCTATCTTATGACCGTGGTGGCCTCAGATCCAGATTTAGGCACCAATGGTCAGGTCACCTACAGCATTATTGATGCAACAGTCCAGGGGAGCCCAATCTCCACCTATGTTACTATTGACCCTTCTAATGGTGCCATCTACGCCCTACGCAGTTTTGACCACGAGGACGTGAGCCGAATCACCTTCACCATTCAGGGCCGCGATGGGGGAAATCCGGCACTGTCAGCAAACACCACCGTGCTGCTTACTGTTTTGGATGAAAATGACAACCCGCCCATCATCCACTCCCCATCCCTTCGGAATCACACTGCTGAACTTCCAGTGTGGAAGTATGCCTCACCGGGTCAGCTGATCACTGCGCTTAAAGTCACAGACCGCGATGCTGGTGCCAATGGAGAGCTAAGCTGCGCTATTACTGGTGGCAATGAGGACGGGCTGTTTGTGATGGATGCCCGGCGATGTGAGCTCAGAACCAATGCCAGTCTACAGCAGGCTCCACGGGATGTGATGGAAATCAGGGTGGAAGTGCAGGACAGGGGCACTAGTCGACTGTCCACTGGGGCCCTCCTCAGGCTCTCCCTGCAGGAGAACATGGACATCCTCCCCCCTCTCTACCCCACTGGCTCCAGTCAGGCCTCACTGGATCTCTCTCTTATCGTCATCATCTCTCTGGGAGCTGTTTGTGCCCTGCTCCTTATTGTTATGGTTTTGTTTGCCACTGCTCGCTGCAACCGTGAGAAGAAAGACCCCAGACACAACTACAACTGTCGTGTGGCAGAGAACAGTTACCAGAACCACCCCAAGAAGCCTGCGAGGCAGATCCACAAGGCAGACATCACACTGGTTCCGACTGCCAACGGGACTCTGCCTGTCCGGTCACACCCACGCTCCCCCTCAGCCTCCCCTACACCTGAGAGGGGCCCCCTGGGGAGCAGGCAGAGCCACCATAGCCGCCAGTCACTGAACAGCCTGGTTACAATCTCCTCCAATCATGTAGCAGAGAATTTTGCACTGGAGCTGGCACATGCTACACCTCCTGTTGAGGTAAGATAAGAAGATTTTCAAGTAAAGTTTCTTTAAACCTCAGTCAGCTAATAAAACAGAAGACATGAATGTTTGATTTGAATTTTTCAAAATGATAGGATAAACAGTTTCTGAAAGATTTATAATCTTTCTGTCCAAAACCATATATATTATGCACATTTGTTGTGTTATAATCAGTATTTATTTTTAATTTGCTCCATATTCTGTTACATCTAGCCCTTTGTGTCATTTTGTTTACCATCACATTCAGGAGCGTGTCACAAATTGTCATGCCCCCCCCTCACCTCACTCCACATTGTCCTGTGGCCTTGCTTGTTTGACTCCATTCATTTTCCCCACTTCATTTTCCCCTTATTTTTGTTCTTTTCTTTTCTTTTTTTTGTTCCTCTTGGGGTTATAGCAAGTCTCACAGCTTCTGTCCATGCTCCATCAGGGCCAGTACCAGCCGAGACCAAGCTTCAGAGGCAACAAATACACCAGGAGCTACAGGTAATGCACATTAGCATGACACATAAGCAGTAGTAAGTCAAAATGAAGGGATGCTGTAAAATGTCTCTACGTGATTCTGTGTGTTGTCAGATTCTAACATCCACATTCTTTGAGCTTTTTGGTTTAGAGTCAAACTGAATGTTCAAAAACTTCACATTTGCATGATTGTATGTAAAACCCCTTCTGCAGAGCATTTTCTGCCTCTTGCTGAATCCATAATGACATTTTCATAAGCATGTCATAATATTGTCAATGAGTAGCCATGAATAATATATGAATTCTTTTTCTGTCTGTGGGCAGATATGCCCTGAACGAGATGGATAAGTTCAGCCTGAAAGACAGCGGTCGTGGAGACAGCGAGGCAGGGGACAGCGACTATGAGCCTGGACGGGAGTCACCCGTGGATAGGCTCCTTGGTGAGGGCTTTACTGAGATATATGCCCCTGATGGTCAGCACAGAACGCATGCAGGTACACCCCCTGGTCCACCATCCACAACACCCCACAACCCTCCTTCATATTCCATCAATCCCCTCCAGTCTCTTTATTATCTCAAGCTCAACCCAAATCTGTATTACTAGAACTCAAATAAAACCTACTGATGTCATTCAGACGTCTCAGTCTTAGGATTTCTAAATCTTAAAGGGTACGTTAAGTTATAGCTGTTACAATTAACAGTCAAAAGGGCTGATGGCTGCTGCAGTCATCCATCTTGTCGTTATAAAGGGACATGCTAAAAAACATTGCAGACACAATAAACACACAGAAAAGGGTTTTGTATACTGAGAAGACAGTACTTCTCTGGGAGATAAGCACTTGGTATTACAAAGCCTTATATTAGCTACAGCTGTACTCAAGATGAACGAACAGTGTTTCCTACAGTGGAAGTCGCTGATAAAATATTACAGATACAATCTGATGTATATATAACCATACCAGTTTTTTCTATACATGATATAAGAGCTTTGTCACTTTCCTCCATGTTCACAATAGCAGTGAACAGGGTGTTGTATACAAATCCACATGCAAAGCACAGCTCTGTTGCTCAGATCGTGAAAATCACCTATGAACACGTTAGAACAGATAAAGAAATGCTGAGGCAACCAAGCAAACTCCACACTTTCCTTTATTCATCAGATGTCCATTAGCTAATCACAGTTTGAGCATGGCTTGTTGTTCCTGCATGGCACACTGCATGGGCATGGTACCGCACAACGAACTCAACTAGTCCGTTTCACCTCACTGTCACTAAGTTCTTGAAAGATATCTCCAGATAGAGAATGTGATCCCTCTTTAGACTCACTCATCTCCTTCCCCTACTGTGACACCACTCAGAGTTTGCATTTCCTCTATGATTAAGTTAACAAGAGAGGATTGTGAACACTTATTGAGCATTGATTGACTACTGACGTTGGTATTTTCTACCTACCTGGCAGGTTTCATTGACTCGTTAAGTTAGAAATACTTGGTCACACACTTTAAACTTCCAGCCTGTCTTCGCAAACGTCACACAGGTTGTGAGCAGCCGCAGCTTCTTTTATCACGCCATCCCTCTCCTCCCAGAGCTCCTTCTTCTTTCCAGCCAGCTTCCCACACAGCCATCACTCGACACTGCGTTTGAGCTACATCCCAATTAAAGCCGCCCCAGACGGGCAGACAATCTCATCACTAACACCCCCTCCCTCCCTTCCTTTATACCTTTGTGGAGGAGTTCTGCTCGTTAGTCACTTTCCTTTTTGCCCACCTTCAAGCCGTCCAAAACGAAGCCCTCCTGCTCTTCTGATGAAAAGAAGGCATTTAATTGCCATGTGACGAGTAGTTGCTATGGAGTCGGCTCCGAGTTGCACTCGTGATTAAGCCCTGAAGAGCATAATTACATCTCAAAGCTCACATTTCTGCTTCTGTATGTTCACCCTGCCTCCCACCCCCATGTCCACTGCAGCATAGATGATTTTGAGCGCTGTTTACAGGGTGGCCTGTCATTATAGCTGGATGTGGTAGCCCTCCTCGCTCAAAGGAAGAATCAGGTAGAAATTCTCTGTTTGTGCCCATCTGGATGCTGGAGAGTTTATAAATATGAGTACAGCTCCAGGCTGGCAAAATGAAAAACCCTAAAGGGAAATGTGAAATTCCATAAAGCATTAACAATGTAATGACAGCTACTCTACACTCTATATTTAAACAAACATTTTGGGAGATGCTTGCTCTCTGAGGGAACCAGGACAGGACACCAGGACATTGACCTTATGTGGTGTGTTTATGGTCCTAGAGAATGTATTTATCAAATATCAAAATGAACAGAAAGACTGTAAGCAGGGAAACTGCTACTAAAATATATCTACCTCTACACTCCAAACCTCAAACATATTTACCTCAGTCTGCTGGTAAGCAGCGACTTGGTATTTTGTTATGAGCACTGCTCAGGCTCAGAGAACAGTCCAGCATTTTATCTGTTGTGGTTCTAGAGGTCATGAAACTGCATTGCTGTAGTAAACTGTTGGAATGTGCCTTTAAATACATCCTCACAGACTGCCATTTTTTCTCTCTATTCAGCCCTCCTGCTGCTGCTGCTGCTATCAGGGATAAAAGTAAAATTTGTTCTTTGATAGAATCCAGTAAAATAAAAGCTGTGAAGTAAACAAACACATTATCTGCAGCAAACTGTTTAGATGTGCGTTCTGAACAGATGAGTCTGATAATTCATTATTGTCAGTGAGACAGCAAGGTTTTCAATTAACACTTGCCTGCTGTATCCTTCTTTATAATCATTTGGGTTCAATCTTTCACTTTTACTCTTCCAAAAATCTGCTGCTGCCCCCACAGTTTTTCCCCTTCTAGTGCATCCAAACACACTTTTCATCTGCTTTAAGATGTATTATAAATGTTCCTTTCATGTTAATGAGGGGATAATGAAGTCCCTCAATAGCATGAGTGAAAAGTGCCGCACTCCTTTAATGAAGGCTTTAAGTTGGCATATTTGATTTGTCTAATTTATTCTTCAGAGATTTTCTATTTGAAGATTTAATATTGAAAAGAGCGACTTGAAAGGGAAAAATGCAGGGCTTTTAGTGGAGGAGTTATTTTGAATGGGTAATAGGCATTGATTGGCCTTGCTGAATTGTCTCTCTGTGGTAAATACACTGGAAGGTAGCAGGCAGTGCTCCTGGAGAGAGCCTTTCAGACTAATTAGGGCAGATTTTCAAAGGCAGAGCAGTAAAAACACCTGAGGAGAGGCAGGCAAATATTAGCTGGATGGAAAACCGACTCAGCTGTCAGGGATCTGTCAGAAGTTTAATCACAAAATCAAACATGAAAGCAACAGAATACACATAAAATAATGTGCTCTACATTATTATCTTCAACAAAATGCATGGAATAATAATGCCTCCAGCCATAGCCACATAAAATCATACACGACACGACATTACTGATAAATATGCTTGAATTATTGAATTTTATCAATATCATTTTGTTATTAGTATCGTTCCTTATCAATCCACCATTCTTGTTGTGTTTTTTATTGAAGACCACTACCTGCTTACAGTCCTAGTCTCAGCTTTTCACACATTTAAATATACATGAACATATGGTGCAACTGAGCCAAACCTGAGCACCGCCTAAGTTTCAAATCAATACACTGTTAATCAAGCTGAAACAATTAGTTGAGTAATGACTCAGCCAATGAAAAGAAAATTAGTTGGCAACACATTTTGATAATGGATTAATTACTTCAGCTGATTAATCAACCAAAACCGACAAACACCCTCTGATGTCAGCTTCTTGATTGTGAGGACTCTTTGATTTGTTTATACTTGAATATGTCAGCGGTTGGGTCTCAAACAATCTTTGGATCGACTAAACTTATCCTGAAAGACTCTCCGCTGCTTCAGCACAGTTCATTTGGTATCAAACTGATGGTTGATGTCCAGCTTTCCTTGTTTCTGAAACAGTGAAACGAGGTGCACCCCAGCATTCACCACTACTCATGATATTTTGTCTCTCTCTCCAGCTTTGAGGCTCTGCACAGAGGAGTGTCGTGTCCTAGGTCACTCAGACCAGTGCTGGATGCCCCCACTGGGCTCACATCCCTCGTCCTCTTCTGACTACCGCAGCAACCTCTACATCCCTGGGGAAGAGTCTCGCCAACCCAGCGACCCATCTCAGGAAAAGATCCCGCAGCCCTGCACCGACACAGGGACTGCCAGGAACCAAAGCTTCTCCACGTTTGGCAAGGACCTGGGAGCTGAAGACGGAGGAGAGGAGGAAGGAGGAGAAGACAGTAGAAGCGAAGAAAGAGATGAGGACCTGTGTGGAACCACGTCACTGTTGTCAGAGATGAGCAGTGTGTTCCAACGCTTGCTGCCCCAGGGTCTGGACTCATACGTCCAGGTCAATGAGAGTCAGAAGGGGACCAGTCTGAGTGGGGTGGGTGTACCCATGACAGGGTCTTTGGATCGCAGGAGGGGCCATCTGCCGGGCAAGCCCAGCCCATCTGTGCACCAGCAGGGTGTGGCAGCGTGGGCTGCAAACACCCACTTCCAGAATCCAGGAAGCAGCATTGGCCCATCTGGACACCAACAGGGAGGCAGCTACCACACCTTGAAGCCCAGCACTAAGCTTAGCTCCCAGAGCTGCAGCCAAAAGGGCTCGCAGGTACCCAAAAACAGTCCTCAGAACAGCGGCCACACACCTAAACCCCATAGCAGCCCTCTGCTCACGGCACTGGTCAGTCCCTCACTAATACAGCCTTCCACAGCTCCGGTGCCAATATCAGTGCCGCTTCCCGGGCCCTCCTCCAAGTGGCTGCCTGCCATGGAGGAAATCCCAGAGAACTACGAGGAGGACGATTTTGACTCTGTGCTCAGCCACCTTCAGGGCAAACGCAGCGACAGCCGACACGAGCTGGTGGACGCCAGTGAGCTGGTGGCTGAGATCAACAAACTCTTACAGGACGTCCGGCAGAGCTAGACTTCCTGTTTCTAATGTTAATTATTTATTCGCCACCCACTGACTCCTTGCTGTTACCTTCAGAGTGAAAGTCAGGGATAGTGGGTGTCAAAAGGACGGAAATGAGAAACAAAGACCTGACCTGACAAGACCTGCATTTGTCATTAAAGTTGCATTTCTAATGTAAAAAATGTGTTTTGTGAATGCTAAATATCCAAAAAATGTTTGTATTTGCTGGTTTGGTACACAATGTACACTATGTCACTGTATTTATCTTTGTATTTTAAAAATACATTTGTATACTTATATTTATAAAAATCTGTATATAAACTTGATCAGAAGTCTATTTTTATATTTTGAATGCATGTTGAGTACCAAAACATTGAATCAAGACTTTGACATGCGATTTACATTCTACGTATTTAAATTGTCTTTTGTATTGTGGTTTTTTTTTTTATTTGCCACTATTATATGTATACATGAATATATTAATGAATTAATGGAATTAACTTGGACACTTGTCTTTGTGGTCTATTGTTTGGAAGGGGACAAACACAAATAAAAATAAGATACAGAAGTATAATTCATTATGTGTGTTTTATATGTGTATGGGTTAGGATTGTTCACAGGGTTCATAATCAGAGTTCTACTTATTTAAATTTCTCTTGAGATGTTTAAAATGTTGGGGTTTTATTTCTTCACATCAAACCACAGTATGTCAGTACATACAGACAGTTTGGTAGAGGCAGGATGTAATTCTTTCTTTTAGTATGGAAATATTTATCGAATTAACTGTTCGATTAACCGTGGCTGATTATTTCGCACTCTGCAGACTAATGTATATATTATTTGCTCTTGTTTATCAGAACATAGGATTATGATGTTTACTGTAAACTCAAAAGTGTGAAGCAGAAGAACCCTGTGGTGGATTTACCCTTTACTAAACCCACTGCCAGTCTCAAATTTTCCATCCAAACACGATTCTTCTGTGTGTTTTGTACAACTCATTCCTGCTAGTATGAGAAAACGCATTGAAGCATTTCCACAAACACTAAATGACTTGATGGAGCCTGGATTGTCATTTCGGCTCAGGAAAACAAAGAAAGACTCTGCGTTCTGTCAGCAATCTCCGAGCCATTTGAATTCACAAAACAAAAGGCTGATGGGGAGGGGAAATGTGCTGTGGAAGCAGATGGAAATAACTTTTGTGAAGAGACAGGGAGGTGGTGAGAGTTTCATGGGGAGGAGGTGTGGACTCAGTGCAGATGCTCCCTCCTCTGTTGCTCTAACACAGTTAGATAATGGGTGACACCTAGAGGTTCACTGTGTGCACTGTAAACCAATGATCCAGCGTGCGGCAACCACCACCACATTACTGCTCTGACTAGGACTCGCAGCACCAGGCCCTGACAGGAAACCAGAGAGTGGAGAGACAGTGCATACAACCAGAGCCCCCTGGAGGACAATTCACCAAACTGCAACTTAGAGAGAAAACAGCAGCAGGAGAAACCAAACACCCACACAGCAAACCAAAGACATGAGTCAGCTTACCGTCAACATCAAGTCCATAATGTACCACGACAGAATTCTCATTATTAAAATCAACAGCGAACACAGCACTACTACTACTATAAGAATAATAATTCATACTTCACCTCCTAGACCCCTACGTGTGGTTTCCATGTGGCCACTGTTCTAATCTGAGCTAATAATAATATTCACTATGATTCTGTCCATGTAGCATTATGTAGTCCAGCTGTGTTCACGCGGACTGTTAAAGAGACAAATTACAAACATATTGATGACATTTTATCTACCCATGTCAATTGTAAAGAAATTGTTGCCACAACATAATGATGACTATAACATCATTCAGTATTTCCACATTCTTGGCTTCGATATCTTCAGAGCACTGCTGGACTGTCAATCTTCTCGTCAGAGCTATTAGAAATCTAAGAATATGTAAAGTCAAATGAAATTATAAAATGAAAGTATCATTTCATATTCTAGTAATTTGTCTCTTTTCAAAAGTAGCTTAGAACAACTTTCATTTTTCCAGTAAATGTTACCATGAGTCTTTCCCAGATCAGAGCAGTCCAGGCTGATTTGACAGCTAACTGGGTTGTTGCATGCTTCTCAAATGGAACCAGTAGTGGCTCATTCCATGTGCAAGTGGACCTTTCAGTCGCCCTAGTTTTGGATATCCATTCTTGTCCCCCCTCAGGCTGCTAACAAACTTTCTGAGGCTCTCTGTAGACAGAGCTGAGGTTCTCTCTCACCCTCTTCATCACTTTCATGTTAGTCTCCAAGTTCACAAAGACGTTTTCAGAATATTCTTCGTCTTCCAAAGTGGACATTTCCTTAAAGTTTCTCTTTTGTCAAAATTTTTTGCAGAGTAAAACTTCTCTGGTATATCTCAAAAAGGTTTATCCAATAGCAACTGGGCCTGTTAGGTTTCTTGACGACGTTTCACCCTTCATTCCAGAGGGCTTTCTGAAGTTTCTGACTGACTGGTGTGAGGAGCAGGTTTAGAAACCCTGTGGAACTCTCAGGAGCTCACTCTGGCTCAGGTGGTCACATCAATATATGTGAAAGCCAGAGGGAAGGACAACCCACAGGTGACCACCAATCACCAAACTGAGGTGATTGGTGGTCACATATAACAGGCATTTCTCTGTTATATGTGCTACTAGACTGTGCTACAGTACTGCCAGACTGTTTTTGTGTGTCTCGTGTCTGAGGTTCTGCTTAAGTGCAGGCAGAGTGAGAGAGAGAGAGACGTAGAGAGCAGCTATCATATAAGAAGAAAGCCTTTTTTCTCATGTCTCACACACACACACACACACACACACACACACACACTGGTACTGTTCAGCTGATGGTCTACTATCTAACTACTGCAAGCATTGTGAGAGAGTGTGTGTGTGTGTGTGTGTGTGTGTGTATGGACAGCACACCTCCACTATGACTATAAACTGTCTGTCACAGTAAGGTGCTGCTGCATTTACTGCACACACACACACAAACACACTCAGCACTACTCTGACTGTGGCTTCTTAGCGTGTTCTCTTTGTTTTGTAGCACATTACAAATCAATAAGTGAAATCCAGGGTCAGCAGTTTGACTTTTCACCTCATCTGGGACACCGGTGACATGGTCTTCACAGAGCCTGGTGGTCAAACTGCTAATGAGCCATAATATTAAGACCATCCAGTGGTTTTCATCCTGAGCTACTCTCAGAGAGCAGATCAAACTCGGTATATGAGAGTCTCACAAACACTGGGAGTGAGCATCTGACAGTTAGTGCATAGTAAATAAGAAGAGAATGACGTAGCAGACACTCTATCTGGTGTTAGCATAACGCCATCATGTTATCTGTATCACCATGGTGACAGCTTTGCCCACTGTTTAGACTAATCTGATTGGGGATAGCCCCTGTGCATTAGGTTTAGTGATGTGTCTCCACAGACGATCTGCAGAGAAATCATGTCCATCTGACGGATGAAACAAGCGCATCCAAAATCCTCAGTGTTACGAACAAGACAAATGAATTTAATCAATCTGCTGCTCTATAATCTCTGTTGGTTAGACAGTTAATGACAACTCATCCATCATGATACACACACACACACACACACACACACACCAGCAGAAAGTCATACATTCTGCATAAACATTGTATGAGTGACAATAGTAACGTTGATAGTTTCATTCCTGCTGTCACACAGAGTGGCTCTGTACTGTCGCGGGGACGCAGTGTGTGTGTGTGTGTGTGTGTGTGTGTGTGTATCTTTTCACGTGGTTTTAACTGTAATATTTAGTATTTTTGAATTCTCTGTGCTTTGTGTAATGATGTGTGTGTGTCACACGAGTGTACACGTTCTTGAGTCATTGTGTGGACCAATTTAGTTGGATACCATCGTTGTGAGGACACTTTGACTGAAGGAATGTTTGAGGGTTCAGGTTAGGGTCAGGTTAGGGTAAGGTTAGGGTCAGGGGTACGTGTGAGAAACTAGACCACGTCACATGTGCTGGCAGACAAACGTGTGTTAGTGCGTGTGTACTCATGCTCAATGTATAACATGATGAGACCACTGCATGAACGCTGTGGCTGTAAATAAAGGTTATTCCACCAAATAGTTGAAACATGAATAATGTGTAAAATGAATATGACATTTTTTTTTTGCATTATTTGACTTTTTATCAGACTTTTTTTAGTGTTTTGATCGTTCAGTATTATTTGGAACTGAGGGAGTTATTTTGTCAGTAGTTTCTAGAATAAAAGAAACATGCACATTTTACTCAAACATATACCTTTGAACAGCAAAATCATTTTGCAGTGGTCAATTTTTCCACAGCTGTATGCCCAGTAGGAATCCTTGATAAAACTGTGTGTGTGAGCAGCAGTGAGGCAGTGCGATAGACAGTGGTAACGTGTTTGTGTGTGTCCGTTAGGGCTCAATAAGCCAGTGTAATCTCCCTGTACATGACAGTAAACACCTTGCTGGCTACTATCTGTGGACACAGTGGGGCAGCCCACAGAAGATTAGCTTGATATGACTGCCTGTGTGTCAGACATTCAAAGTTGATGGAAGTTAATCTCCTCTAACCTTAGCTGCACAGTGTTTGGCTTTACAGAGTCGTGTTTTCTGTAGTAGCCAATCAAATTGAGTAAAACAATATTTTTGATGTGTGTAAAGTCATTGTTTAGTCTCATTTACTCATCTGGGCTGCCTGGAGGAGGTAATGAGGCGGCCTGGTAGCTCAGTGGTTAAGACAGGGGGCTGGGATGCAGGAAAAGCAGGATTGATTCCCAGCTGAGGCACAAGCCCGTCCCCCATACGAGGTGTGTTCCTGAGCGAGACACTCAGCACCAGCTCCCCAAGCGCCACCTGTGGCTGCTCACTGCTCATTGGGTCAAATGCAGAGAAGGAATTTCATTGTAACATTACATTGCTGCTCTGCTGGTAGCAGACTACATTTTTGGAGATTTGTGAGACCGAATGTTAAAATGAAGATTGATGTTGAACCCAGAAACGCTGAGCTGCAGCACGGCAACGCACTCATAGATTTGTGTTCCACGTCTCCCTTATCTTTTGCCTCTTTGATTCATCACATTACTTCCTTCTGCTCAGTCATCACTCCAAACAGCTGCTAGAGGGCGCTGATACTTCTGGGGCTTTGGGGTTATGAGTGGCTGCAGTGGAAGGCCCATTGTTTTAATCTGAAAATAATAAAAGTGAAGATTCTGAAAATGATGAGCACCATCTTCTTTATGTATTCTCAACGAGGCTTTCTCTTCTGAACACACTGATAATGATAAATTATAGTCAGGGTTGCCAAATTTGGGTAAATGCAGTCACTACACTAAAGCATCTGGGCTCTGAGGGTGGTGTTAGATCAGAAGATAAAGCTGCATGGTTAAATACCACAACCTATAAATGCAGACTTTTATTTTGTAATAAACCTTCAAAGGCAGATTTTCCCATCCACTGAGTCCCGGTCCCACACATTCAGAGTTCAGAGCTGCTGCTGATCATTGTGCAGCTCCAACATCAGCTGTAGCTGAAGAGCAGCATGACTGATCTGTGTCACACTGTGTGTGCGTGTGTGTGTGTGTGTGCCAGCATATCGCTCACCTGAGTCACGGTGGAATGGAAGCATACCCTGACTTGGCAAAGTATAGCTGTGCACTAACTAACTGTCACGCTGCATACATTTTTCCATGCAGCGCTACATCAACAGCAGCTGATTAATTACCAAACAAACTCGTTGCCCTGCCAGAGAGATACAGACACTGCCACTAATGAATTCATCTGCTAACAAAGCTGCCTTGCATATTAATATAGACGTGTTTATCAGGCGCCATGAACCCAGCTTACACCTTCTGAAGCTGTGTGCAGGAGTGTGTGTTTGTGTAAAATCACTGGCTGACCCTGCGTGATGACAGTCAGTTGTGTTTAAGGCTGTGTGATTGAAGACAGACATGCTTTTTGTTCAAGCACGTAGATAAATGATCAAATAAATGTATAGCCAACATGTTGCTAGCATGCATATGTGTGTGTGTGTGTGTGTGTGTGTGTGTGTGTGTGCTAGGAGCAAATGTTTTCCTTTTCACAAACATTACCCACTACATTAAAAAATACTCTGATACGACACGAGTGTGTAGCCACCCTCTCACTGTGTGTGTGTGTGTGTGTGTGTGTGTGTGTGTGTGTTTGAATTAATCACACTCTTTTTTCATCCCACTAGATGGAGCCGTTCCTTTTCCTCAGGAGCCTTCACCACTCTCTGCTCGGCTCCCTCCCTGTGGATGTGGCTGCCAGCTCTCTGACTAAAGCATCAAATGGATCAGCGGCAGAATAACAAAAGAATGGATATGATCCCTCGATATCCCTTCTTTCTCCAACTCTGGCCTCCTTTCCAACTGGCACCAGCATGTGTCTCATATCTGGCGTGAGTCTCTGTTCTGATTTAAACGGATTATATTTACACCTGGTGTTAAAATGCATCCCCGGTACAGGCACTTAAATCGGATTTCCCCTCCCCTTTGCCAAAGCCCCAACAGATTGCTGCGCACATCTGTTATCGTTTTCTCATTTCACACCAGCAGCAACACAGAAATGACGACTTCAACTGTGAGACACGGTTTACGCACCTTCTCTGCTCCAGATCGACTTCAGTCACAGGTGGAACTGGTCTGGCACAGCACTCGACTGTGGAGTGTCTGTGTTCTACATGCTTGTGTTGGTATAATTCAAATGAACAGCACTTTTCCACACTACTATACTCAGAGCTGGATGAACGTGACATGAAGCCCAGAGGCAAAGAGAACCAATGGAGCCTCTGTTCACCCTCATTTCCACTCTATGAGCATTGTGCATGTAGTGCTTTAGCATAATTGTTTTAGTCATTTGGTTAAATTCCGTTAATGTTAGTAACCACTGAAAGAACAGAGAACTTAAAATCACACTGTTGACACTGTGACTTGAACACACTGAAACATTAGCAAAGGAAAGGCTGTAGCCCCTGAGATCTTCAACCAGTCAAGTGGACCATTAGTCATCTCCTTGTCATGCTGTTTTATAATGTTTGAACATTGGTTTACACCTCCATTAAGTGTCAACACACACCGGTGTAATTGGTGTGCAGATAATTAGGAACAGCATCACATTTGCATCACATAGGTTTTCTCCAAGTCCTCTGGTTTCCTGCTCACATCCACAGACATGTAAGTGAATTCATCGCCATAAACACTTCAAAATCCAGCCAGGGTTGTTTGCATATTTTTGAGCTGGAGCCTGGGAGTGCATATGTGCACCACAAAGCTGAAGACACAGGAAGTCCCGAATCATCCAGCCTGATGAAGTGATGTTTATTGTCATGACTGTGGGCATGAGCATGCAGCTACAGTAAGTGTGAACTGGCCAGTGATTGACTGGATCTGTCCATGGTCTAATTGCCTCTTATTTTATCAGCTGGGGCTGGCTCCAAGCCCTCATGAGCCTCGACAGATCACGTTTATGTGTTGGACAAAGATACACTGGGACATATTTATCCCAGTAATCAAATGGTTTAAAGGGGAATTATGAAAAAGAGAAACTCCATTACATTACATGCACTCAGGAATACTTTTAATTTGAAGGTTTGGTTCCAAATAAACAAAATCCAGATGGATTTGAGTTACCACTGAATCTGATGAGGAAAGATGGTGAGTGAGTGGGCCAGAGTTTGGAGGAGAGCGCTTCACGAGCTGGTGATGTGTTGCTTTGTCTTGGATCTCAGCTCCTCTTTGTCTCTCAGGTGGGACATTCTTGTAGACTTGCATTTGGTCAGACTGCCAAAAAAAAGCATCTTCTTACAAGGAGGCAGAGTGCTGGAGGGGAAGTCAGTGCCTAGGGAAAAGTTATTCCACTTTGGAAAGTTGCTACTGTTTCGATTTCTATCAGTGCATGCGTATGTATTCTATTATAGATGAAGATTTTAAGTTATACAATCCCAGTTCTTTGCTTTTCTTCCTTTTTGTTGGAACTGTGTGTGTTGTTGTTGCTCTGTCCATTTGAAGTGTCCTTGTCTGTGTCACTGGGACAGAATGTGCAGGATGTCTTGGTCCTTGTTGTTGGTGATAACTTTAAAGCCGTCTCCAGCTGTGGTGAAGATCCAGGCTGACAGGCAGTCATGTCTGCTCTTTTAACCCACTTTCCCCTACACTTGAAGATTTTTAATTACAGTGACTGACTGTTGTTGACAGGTGGATATTTGTCAGACTGGACTTTGTCTGGGTTTAAGTCTAGTGGGCGGATGTAGTAGAGTGGACACTCTGTGTCCAGGTGTCTCCTTCTCCCTCTTTAATCCATCCTCCTTCGCAGTTTCCTGATAAAAAAACGCTTGTACATTCTAAGTATTAATTACAGCCTGTGCCTCATTATAGAGAAATACAACAACGACACTATTTCTGAACATACTGAGTTAATGTGCAGATGCATTTTTGCTTTGATTAAAGTGATAAGACAAAGACAAACGGCCATTTGTGCTCAGTACTAGAGACTTTTGCTTTCATTTGGCAGTTATGAATATTCAGATATCCCTCTCTGAGATTTCTATGTGCCACATATTTATACTGAAGATGCAGGCAAACAAAGTGTACCAGAGCAGGATTTCTCTTCTGTTGTTTCACCCTGTCTAGAATGACGACTGGGATAAGATCCAACCTATGTGAGTATAATATAATAAGTATAATACACAGTATTCTTAATGGCAAAAAATAATTAGCTCCTTAACTAGACCCATTATTGCTTAACGCCATTTGAACATTCACATGTCCTCACATACCAGGCTTGACTTCAGCTACACCACATACACCAGGATGATGTTCCACCGGTGAATGCCACTGTCAAATTTAAACAATTTGTGGCAAATTCTCTAAAATTCTTCTTATGCGCTATAACACAACCATGGAGAGTATCAGTTTATTTGACTGGTGGTGTTCATTGTTCCTCTAAGCTCCAGTTCTTCCTCTTCACCTCAATGGTTCGTTTGCCTCTCCCCCTCTGTTCCTCATTCCTGTTGCAAACTCGCTGTCTTCTCAGCCATGAGTGATTGACTCTAGCAGAGCTGATTGCTTTTAATTAGTCCAACAAGCTGCTGATTAAACCTCTGACACATACTGGAGCTCATGCTGCTTTAAATAAAACACACACCCATTAACAAGTTTGACTCCAGCGCACACACAAAGACGAAACACTCACGAGGACTTCATTTCAGGTGTGCTCAGTTTGCCCTCATAATAAAGTGGTTTAAATACTATGGATAGACAGATGTATTGTTTGTAACCTGAAATCAAACATCTGATTGTCTGGCATATTTGTAGCTGTGTTCTCAGCAGAGAATGGATCAGAATCCAACCAGAGCCTGAGAATGTGCTGGCTGAACCTGAGGCAGTTCAGTTTGTGTTGTTGTTTCTGCAGTTCCATCAGTTTGGCCGAAAGATTGACTTAGGTCAGTGAACCCTGCTAGCACCCAAACACGACTTCTGAGCCTGCGTGTAAGCCTGGTTACTGACAGGTTTCCTCGGCTTTGGTTTGGGTAGCCACCTTCTAGTTCTCATATCTCAGCAATATCTTAATAAGTTCATGCAGCTCATTTCAAATGTGACAGAAATGTCAGCATGAGGGAAAAAGTACCTATACGCATACAAACAGCAACACATTCCACAGGAGGGCAGGGATTACTAATTTGGGTTCCACGGCACAGTGAGCCAGACGGCAAAATCAATTAAATGCAGGTTGTGGCTTCACTAGTAAAAGCATCTGAAAATATTTGATAAATGTCTTTTCTCACGCTGCCCAGTCTCTCCACACTGACCGAAATCCTCCCTAATCTCACAAAATGCATTCATAGAAAGTCCAGCATGTGACAGTTTTCCCTACCACGTTATTACCAGAGTCTGTGCTGCAGATATAGGGAAAAGTTCAGTGTCACTTAGTATATGTTAACACAGATACTTATCAACTATCAAATAACAAATTACAAAAATGTGATCGCTGTTCTCTGCTTTTGATTAGCTGCCTTTGTCTGCATGAAGGAAACTGTAATAGAAAAGAATAAAAAAGGCAGAATCAGCAACTCAACTATCAGCATATTTCATAACCCCACACATGTAGAAGGTCTGGTAATGCAACAACGTGTTTCCACAGAGTCTGCAGTTTTATAGCTTTCATTGAGCTCGCTGACATACAATGGATAATTGTAAAGCATAATACAGTAGTTGATGTATAGACCATGACACAGTTGCTCCCAAAATGAAATATCTAGCTCAGCATATGGAGCAGCAGAGATTTGGACAATTGGGAGTGACATTATTGATGACCTGTGCATTTGACTTAACAACTTTTCAGGTTTTTGTGTGGAAGATATCTGCTGGTGGAGTTGACCGTGTTTTAATTAATTCAAATAAGAATATTATTTTCACAGCTTTCTAACATGTATCATAGCAGAAAGAAGAGTAATGGCTTTACTCTTTTTTAGAGTTCAATTCAATTCAATTCAGCTTTATTTATATAGCGCCAACTGACAACATAAGTCATCTCAAGGCACTTTATATCAATATCTACAGAGACATTGAGAAAACTCAACAGTCCCACTCGAGCAAGCATTGAGGCGACAGCGGAGAGGAAAAACTACCTTTAAGAGGAAGAAACCTCCAGCAGAACCAGACCGGTTAGGGTTAGTGGACAGAGGAGAGAGAAAAGAACAGCAGGCAGCAGAAGAAGTTCTGCATAAATTGGTTGTGAAATGTGGTCTGAAGTCATTAACTTTCTCGCCCTCTTGTAGTTGTGCTTCTTCCTCTCTGTCTCTCGCTTTCTACAGGTATCCCTGACCTCAGAACTGTGTGATTCCAGTGTGAAGTTACTGGCCCTAAATACCTGCCCAGTGTTTTGTGTGTTGATTTATGTTCTTTCCCACTCATCCAGCCTGAGCCTAGTGGGAGGTCTCTGCCAATAAAGGGATTTTTCCTCTCCACAGTCTTCTAGTGTTACTCAAGTAAGACTGTACATTTCGGCGGCCTGGTAGCTCAGTGGTTAAGGCAGAGGGCTTATGCAGAGATAGGAGGATCGATTCTCCCAGAGCGCCGCCTGTGGCTGCTTACTGTTCCCCCCAAGGGGGGATGGGTCAAATGCAGAGGAGAGATTTTGTTGTAACATGCAGAAATGTATGAGTGACAATAAAGTGGATTCTTTTTCTGGCCTGGTAGCTCAATGGGTTAAGTGTCAGACTGGAATACAGCAGGCCTCAGGTTCGAATCCCAGTCTGACTCCTAGTCCATCCCCTACCAGGTGTGTCCCTGAGCCAGACACCCAGCGCTAGCTTCCCATAAGTCGCTTTGGATAAAAGCGTCTGCCAAGCAAAGTAAAGTAAAGTAAAGTATATTTCTAAGCTAATAAAACATAATCAGTCATGATCGGTCATCATCAGAGCTTTTGTGTCTTTATTGAACCCATCTTTTAAAGACATAGATTGGTGGTAGGAAAAAGTAAAACAACATTGATTTAATACCTGGTCGAAGCACAAGTTTCACTAATTGCTGAGGCAGTGGACCTAGAGGTAGAGCAGAACTTACAGAGGAGGTATGCATTTTTAATGATACATATTTACAGTAACAAGGCAAGGCTTGTGACAAGGAAACGAGAGATACATAATACATGGAAAAGGGTGCTGTGAACATAAACTAACTAAATACAACACACAACATCCTTTACTAGAAAAGGGTATATTCAAGTATGTAGAGATTATTTTACATAATTACATTTAAGTATAATACGATATATACAGAAAAGTATACCTCTACTTAACCCTTTATTCCCTGCTGGCCATGGGATACTTTGAATACAGTATATTGACAAGTATACAGAAAAGTCATGTTCAGAGATGCAGATACCTCTAAACTGACCTAGAGAAGTACACAACCTTAGTAAGCAGCGACATCAGTAAATGGCACTGCCCCAAAGACTGTAAACCCTGGTCCTCTGCAAAGCTACACAGCCTGGTGAAAATCAGAGACTCTGCCTTCAAGTCCAAAGATCGGCCAGCGATAGATGCACCAGAAAGATGCAAAGTGGGTGTACAGAAGCTAGGTTTAGGACTTTGCAAAAATATTAGTGCATATATATAGAATAATGGAGAAAACCCAACAGTCACACTAGTGACTGTTGCCTAGACATCACTAGTCCCTTTAACAGAAGAAACCTCCAGCAGAACCAGGATCAGGATGTGCGCCCATCTGCCACGACCAGTTGATTAGATTTTTTGGAGCCTCTATTATTGTTGGCAATTCTTATTAAAGCAGACAATAGACTTAGAAAATTGCTGAAAGATCCATCCATACTTTTTTCTAACCACTTGTCATCATAAGAATCATGGGAGTGCTGGAGCCTATTCCAGCTGTCATTGGGCGAGAGGTGGGGTACACCATGGACATTTATTGCACAGCAGACATATAGAGACAAACAACCATGCACACTGCAGAAATATCTTGAAATTGATATTTGGCAGCAAGCCACATAGAGAAGCAATATACTACACATCAAAGAGCTGCCTGGCATGTTTTTACTCATAAACTTATAATGCATTTACTGTAAACACACATTAATACTTTCTAATAAATTGTGACAGTACCTTAAATAAATATACTACCTCATTAATATTTTCTCCATATTAATAGAATAAACTCCAAATGTGTTTCCAAAAGCAGACAAAATAATAAAATAATAAATATTAAAGTAAGAATAAGTAAAAAATTCGTAAATAATCATATAAATGAAAAGAGGTAAATGAAAAATAAAAAATAGTTATCATAACTAATTATTAAGTGTGCAAACATTTTGGTAAAACTGGGGAAACAACATTTCAAAATAAGTCATTTATTACATCACTGTAAGAAATCTGATGGGCAATTGTGTTATTGATATCAGTCTATTCAGTCTCTCTTGTGCCATGGAAGATCTTTATTAATATAAGCTTTAAAAAGTTGCGTTCGGATGCAACAGTCACAGGCAGAGTGCACTGCTCGTCATTAGGCAAAGTGCCTTTTGTGGTTCGTAATCTCTCATGCTTGAGCACTCCTTCAGTGTTTATTTGTTCACATAGTACCTGCTGAGACTTGAGCACCTTAAAACCAATCTCCCTGTAAGTGACTAAATGACGAGGCCCACTGCAACACCAAACTGCATGTTGGCCAATTAAAGTAATTTGCTTGTGTTGTTAATATGAGAGATAATGTCATATGAAACCACACAGCAAATTTGAAATCTGGGAAAGGGAAGGGCCTCAACTGTCACTGCAGGGTCAGTCTTCCAACAAAGCTTCACTCACCTTGTCGGCTTGATAGCGTAATGGTTATAATCTTTATTCTGGCTCTCTCACCATGTTTCACTCCAGGACTTAAGTGTCATGTTCACATGCTTCTTGAAGATGGCCCACCTTTGAGGGGAACCAGAGTTTGTACATTCTCTCCACATTTCATGACTCATGACTGTGCTACACAGTATAGTTGAAAATGCACCATCTAATTTACACATGTCACAACAGTAGTGGGTCTAGGAACAACAATTCAAGTCAAACATCTAGTGGACTGGTGTCAAAACAAAGAAATGTCTCATGGTGTTGAGAATACTAAAGAGATGGTAGATGGTCGTGTGAGTGTGTGTGTTATTAGTGAGGAGCTTTTTGTTTTCCCTCACCAGTGCGCCGGATAATTAAAAAGTGCGAGTGTTTTTCGGATCACACTTGTATTTTTTTAAATTCAGCACGCAATAAGCAAGCACAGATAAGAATAGTCCAATTTATTAACACAAGCTGATGAAAACTATACAAGCGATAAAGGAACCTACATAGGTGATAAAAAGGAATAAAACTATTCTAAATATACCAACCTCTATAAAAGAGGGAGCCTAAAAAAACCTAAAAAAACAAACTGAGCTGAAAAGGTCTGTCTGTGCGTCAATTCCTCCTGTGGCGTGTTCTCTCGGTCCCGTCATTTTTTGCCCTTCTTCCCGTCCCTAGTCACCTCCGTCCCTGGCCACTTCTGCCCCTGATGGTTCCTATGCAGGGGGAGACAGGGTGAAGGGAGTCCTCAGCCACGGGCAGCCATAACTACCGTCCTCCTTACCACACACATACTACACCCAGCCTGTGTGGGCGGTGGCTACTTGCTGGCCGCCCGCAGGGCACTCCACCTTGAATCCCCGCCCCACCCGCACGCGTCACTGGCCGCCGCCCTCCTGCGGCCTCAGTTTCCACCAATCCTTGCAGTCTGGCAGGACTCAATGTCAATTACACGCAGGTAGGCCTGGTAGCTTAATGGGTTAAGCGTCAGACTGGGATACAGAAGGTCGCAGGTTCAAACTCCGTCTGACTCATAACCCATCCCCTACCAGGTGTGTCCATGAGCCAGACACCCAGTGCTAGCTCCTTGTAAGTCGCTTTGGATAAAAGCGTCTGCCAAGCAAAGTAAAGTAGAGTAAAGTAAGGTGTGTCCACTGCCCATCTACGGCTCTGTTGTTGAGACAGTCAGCAATGCGAAGTTCCTGGGTGTGCACCACCACCAACACCAAGAAAGCCCATCAACGTCTTCATGTCCTTCGTAAGCTGAAGAAAGCCAGCCTCCCTCCGCAGTATTTTCCTGATCACCTCCAACATAAAAACCATGTGCACATTAATGGTTTTTAATGCACTTATTAATGGAAAATTGGTTGCATATTCTGACATTAGGGCCTGTGTGAGACTGTAACAATATGCTGTATACTGTGTATATTGCTGTATGGGCAACAAACTTCTTCTGAATCTTGAACATGTCTTTAACGATCTCTAAGAGGAATTTAAATGGTTGACTTCAAACCTGAAACTCATTCCTGTTTATAGCCACACAAAACATAGAATGTTCACATGCCCCTTCACTTAAAGGATTGATTGTTCAATGTTCAAGCAGGACTTAATACAGTATTGAGGTGCCCACAGCAAATGAACGTAACAATAGGTCTTGATTGCTGTTACTGCTTTCCACAGTGATTGTACAGCCCTCATTTCAAAGTTCAGGTGAGACGTCTATGTATCCATCAGTTCAGCTGAGTAAAATTGGTTGGTAGACGAGTTGGTGTCTTGCAAACTCTAACCCTAACCGTATTGCAACACAATGTAGTGTCTGCGTTGGATGAAGTTAAGCTGCTGTCATCTATGAACACTTCACAGTATCATTCAGCTCATCCTGTATCTGTGCACCAACAATGGAAAACATTTTGTGACGTTTGTCATCAGTTTTCCTATTCAAACATTACTTTTTCTTTAGTTTTTAGTCATCGGTGTCAACCTTCGTTGGCAGAATAAACACTGCTGATGAAGCTGTAACTTCTGGCTGATTCGAGCAGCAGTGCACTCAGTTGGAATCAGCAGACTTTTCAGTAGTAACACTACAACATGTCGGCAATCATGTTCCATCAAATCAGTGTGTATGTCATGTATCTGGGTAATATATGTCTGCTAGCTTCTGTTCCTCAGAGCCCTCGGGGCTTTATTGTGCTCCCTGCTGAACCTCTCACTGCTGCCTGGATTCAGTGGAGAGCACCCTCTGGAGCAGAGCCTGTTCTGCCATAATATTAATATATAACCATCTAAGCAATAAATGATCCTATATCCTGCGGCATTTCTCTAACAGAACACTATTTGTTACTTTAATTTTCCACATTTACTCTTCCCTTCCTCCTAAAATGAAAAGGCAATTTCCACTCCAATGAATGATTAAGAAATCAGACATGTTGATTTCCAATTAAAATGAGGGGATGAAAGCAAAGTGGGGAGATTTGTCATTGCTCCATTTCACAATTTAACCCAGCAGAAATGATGACGTTTAGGTTCTGGTGATTTCACCCACCTTGAAATGAGAGGTTGATAAAAGAAAGTTTTGTGATACATAATTGAAGTGTGAAAACAGATATTCTCCCTTTGATCTTTTCTCCTTACTCCAGATCTGTAACAAACAGACACAAGGGGCCTGTATTCATCAAGTGTCTCAGAATCACTGGGAGGAATCGCACACAAAATTCCTCAAATGTAGGTCTAACAATACTTACACTTAACACCTTGTACTCTTATTTCCAGAGAGCAATAGGACTGCTGCTAAGGAATTGTGTGATATACAACACTCATTTTGGTGTGTCCTCCACAGTTGGCACTAGTCTAACCCCCATCAAAGGCTTTTTAACCAGCTGATCAAGCTCACTGGTTAGAGTTAAAACTGAATTTCTGTCTATAAATCAAGCTGTCTTGTAGGCCCGTTGCACTCATTGTTGTAAGGTGTTGAACACATGCCTCTGTCTGAACATGGAGGTGTTCAGACACCGCTGGCCCTGCAGCCTCACGAAAGCAAGGGGCTTATGTACATATATATATTTCTCTAAAAACGAAATTTTGTTGTACTTGTTACAATGACAATAAAGGTTTTACGTCATCCAGGTCATGGTTATCTCAAAAAGGTTTTAGATAAAACTTTTTTTAAATAAAGATATTCTCATTTTGATCTTCTGGCAACTCCTACACCTTCATAGCTGACCAACGTGACATGTTTTTGACCTGTTAGGAGAAACACAGACCCAGGTACATAATCTCCATAACCCACAATTCTAGGCAAGTAACCAAAGAAGCATTTCTCTCCATGTCACTGGGTGAATGGCAGCAATGTCTCCAGCCTGTGTTGCCATCAGCCTGACAAATAACAGCAAACAGGAAAAATACTTGCCAGTCAGATGAGCTACAATGACTTTTCAATGTCAATTGATTGCAGTATTTTAGTGCTAATGAGAAATAATCACCTCCACAAGTTCCGAGCCCCCCCACTGCTTTAATCCTGCGTGTGACCCTCAACAAGTTTGACCTCACTCCACTGTCCCTACAGTACCTCCACCATTTACTGATGCATCTGCTTGTTTTCTGTCTCTGCTCCAGGAGAGATTCCAGATATATTCCGCTTGCTTTGACTGTGGGACCCCAGCCAAGTCAGAGAGAGCATCAGAAGTGATGAAACGCGTTGTAAGTTCATTTTCTCTAATCATTTTTTACACACGGGGGATGGATTTAGAGTTCCAGACGGCTGATGTGCTCCGTCAAGGGAGACACATGAAAAGGCTTCAAAAATCATAACAAAGCTCTCTATTTACTCCAAGCAGAAGCTATTCAGAAGTTCAGCGAAGCAGTGATAGACTTTCACCACACGTAGAGTGGAAACAGACAGCAGAGAAATATGTTTTAAGTCCTGACAGTCAAGGAAGAAGAAAAAAACCCGCCTTCTTATGCACCCTCCTTTGTCTTTGTTCGAGGCAATAACAGGTGACAGAGGGAACACGGATTTTCATAATGATTTATTTTTTATTCACATACATACACACTTTACTTTTGCTAAAGCCCTTTTAGGAGCTCCCACTCAGCCACTGTTAGACAAATGAAAGCCCTTTTTCTGCAGCATAATTTGGATTTGTTATCACATTCTATTACATGAACGTCTGCATGCCTGTGATGCGTGCCAGGAGACAGGAGTGTAGGCAAAAGAGGATGAAGGGGGACGGGAAAGTGTACCAACCCGAATGAGCTTTATATCCTTAAGGCAAGAGGCTAGTTAATATTAAAGTCAATTTATAACCTTTCATGAAGCGAGTCTTCAGAGGAAAATTAATCTTGCATGAAGGGAGATTTCTGTGACGAATTATGAGGCTCTGCAAAATGACCGCCACTTATATGCAGTTCACCTCTTTTACAGTCTGGGTAAAGAATGAGGAGAGAATAGTCTGTGCGAATGCCAGTGTAAGCACATCTATATTTACACTACAGCGCTGTTTCGTCTCACCTTTGGATTTAACCTGTAAATCACTAGTGCTAGTCCAACATGTCTTATTAGAGGTGGCTACAGGACAAACAGGCAGCGCTCACTCCTGGCGGTGTGAGCACATTACTGATCACAGTCTCCAGCGCTGTTTGATGTTTTCTTTTTTTTATTTTGTTTAGTATTAAACCATACCTACAATATGTGATTTTCCATCCAAAGACACCTGCAAGCAGCTCTGTCAATTGGAAGAACACATATGAAACGCAAAGTTTGACCAATATTAGGAGTGGTTGACACTGTCACAGTATGAGCTGGAAAACATTGCTTGTTAAAGCATGACAGGAAAAAAGATCACAGCACAAAGAAGTATGCAGCAGTATGGTAGCCAGTGTATGAGCATCTTCACATGCTGCCCTACCTAACCTCCGTCATCACTGCAGGCATGCTATTAACCCTACAAAGATCATGATGGGTGGTGGCAGGAGAAGCACACTCTTTGTGTAGCTGTCACACTCACCATCTCAAATCAAAGAAAGAAAGGAAAAAGCCCTAACCCAAAAGATGTGCAGCATTTAGAGGAAGACGTGTTGTGATGTGAAACTGTGCCATTAAAAGCTCATTTGTGTAATGAGTAAAGCACTTTTTTCTTTGAAATGTCCTGCATAAATACAATGTCCTTTTTTAACCCCAGAGCAAGATAGACGTGGTCTGCAGGGATTCAGGAAATCAATTATCACAGTGGGCCTGACTGTTCACAGCTGAACTGTTTTAATCAAAAAAAGTTTCTTTTTGAGAGGTTTGATGAATAAAAGACAAATATACATCATTAAATATAATATCAGATTTATGTACCTAATAAGCAGTTGTCTAATCTTTGTTCTCTAGTTTAACTGTACATAATTACTTCCTCACCCTTGTGTGTGGAATAATGACACATTTGGCATCAGGGTCAAACTCCTTCCTCTGTTTATATATCAAACCAATTTCAGCTGTTAATTAAAAACCGCGACCTCAGACAATCTTTAGCATAAAAAATATCACTTCTTTATATCCAGTGCTACGTCTCCAAATACTTAACCCTCGCCTTGTGTTAACTTTCTGTTACTATCTCTGATGTTAACGGGTCGGCTTGTAGAATCAGGGTCCTGGGGCATCTGATCCCTTTGCCCAGTGAGCCATGTCATAGGAACGTCCTAGATCTTTAAGAATCATTCTCCACTTTTATTTTTGGTTGGCTTCTACCCTAGGTGGATTTGGATCAACCATTCAAATGCATCCAA
>JAUMTR010000002.1:671337-684578 GCA_032270685.1 Microctenopoma stevenorrisi | reverse complement strand
GTCTGGTTTGGAGCAGCCACTGCACAGGACAAACACAGACTGCAGCGCACAGTCAGAACTGCAGAAAAAAATCATTGGTGCACCTCTCTTCAGAACCTGTACACCTCAAGGGTCAGAAAGCGGGCAGAAAAAATTACCACAGACCCCTCACACCATGGACACAACCTTTTCTAGCTTCTCCCCTATGGCGAACGCTACAGAGCTACATTTACAAGAACCTCCAGACATAAGAACAGTTTCTTCCGCCAGGAAATATTTCTTATGACCAAATGATTGCTGCTGTTACATGGACACAAACTGCACTAAACTCAGCACACACACACATGCCTTCTATAAGGCATGATATACATCAAAATTACTGACTTGTTCATGTCATGTCCCCCGTAAGGGTTAGACGGCATGTTGAGTTACCATGGCAATGTAATCGCCATAAACAACCCACAAGATGCTCCAGAAGACGGACATGAATTCCCATTAGACATGTTATACATCAAAACAATCAGCTCAGTCATGACTTATCCACTTTCAAGATTTTTTTGGCATGTTTTGTTACCATGGCAACGCAAATCACCAAAAACCATGCAGAATGAGCTCACAGGACAGACACATAATATATAAAAAGACAACTCTGCTCTGTAAATCCTTCTTTCTGGTCGGGGAGATCGGTCTAAGGTTCTGATCTGTCTTTGAGCGCTTTGGGTCGTGGGAGGGGTCCACTGCAGCAACCGCTGCTGAAGAATGATACATGTTTTCACTTCTTTGTCTCGATGAGTTTCCAATAACAGCAGAAGTTTCTGGACCTGGCTCTAGTTGCTTTCTTGAAAGAAAAAAAAATGTCACTAAACGGTGCCTGATAAGTCCGTCACTGCGTCCTCTGCTCAGATGATGAACCTTGTATTCAGTTTTTACACCATGTTTGTTATCTTGTTTCACTTTTGGTCATTTTAGGCCATTATTAGTGTTATAAGTGTTAGCATACTGATATTTTAATTAAATTCTCTTTTTTGTAGGTTTTTATTTAAATGTATTTGTTTATTTATATAAAGAAAATATTAATGAGGGACTGTTCATATGATTAGAATCAGGTATATTGTCATTGCAATGTGAGTACAGCAAAATTAGAAAAATTAGCAAAATTGACACAGTGGGAGTTGTAAATGTCGTGGGGTGGGGAGATGGTGGTTGATGATTTTGTGGGCTGTCTTTACTACTCTGTTCAAGATGTTTAAGTGGTTTTTAATTGTAGTATATAGCATACCAAACCCCACAGGGGCCCTGACTGTGGTTATGTCGGTAAATGTAGGAAAACATGCATGTGTAGACATGAGCGTGCATTTTGTCTGTAGTGACAATAGTGGTGTGATGGCGCAGCTTTTAATTTTTAAAATCTTTAATTGAACACAGTGGACAGAAGAAGATAATCTAGGCATTATTTACAACTCAGTGATTTTCCATGCAAGCAGTTGCAGTGATATCATTTGAACGGCTCTTTCATAGGAACAAAGAGATTCGAGGTTTAGTTAAGAGTCTTCCCTTTCTTGGAGAAGAACGGAGCCACATGAGACCAATTGACCAAGCACAGACATAGAGCGGCATGTCCCATCACTTCTCACTTGTGAACAAGCACCTTATCACCCCACCACCACCCAGCTCCACTCACACAGTGCTCTATTTTCTTACTAACACCTCGCCTTCCCTCCATGACCCTCATCGATCTACAGTCATCATTTTGTTTAATGCAGGTTCGAGAAGTCACTGTAGTTCAACGTTCTGAATGGGAGTGCTAATCAATACCTCTCCTTTCTTGTCTCTTTTCTACTCGCCTTCAACCCTAAACCTTTCCTCTCGTGCCCCTTCACCACCCCAAATCATGGACTTATCGATATGTATGTGTTGGGGCTCCAAAATGTCTGCTGGCGTGGCTGCTTTTGAGTTCCAACATGATGCGATGGGGTCAAGATAACAGCAGACAGGTATATTTAGCATTTAGCCATTAGCAATTGTCATTGATTTGAACTTGGGGGGAGAGAGATAAAGGTGACAATATACCTCAGATTTTTTCTCCCTCTCTTTTTTCTCCTTTTCTCTGTGTCTGGGTGTAACACTGTGTTGCCTGCAGCTGCACTAAATCCTGTCGACCGACTGTAATGACTGGAAAATGAAATGGAGGTCGAGGGGTGGGCTGAGCCTGAGAACATTAGGCGGCTGATCAATACGGCACTTAGATTTGCCTGGTCACATTAAGTAGCACATCTAATATGCCCTGTGCTTGTCGATGCTCGGTCCGTATCATTTAATTACACTGTGATGTGTTACAAGCAACTCACCTAATTCATTAACATTAAAGAGAGCCGGCTTTCTCTCATTTCTCTGCCTGCTTCTCCTCCACGTTGATTACTCTAATATATGGTCTCCTTGGAAACGCAATGTTCTGTCATGCTATTGATCACCACAATTGATTAACAAGATAAAACAGGCAGAAATAGAAACAAGATATTCCACACTTTGTGTAGTTTCAGGAGGCAGGGTGCATTAGGTTTATGTGACTTACCGGCAAACTAAACTAAACCAATAATAGTGTCAGACAGTATGCCAACTAGATTATGTGATACGCAAGCTTTCAAAGAATTTTATGCTTCATCTGAATTTCAAAGCTCTGGGGACTGCGAACATCAATTCCTTGATTGCGCTGGAAATCCAAAGTGCAACTTAGAGCATCAAAGACGTAGTGAGAGAGGAACATTCCTCTCTCACAGTTTAATTCATGTGACACTTTATATTATGCATGTACAGTATTTTCTATTTACAGTCTTTTCCTGTTTGAAACTAACACATAGAAAAGATTAGTCGTAAAATAATAATATTTCTATTGATAAGTAGATTGTTATTAAATTTTTACCACTACACTGGTGTTTTATAAAAAAAATGTTTAAATCAGAAACTATTATTATATTGTGTATATACTCTTGCTGTCATTCCTGTCTGTGACTGATGATTTTTTAAAATTTATTTTCCTTTATTAATTAGACAGACAGGCTATTGATTAACTGCTCAGAAAAAAAAAATTATCCGCAGTCTGTGGTTATACCATCCTCTCCCTTCCTGGCTTTCTATTGTAGTTAGTATTAAGCAGACCCTTGTAATCAGGGTTTTTTTTTTTTATCAATTTCTTTTTTTGGCTTTCTGATCATGGGGATTTTTAGAGAAGGAATTAAACGTTGACAAAATTGATCAAATTCTGATTATAAAGAGAATCATTACGCAGTAAAACTGTTTTATAGATGGACTTGTAATGACTCCATGTGACATAAATGCTTTATGGTCCACAGTGCATTACATGATTACCATTTGTTTTGTCAGGTTGTGGAACCTGACAAAACAGAGCGGCCTGGTAGCTAAATCGGTGAAGCGTCAGACTGGAATGCAGCAGGTCGCAGGTTCGAATCCCAGTCTCACTCCTAGTCTATCCCCTACCAGGTGTGTCCCTGAGCCAGACACCCAGCGCTAGCTCCTTGTAAGTCGCTTTGGATAAAAGCGTCTGCCAAGCAAAGTAAAGTAAAGTAACCTGGGGGCATGGATCCCCTCTGATTTGAAGGCCAGATGTAACAACGGTCTGGACATCTGAATCCCACTAGATCGGTCTTGAGTTGGTAGTGTCTACCCTGGACTTACTAATTTTTTTATGAATATCCATTGGACCTGCTGCCAGTTCTCCAGCTCCTCCTCCTCAGTGATAAGAAGACGAAGATGACTCATCTTTATTTTATCATTGATACATTGTTACATGTTACAATGAAATTTGTTCTCTGCATTTGACCCAGCAGTGAGCAGCCACAGGTGGCGCTCAGGAAGCTGGTGCTGAGTGTCTCACTCAGGAACACACCAGATAGGTGATGGGCTGGGTGACTCAGCTGGGAATCAATCCTGCTATCTCTGCATCCCAGCGCTATGCCCTGATCACTCTGCTACCAGGCCGCCTGGGAGTTTGTGCCCTGTCCAACAGCCTTCTGACAGGAGGTCTTTATATTTTTGATTTTGTACATGTCAATTACAAGAAAGTGATTATAATTGTGACAAGTGATTTCTTGTCCCTAACTCTCCCTAATGTGGACTGCTGCACCAGGGAAAAAATAACCTAGACAAAGACTAAGGATGCATACAGAGCCTCACACCTCCCTGGGTAGTTTAGACCATGACCAGGTTCATCTGGTTCCCACATACATACTGTACCTTTTGTGTGCAAACAGCCCCCGACTACAAGGCATGTGAGAGGATGGTCTAATAAGGGGAACATGGCACTTAAAGACTGCGCTCACAGTCCAAGACAGCTCCCATTGATACCATATTGCGTAACAGATTTGATCAACGTCTGCATGGACAGAAATGTACACAACAGCAAAGTCGGGTGAGGGAATGAGGAGAGTTCAGAAAGAGCTGAGAAGAAAGTTTAGGAGGGGAAAGGACAGCTATACTGCAAGTGGAGGGGGTCCAGAGACAGGAGACCGGGACTGGGCTAATAGATTGAACCAGTTCTTATGAAGGTTTGACTAAGAAGCCCCTCCCTTGCCAGCAAGACAAAAAAAGTTGCTGCTTCTGGGTGAATAGGACTCTTTTAAGGACCTTCTACGACACCTTGGTAGTGCCTGTGGTCTGCTGGTGTGGTGGAATTGCAAGCTGACATCCATCATGGACAACAGCTCCCATCCAATGCCTGACACAGTAGGAGTGCTGAGCAGCTCATTGAGCAGTAAATAGAGTCAGACTCTATTACACAGCATAACATTTATTTATTTATAGACTGTTTAGCATCTGCTTTAATTGCAGCTACTCACTAACAGCTGGTTAACATTCCACATCCCATTCTGATCAACCACACCTCGTTAGTTTGCTTTATGTAGGGTTGGTATTCGTTTTTTTACTGCATCTTTGTGTATATATATTTTCTTGTCCTCATTCTCTTAATTATCATATCCTATATTATCTTTAAAATTCAGTAAAAACCTACAGCAACAAGGCAATGCATTATGCCACAGCCTGGGTTACAACTGGGTAAAATATGTGGCAACAAAGAATCTTACCACCACACATTGGCTTAGGTTGAGGTAGTTGAAATTACAGGTCTAAATCACATGTTCTTCTTGGCACTGATTGGCCCTGAAGGTGTGTAAACTGTATGTAGCATGTGATAGAGTAGATTTGATTGTGGTTTAATAGAATTAACGATGTAAGTTTCAGACCCCACAGTCTGAATAATACCATTAAGTTAGCCACCAATACTCTTTCCTTTCCGAGGAAGGTTGGGAGCTATCGTCCAAGGTTTACTTCATTAAAGTGGCAAATATACAGCCTGTGCATGAAACTGTGCTGTAGTTGTCTTTGTTGTAAAACAATAATTTAAGTTAAATTCAGTTTAGTTTATTCAGTATGTAGTGCGAAATCACAACAACAAAGACAGTTTACAAAGACTTCCTGTAATCGAAGAAAGCTCTGGATTAACAAGGCTCAGGGTGACCGGCCGTTTGCCTCGACCATCTAGGGGGAGTGGAAAGTAAGGAAGAGAAGAACAACAGTAGAGCTTACACTGGGCAGGTTTAGGTTTAGGACCAGTAACAATGACAACTATCAGCTTTGAGGCCAAGGCTACCTGCAGAAAAGAAGAGAGGGAGACAGAGAGGCTGAGTCACAACTATGGGAGAAAGAATAAGAAGCAATAGTGGCAAATAAATGAAGAGGAGAATAGAAGAGTTCTGTGCATCATGGGAGGTCCCCCATCCAACTAAATCTGTAGCAGCATAACTGAGAGATGACTCAGAGTCACCTGAGCCATGTCTTTATCAAAAAGAAAGGTTTAAAGCCTAGTCTTAAAGGTAGAGAGGGCGTCTGCCTCCAGAACCTGGATTGGGAGCAGATTCTACAGAAAAGGAGCTTGACAAGAACAGTTTTTTCCCACAGGCAATCTACCTCCTTAACAGTTAACCATCACTCTTACTGTCAATAACTATATGTGCAATATGGTGTACAATTACCACTGTGCAATATACTGTATAATACCACAGTTTTTCAGATAATTATTTTTTGTGTCGTGCTGTTTTTTATCTCGTAATTTGTTTTTTGTGGTTCTGGAAGCTCTGTCACTAAAACAAATTCCTTGTACGTGCAAGCGTACTTGGCAATAAAACTTATTCTGATTCTGATTCTGATTCTGATAACTAAAGGATCTGCTACTTTTTAAAAGTAGATGAACACTCTGAAAGCAATGTGCTCTGCTGGGATAATATGGTGCTATGAATTGTTTAAGATATGATGGAGTCTACTTACAAAGTGCTGTATATATGAGTAGCAGTATTTTAAATTCAATTCTAGATTTAACAGGGAGACAATGGAGAGAAACTAATGGATAAATATGATATATCATGTCTATGATACATAATCTGTTATTAAAGAGATATTGACCTCACGTCTGTTATGTTTCATGTTTCTTCTTTCACTTTTTGTTTTACAGTCCAAAATGTGGATCTTGCTTTCTTTGCTCTACATGAACAAGTTTTTAGACAACAGTCAAATTTTCCCATTCACATCCCCATTTTTTTCCTAATGGAAAAGATGATGCACATTTCATTGGAATCAATGCATTGGCAGTAAATACAAGAAGTAGATGAAGACTGATATTTAATAAAGAATAATCATAACAAAATACAACAGGAAAAGTAACTGCTTCATTTTGGCATTAACTCAGATCCTTTGTGGTCTGCAAGCATTGGATTTATTGCTGGTCATAGAAGAGAGTTCTGTGTCCTGCTTTTACTTGTGTCAAGTGTCAAAGCTGATGCCTTTTCGGGGGCTGGGGCTTTGCTACTCTTTGAATACAACTTTGCTTGTGAAATGTCAGCACAGTGTCTGTTCTTTAGAAAGCAACCTTCTTTATACTGTCTGTTTATATTATTTCAGTGACTCTATCAAAGTGTGTTTATGCTGTAGTATATGTCAATGGCCCTATATCTAGGAATGTGCACTTACAGTACAACAGAACTGAGTACACCCTTGGGCAAATGTACAGGACTCCCTCAGTCATACAGAGAATACAACGTTCACTGTGAGACAGTTCAGGTTTCAGCAATAAAAGACTTTTAATGACGTCTAATTAAAGTAACAGTACAGACAGTTCCTTTGGTTACTTTAATGACTAATGCCACTGGTCTTGTATGTACAGAGACCCAGAGGATTTGGACTGAAAGGATGGAGAGAGGGACTTTATTAAACTGATGAAGGAACTTGACGGTAAATCCAATTGAGCTCCATGGCCCAGCTAGAATTATTGGTTTCCTGCTTCCTCCCTGGCATTATCAGGGTGTGCTCAGCACCCAGGGATCCATTTGAGCAGTTGAGAAAAATAAATCCTAGATAGCATTAGGCATTATGTGGCAATAATGCTTAAACACATCTATTCCTGCATTTTTATTAATAGAACAGTGTCTAAGCTCAATCATACACGTTGATGTGGTTTTTTTGGGGAGAGAGACATCCTGCCTACCTCAACTCTTTTTCATGCCATGTCACAGTAAAACACTTTAGTCATGATAAATTAATGTATTCTGAAGTTACTGGAACTTGCCTCTGGGTAACTGGAACTCTTTAGTTAAGCTCTCTCAGATAACAGCCCCTGACTTCTCTGCCAGGGCAGATCCATCTTCATTCCCACCCCGTCCTCTATTATGGGATGAGATTGTAGCGAGCCACTTCTAAATAGCCAAGCTATTATTGTTATGTCTTTGGGATAGCTGAAATCAGAGGGTGCAGGTGGGAGCTGGCATTTACCTCTATGCGGCAGCTCGTTAAAACTCAATGAAAGAGGAAAAGTGCTGAGTATGTGGGGGAGGGAACATCTGCGATGCTATTTTTCTGCATTTACTAGTGTCGTGTATGTATGTGTGTCTTCTTATGTCTTTATTGTTTCTGCACCATTCCATAGCACTTTAATATGAGTGTGATTGTATGGAAGGTTGTCAGTGTTGTGCATCATGTAGCCAACAGTTTTAATGCTTCTGCTGCCACTTTATTTTTATACAGTGATTTGGTCTGCCTGACATATATATTTATTGTGTGCCCATGTACCCAGATTCAAGTGTAGTTTGAAGAGAAACACATATATTCAAATTCAGTTGTAAGTTGAAACAATAGACTTGCCACAGTAACTCAGCTTTTTCCATTGGTGCCAAAAAAGTTGAACTAGCTCAGCTTTTGTCACATCAGCTGCTAAAACCAGGGTTTCCCTCACCAACCAGCCTAAAAACCAACAGTGTTTCCTGATTAAACTCAGTTAAAAACCCCTTGTGTTCAGGTTGAACTTCCTTCTGCACAATATTCTACATGGTTGGAGCAGAAAACATGAATTCTCCTCTGTATGGGATCTGAGGTTATGATTGGTAGGAGGGTTCCATGAAGTCAATGCAAGTAATGCAGCCTGGTAGCTCAATGGGTTAAGCGTCAGACTGGGATGCAGAAGGTTGTGGGTTCGAACCCCGTCTGACTCCTAATCCATCCCTTATCAGGTGTGTCCCTGTAAGTCGCTTTGGATAAAAGCGTCTGCCAAGCGAAGTAAAGTAATGCTTAAGGAATAGAAATACAGCAATGGCGCAATCGATGCATAAAAAGGGAATTAAGAATTAATATTGTATTTAACACAGGGAAACATTGTGTTTTCATATTCATGCAGAACAGATCACCCTAATCACCACTAACACTTATTGGTAAAACGGTGGCAGCAACCAGCCTTTATCTGTCTTCTGAGGCACACTGAAAAAACTGTAACATGCTGTTGTTAGAAGGATTTCCCTAATAAAGACTCTGAGTCGCTGGAATCGGGTTCAGCTCTATAGCTTTATTTTCTTGCAGCAAGTAGACAAGTCTGCATGAGCAGACAGTACAGAGTTGTCTGTTTCAGACTGAGAGGAGAGGTGTTTTATAGGCAGTAGTGAACAAAGAAAACAATATTATTAAGAAGCAGGAGCATTCATGTCCTTTTTGGTCATGAGATGGTTAAACAGGACCTCATTCTCCTAAGCCAACACAACACAATAAAAGCCAACACAATAAAACATCTTCTTATTCCAACAATTATATGAGCATGATATATGTAAATACATATTAAAGTATAATAATATGAATGATACGTAACATACACATTTTTTTCTTGTTTATACTGGAACATCACAAAAAAAAGCCCACATGACTCTTTTCCATAGTCACTGTAATAACGCTTGGATAGATTTTTTTTAAGAGACTGGGCATTAAATGATGAGGTTTAGAATGTTTAATTGTGCATAAGTGGAGTGGACTTAAACAAGCAAAGGGGCTGGGGCACCAAAAAGAGTAGGATGTGGAGTTTTAGACCTCCAGCTGGATGGCAATGAACACAAGAATAGACTGGGCTCCTTTAGAGCTCCTTCCCAAATGACTCTCATTTAGCCTTCTATTTTAGCCTCATATATACACTTTCCCCACTCACTCTTCTTCAAGCTCAGGTCTTCTACCAGAGGCCTGGGAGCTTGAGGGTCTTGTTTGGGCGTCAGTGCCCTGAGTGTTCCAATTCCCACTGGGACCTCTGTTAACTTCACTTTCCACATCTTTTCTAGATTTCCTGTGCAGTCTTTCAGTCAACCTTTGGCCAGCCACTGGTAGAATATTTCAAAGGTCAGCCACGTCCTCCATCTGCCGGTGGTAAAAGTAAAACTAACTTACTAAAACAATAGAATAAAACTATACTAAAAGTACAGTATACTATACAAACAATCTAGAAATATAAATATTGATGATTGAATTGTAAAATATAAAGGTCTATAATTGTACATGTACACAAAAATATATGTAGGCACATAATGCAACATTAATAGTGCACTAGAAAAATAGCTTATTGTAACTTGCACATTTCACCCAGTAAAAAAATAAATAAATAAAAGTTTTAAAATATCATATAATATTATATAATATAATATTACACACCAAAGACTGCAACATGTTTCTTCAGAAAATTGCACTTATGAAATATTGCACATAAGAAACTACCATTGTGTATTGGTGTTTGTTTGTTATGTCTATATGTGTCTATGTAAAGCAGTTGCCTTTTATCTCTAGGGTTAGCAGTCCAGAATCTGACTCCTTACATGTGACAAACAGAAACTAAGAACATTCCAGGTAATTTTACTTGGTGATAAGGTGAAATGCATTACAGTGTAAGTGACCAAATATTTTCACTTTAAAATTATGTAATAAGAAAAAAGAGTGCATCTGTCAACACAGAAATATTGCTGCTCATCAATTTATTATCTGTTAGAACAGATTTAATATCTGTTAAAAGAAAGGCACGCTCCAAACTCTCTACAACTTTTATTGAACAAATTTATTGGAACAACATCCACAAATGTATGTCTTTAGGCACTAGGCCATCATCAGCACTGAACATAAACGTTAGAGAGAGTGCTACCTTGTCATCTATTATTCACTATCTATACCCGTGTTCATCTGGACCAGGTGTCCATGGTTGACAAACCTATACAGATACCACACTGTTGTATTTGGACAATGTAACAGCAGACACTTTCAATGAGATAGAAAAGGCTCTTTGCAATTGTGTTAAACACTTTATCACTTCACTACTACAGCAAACATGGCATTTAGCACAATTAGTAGGACACCAAAGTCTGTATTTATTAGGATTAGCAGAGAATGAACCAAAATGCTGGGTGAATGGACTTCTCACACAAACATCTGAAAATCCAGCCGTTTGGGTGTTAACTCTGTAGCTAACAACCACAATTACAACAGACAGAACAATAACCATGGTAAAATATGGTTGTAGCATCTGTCACATTTGCTGCACTTGCCACTTGAGGCAAATGACAGACATAAAACCTTAGAAGCAGATGTGAACACAACACATGACGTTTGTGGGCAAAACTGCAGCAGACATGCAGAAGTCATGGAAACTACTCGCACTGTGTCTGCACAGGCTGTACATATGAAGCTGAAGGTCCATGCATACTACGCGCCTATAAGTAAGCAAGTAAAAATCTGAGGGCTGTGCTTGACTTCATGTCTTATTTGGTCATAAAGTTCGGTGTTCTTGGAAGAGAGCCTCAGGCATGATTTGTGGTTAAATCTGCTGTGTTATGTGGAACCAGGTGTAACTTGTCCATATATGCATCAGGTCCATGTAGTGGTGAATGTTAAAACATACACCGATCATGTGACCTTTTTCAGAGTAATCCGTTCACCACCTCGAAACAGATGTTTTTTTTGTTCTTTAATTAAGATGTGCCCTAATGTAGTTTCCACATGATATATTAAAATCCAGCAAAGTACACTACGAATCCTGGTGACCAAACAGCTGCAGTGCATGCCACTAACCTGCAGAGCTACAGTTCAAATTAAGTCTGGTTGTGGATCCATGTATATAGCTAAGTGAAACAAACACAGATATGACTGCGTTTGTTTCACTTAGCTGTAGCTCCACTTCTTTTAGGGAGTCTTTTTATTTCCACTTATGACAAGAAACGAGACATGAGGTCCAGCATCCAGGGTAATGAGTATGATTTGTTGCATCAGGAATCTACTAACAATATGCTGCTTAAACCTTTGGGAGGAGTGGGATGTCTGCAAAGGGGCCTGCAGGGGTCCAAATATGTAGATTCACTGCTAAACATCAGATGCAAAAGAAATCTTCTCCATTTGCATGTCAGTCCTGACACAGACACGGCAAAATGAAAAAAAAGAAAGCAGCATCTGCTGTGAGTTATGCAACTGGCACAGAGAATAAATCTGATTACTAATCTGCTCCATGAAAAATGTGGATTTGCAGAAATTAGTTAAGTTACGACAGTGCATGTATGTAAATGGATTATTTGATAACCTGCATTTCCTGCATAATCTGGTTACTTAAGCACAAAAAAATATGAGAATCCCAGCAAGATGCTTCCTGTGTCACTGAGCAACATCTATCCTGGTCTTAAGTTATGGTGTAGTAATCACTAAAAGTGTGTGAAAAGATCAGTGGGCCGCTGGCACAAGTCATTAACATCCAGCACAAATGAGTATTGAATGTGACTAAATGTTGCACACTTGGGAAATCTCCTGATCAACTGTGTGAATTTCATCCGGTATTAATGGCTGTGCGTCGTGGTTCAAAGCTCTGGGAACAAAGCTAGGAAGTGGACCGCTTTAAATTCAAGACTTCAGCTACTATGAGTGAGAATTCTGTCAACAGATACTTGAATGATCTGATAGCGGCTCGTAATGTCTGCATTGAACCATGTAATAAACATCTGCTTCACCAGAAACAACAGGGCTATAATGCGAGAGCTCCCCGGGCAGGTTTGCTTTTAGTGGATGCAATGCTGGTACTGTAACATCCATGGTTAATACTCTCTCTAAACAGCTGAGCCCCTTCAGGCAAACACACACAGAACTCATCAAATTACTGAGCAATGAGGTGTGAAAAACCGTCAAGTCAAAAAAAAAAGAAACTTTCACAAGCTGAACCACCCAGCTTTACTTTCTGGCAGAACAGAAGTAGCCCAACGCCTTTGTCTTTGTCAATCTGTGGGAACCGCTGGGTGAATGACTGACAGGCTGGCAGCGCCGCAGTGCTTCTCCACAACAGGGGAAGTTCATTATAACACCAGAACAGCCGTCCCCTGCCTGATGGACGGAAACTGGGATTAGCTAGTTTGCTGGGGTCCAGCCTCCCTTTAAAGTATTTCTAGAGGATTATTTCCACATGTGGAGCGCATCTGTCAGTCAGCCAACACACAGTAATAAGGGGAGTAATTTGTTGACTCCCCTGCTCAACAGCTCAACAGCACCGGTACCAAGAAGGATTCTATTCTGACAAATAGGAGGGAGATAAATGATCACTCTGACTTGGTTTCAGCCTTTTACTGCAGAAGTCAGTGTGAATCAATAAAAGTGAGGGAACAGAAGAGCAGTGGCTCCTGTCTCTGCAGGTACACTTCTATCCTTCTCTTTTTACTGTATATGCATTTTTCAAATCATGTATTAAAAATGCATGAGTAAAAATGTCAGATATTGGAAAAAGATGAAATAAACACAAAGTATCAAGTATTAAGAGACAAAGATGACCAAAGATGATGATCTTTAGCAGTGAATACTAAAGATGACCAAAGACAAAGATGACAAGCTAATGAAAAGAAGGTGACAAAAACAAAAAGTTGACAAGACACAAAGAT
>JAUMTR010000002.1:652245-665226 GCA_032270685.1 Microctenopoma stevenorrisi | reverse complement strand
GGGACTGTTGGGTTTTCTCTGTATATATTGATATAATGTGTAAGGTCTTAAACCTTACACTGTAAAGTGCCTTGAGAGAACCTATGTTGTGAGTTGGCACTATATAAATAAAGCTGAATGGAATTGAATTGAAAACTGTATTTTTTACAGAACAAAAGTACTTAGTTTACTTCTGTAAGTTTTATGATGGTGCCAGGTTTAATCAGTTAATTATCACTGGGGGTGCAGGGGAAAAAAACCTCATAGCCCAAACTGAATCATTACATAGTGGCGGCTACAAATATAATAATGATAATAACATATTTCAATGATCCCTCATTGTTGTTGACATCTGCCAGACAGTACAGGTCAGTGCTACTATGGAATTTCTGTGTTTTTGGTAGGGTAAATGGTATCTTTTACCTTAATCGTACTAAAAGCACTTTTACACTGCTTCTCACCCGTATCGGTGTGAATCAATGTGAATCAGGTCATAGAGTGTTGAATCCTGCTGTCATTGGGCGAGAGGTGGTGCACCTGGACAGGTCAACTAGAGGTCAGATGGGTCATTTCATGCCAAAACCTGATCATGATGGGATTGAAGACCTTAAAAAATAGTCGTTGATGCTCACAAGGTTAGCAATGGTTGGAAATTAAGAGTTTGGTTTGTGAATTGTAAATACTATCATAACAGTAATAGGTCAAATAAATAGGTCAAAATTGTTCAAGGAGCTGAAATGGGCTTAAATAGAAAGTTGCAAAAGGGGATCACAGCAGTTACACATTAATACTAACGATTTTATTAATTTGTTTAGTTCCATGTATAGTTTAAGGTACTAAATTAAAAATATGATCATTATGTAGATAATTACACTACAAATAAAACAATTTGATTCACATAAGAACCTTTTCATTAATACTTTAGCATATTATGAATGATATGAATGATACAGCACTCTAATGCTTTTTTTTACATTTTAGAATCTATAGAGCTGGGCTTTATGAGTCAGAGCTATGCTTTATTTCAGTTTCTCTGAGTAAACAAAAGCCTTGTTCTCTCCCTGAACATTTATTACACGTCGCTGCTCATGACAAACCTCAACATGCAAGGCTGCAAAGGCTAATGGGATTGCACCATATGGGCCTACATATTGTACGCATCCATCTTATGTTGAGGTGCTTTTTTTTCTTTATGGTTTTGTTTTTGATGAAATGCATTGACATTTTCACTTGGCAAACATCTACCCTAACCCCTTCTATCACAAACCAGGAAGGAGAAATGAAATAGATTTCTGCTTGTTTGTTGTCTTTCTCCAGCCCTGGAGAGCAGCCTGGGTTTTAAAGGAGGCAGTCTCGGACCTTTCTGGAGAAAAGCTAATGTTGAAGATAGTTTCGGCCCCCAAGGGCTACAGACAGATAACTGACAACTGAATCCAAAGCTTAAATAAAACACAGAGGTCTAATAGTAGCTATTTTACTGGCTGTAAACATCGATCATCCCACTTGTCCGACACTTTCAGAGCTAGTAGAGCACCATGCTACAGGCTATAGAGGTTTGATGTGAAAAAAGAGCAGTTCAAAGGTAAAAAGATTGAATTGATTCACTTGGAGGCCAGAGGCAGCGAAATATATACAGAGGCAGACAGAGAGAAAGATGGGCTACCCTCAGTTTTGTATATAATTTTTCACCTTTTAACATGTAGTAGCACTCTAGGGTGAAATAGGAAAAACTGGGAGCTTAGCAGGGAGGAAAAAAATGCCTATTCTTCCTGGTTCTTTCCACAGCAGCAGATGGGTTAGCATTCCAAACATTTTGACCTAATTTAAACATATATAGATAGAACATTTGCTCAAAACTGACAAGAAAAAAAAGATTCATGAATGAATATATTTCCATAGATTTTGACTTAGAACCACATGTGTTCAAGAAGACCTCTGATGTAAAGGGGAGCAACTACAAGGCTTGAAAATGCTATGATTTCCCCCGAGACTGTTAAACCTATAAGTTGTTTTGGATTCAAAATGGAATCAATATGCATAAATAGACACACTCGTAAAGGGACCTATAACATGTCAGGATAAGGAAATGAGGATGATTAGACAAGCTCTAAATACACACAGACTCTGGACTCACAGGAGAGTACTTCTTACTGTAACGTTTTAATTTAAAATATCAAATTTGGACCTGGACAGACATAGGAAACAAACACGGGAACCAATGGAACCCACTCACAAAGTGAACCTGTGAAGAGATGTAATTGTGTTGTTGTTGTTGACAGCTGCACATCACTGATCAGATCAAAAGTTTAACTACTTGGACACCCAGGAACACCATTAGGTATATCAAGGTTATTATGCATGCAGAGATTACTTTGGAAAAATATGGTACAAACAGAATACATGTGTAACGTCCATGAGAAACCACCTGGTAGCCACTGGGGGCTAAGCAGCCATTTGAAACGCTAAAACTCTCTTTTGCCCAAATTAAATAAATAAAACATATATTAGCTGTTTTCCAATGTAAGACCTGGTTGATATGCAAGATATAATTAAGTGGTATTCAAAGACTGCTGTGATTAGGGATGTGAATTCAATTTAGAATTTTAATATATATATATATACAGTGGGGTGCGTAAGTTTGGGCAACCTTGTCAATGTTCATGATTTTCCTGTATAAATTGTTGGTTGTTATGATAAAAACATTTGAAACACAGTTTAATTTAAAAAAAGTGTACAATAACTGTTTAAACAAACAAACATTCTGTAACATTGGTCACTGTTATCATTTTACTGATTCCAAAACTTTTAGAACTAATTATTAAAACTCAAATTAGCTTGGTAAGCTCAGTGACCCCTGACCTCTATACACAGGTGAATCCAATTACAAGAAAAAGTATTTAAGGGAGGGCAATTGTAAGTTTCCCTCCTCTTTGAATATTCTCTGACGAGTAGCAACATGGGGGTCTCAAAACAACTCTCAAATGACTTGGAAAAAATGGACTGTTTTTCACAGTTAGGAACATATTGAGGAAATGGAAGACCACGGGCACAATTCAAGTTGAGGCTCGAAGATGCAGATCAAGAAAAATATCGGACAAACAGAAGCAACGACTAGTGAGAACAGTCAGAGTCAACCCACAGACCAGCACCAAAGACCTACAACATCATTTTGCTGCAGACGGAGACACTGTGCATCGTTCAACTATTCTGGTACTTTACACAAGGAGATGCTGTATGTGAGAGTGATGCAGAGGAAGCCTTTTATCAAACCTGAATGAACTAGAGATGTTTTGTAGAGGAATGGTCCAAAATACCTTCAACCAGAGTCCAGACTCTCACTGGAAGCTATAGGAAGCGTTTAGAGGCTGTCATTTCTGCAAAAGGAGGATCTACTAAATATTGAGGTCATTTCTTTTTTGTGGTGCCCACACATTCTGAACAAATTGCTGTAAAGCATATAGACAAACATGTATAACCTCATTTCGCTGCAGGGGCTGTTTTAGTGACATCACCTTGTTCAATTGCACTGGTTTCCCTTGACCTCCATTCAAGTATAGTCCTATCTCCCAGGATTCATGGGTTGTTATGGCTTGTTGTCGATGAGTCTGACAGACTTGACTTCTGTTCATCTTTCTCTCTGCCTGTGTGCTGTGGCAGGATGGTAATGATGGTAATGGAGGTGCTGGTAATGAATGGGAGTCTTCTCCATCTGCAGCACCTGCCTCCCTCCGCACACAGAGATAATTCAGAGCAGGGAGGCTCTCATTGATCACACGCAACGATTGATGAGAGCGTCAGCCTGCCTGTTGAGACAATGGGGGGTAAATAAACATCCACAGCTTTTGTCAAAGTGCATATGCACACACACACTAAAATTCCCTCCATGTACCCATTTGAAAATCACTCACGCACACCCATCATACACAATCATTTTTTGTTACAAGGGATGTGTTTGCTTTCTACTGCAGCTCAGCACAATTAATCAAATCATTTGCCATTACTGTACATCACAAATAATGTCAAATACATACAGAATCAGCATGGTGTGCCATCTTCTATGAATGGTAATTGTTTTCTGTTTTATTCATAAATACACTTGGAAGGCAATTTGGTCCAGAAACTAAGGACAAATGAGGGAGTATTCAAGCTGAAGTAGACTAATGAAACACATTAACAACTTTCATCAGCTCCACAACTCTTCAGTGTTGCCAGAAGAAACATAATCAAGTGTACAGTATTTTTTATTTTTTTGTGAATAAAAGGTAGAGTGGGGGAGAGTAAGAGAAAAAGTACATAGTGCATACAATAACGGAAATGGAAGAGTAGGTCTTCATGCTTCAAACAGCCTTCAAACTAAAAGCAGTTTGCTAACTTGTTCCATTACAAAAGGAGCAAATTTGTATTGATATTTCCAGCCACGCATGAGAGTAGCACTAAACATCATTCAGATAATAACTGAACGACAAGGTCTTAAGCTGTATTTTCTGTCAAACTGTACCAAGTATTCAAGGTTAGTTAAAAGATTTATTCCAACCTTAGAACCTTGAGTAGTGTATGTAGTGGATTCTGCAGTCTCTAGTTTTCTATTACATGTATCAGTCACTCACACACAAACATCAAGAGACTCATCCTGAAATGAACCAACATTTAAATCACTCATCTTTATTTAACTATGGATTTTAGCAATTTAACAATTTAACATTACAAAGGAACCCGTGGCAACGTAAACATTAACTTATTGTTGCACACTTGTTTTTTTTTCAGATAAACGGAGCAGGTAGACCTCAAATGGTCATCTGTAGACTTGGGGTGGCTGTGGCTCAGGAGGTACAGCAGTCGCCTGCCATTTTGACTTTAGAGCACTCTGGACAGTCGGTTGTCCAGAGCGGGCTATCAAACATCAAGATTAGTGTGCTTGGGCCTTAAAGTCTCCTGGCTGCACGGTGAATTGTCCTTGGACAAGACACTAAACTCCCAAACAGCAGCTTAAATAACAGCTATTTTCAACTATAGTTTCCCCAACAGTCAGCCAGATAATGCTGTGACGATCTTCAGTCCACTGCCAAAATGGGCAACAGAAGCATTCATCCATCCATCCATTTTCCTAAATTCTTGTCCTCTTAAGGGCTGAGTACTGGAGCCTATTCCAGCTGTTAAATGTACAAATGTTATGCACAAGAGAATGAACTGAATTCTATCATGATTGTTACTTAGGAGACACTTTAGGTATCTCACTGACTGAATGATATCACATATTTTTCAAAACCATAAGGAACAGATAGATGTATGATTCATTGTGGAGGAATGAGTTTGTTGGACTTGGTCAGTCAGAGAACAGATTTGCCACATTGTTGTGACTGTTTTTAACTACACTGTCCCATTTTTGATAAATGTCAGTCACTGAGAGTTCCAGATTGAGATGTGCTGCCCACGCTGCTCATTCTGTAATTAGAGAGAAAAAAACAGGATGAGTGTATGGAGGAGAGGAGAGGAAAGAAACAAATCAGTGCTGCATTTAACAGCTGTGCTGTGCTGTATATTAGTGTGTGTGTGTGTGCGAATGTATTCAAACTGGTGTATGGACATTTTCATTTGTATATGTGGTGCTCCAATCACCAGAGCCACACCATCTCATCACTCACTGGATCTGTGCCTATTTTGCATGAACCTGTGCATATAAACACTCCATCCTTTTTTAAAATTTCCCGTGCATTGCATCATACACCGTTTTTTTGAATAACTTTGTAGAATGTCACCTAAATGCTTGTATGAAACCCTAAAGTCTCTAAAAGTAAACTTATATGAAGTCATTTGGCAGATACTTTTGATCCAAAGTGATTTACACATAAGAGACACACACAATCAATCAATGCCTCAAAAGTCAATGTCAAAGCTCTCAAGCATTATAATTATTTCATTTAATCCTGCTCAAGTGCATAGGCACCCGAATCAAGTAAGTTAGGTCAGTAGAGGTCTCAAACATGCAGCAAGCAGATTCATGCATCCAGCGGAGCATGGAACCATATTGTTCTTCTACCATTTTTTGTTTTTTTAAACTTTTCTTCTATGCTTAAACTCATGCTGCAGTATAGACCACCCGAGCTTTTGAACAAATTTTATACTAAAACAATACAGAAAAGTCATAAGATAGGAAAAGTCACACATGGGCAACAATAGGTGTCGCTGTCTTTGTTAGGAGCATGTTTTGATGGCTTTAAGAGTTATATTACTATATAAGCATAGTACTAGACTTTCCATAAATATACAATTTATTAAAAATATTTTTTTCATAAATGCTCAAAAAGTGTTTTTTTGTATCTCCCCCCCATCTGTGACAAACTTAAAAAGGTTTGATGAAAAGGAGTTTGCTAGTATCTAAAGCAAGCAAAGTCTATTCATGCAAATTTTAGATGCTAAGTAGCAAAAGAAAATCTGAATATCTCAGCCATGTTAGCAGATACCGAAACATAATTCATGCTGGAAGTTGGTAACACTATGATGAACATGCATACCAATTTTGGTACATTTATAATTCTAGGGGGTGCTATTCAGTTAAATAGGTTATATCATAGCAAAGCTCAGTTAATTTTTTTTCTCTAAGTGTTCCAGGTACCCTTACTCTGACACTGTAACAGATATCTTGATCAACAGACACGGCCCTTGTAGTTCTGAAAATACAGTGGTCCCTCATTAATCGCAGTTACGGTCTAAAAATAAATATATATTGCGGGTAGTAATAGTAAGCACATCATTCATTCACAATAAATGTGTAGTACAACATAACAATATGCCCTGTTTATAAACATGATCAGGATTTCAGTTTAGCTGTATGCATATGTGTAGGAGACACAGTTGTACAAGTATAAACAAAAGCACAGCAGCTACAAAATAAATGGAGAGAGGCGGGAATTCTCTCACAGAAACGTACAGAGAAAGAGAACCCCCGTTTCCCTCTCCCACTAGGAGAGTGTCACACATGAAATTGACATTACTAACCAGCATCAGTCCTATGATATGGAAATATGTCACATAATCATTCAGCCGCAATAATCGAGACAGAGAACATTTATAGATTGTTTATTTAAATATTTTTTCAATTATTTAATTTGATTCTTATCTTCTTCGTCTTTATGTAAGACAAGTGGGGCAGCACCCCAGCGCCCTGAATTGACAGGCTGCGACTGAAACAGGGCAACAGTAGTGAACTACAGCAGCAATTTGGATTTTTTTAAGTGACTTTATGAGCCAGGCCCTAAACTCTAGATAGGCAGTCACACCAAAGGTGTTTATATTTTCACTCCAACATCAACACAGAGGTAATGAGCTATTTGAAGATTTTTCTGCATGTGGTACAGCCACGTACAGGCCTCTACGTCAGCACTATCAGTTTTATATAGTTTTTTTTTTTAATGCACATTATTGATAATTATTTACCATTATTGTATTCTTTTCTGTGATATTTTTAATTCAATTTGTCTATCCGAAGCCGAGAGTCATCCATAAAAAATGTAATATGTGTGTTGCATGATGACAATAAATACTTCTTGAATCTTGAGCTCAAAGGTCGTGGATACCTGCAGAGAGATATAGAGAAAGAAAGGGAACAAAGCTCCACCAGGAGAGAGAGAAGGACATAAGAACATAAGTCCCAACTCTTCAGATAGGGTTTGGAGGATGAATACGAATATTGTTCCGTCATATTACAAGCATTTACCGCAGGACCACTTTGCATATTTATATTGCACTTGCTGTGATGTTACTTAGTGAGTAGAGTATACAGGATAAGGTACAATCACAGCAGATCGTAGTTAAATATCACCTGTCTCAGTCATTAGAGAAATTTTGTTCCATTGTGCAATTCTTTTGTGAATTTAGCTAGATATAAGAATGCCAGCCAAAGTTGATTGTTTTGGTTTTCTCCCATATACTTAGGGAGAACGGTTGCATTCATTGCTGTAATACCGGTCCAGACCTTTAAAACTAATAAATAATACCATGCAAACCTCAAGCAGTACTCACGAACAGTGGGAACCACCAGTGGACCTAAGTCCCCTGATTGAAGACCACAGACACACAGTTAAACTGAGAGAAGAGTTTACTCATTCTCCAGAAAAGACAATTATAGTGGCGGTGTTAAAAGACTGGAAATGACCCAAAAGACCCTAAACCAGTCAAATACACATTAAGTTTAGTGCCATGGCCATTGTATCACGAGATGAAAGGTTATCTCCATAATCTGATAGCACATAAACACGTGACACAGTTAAACTCCTCTTTTTCTTCACCTGTTGTTAGAAAGAATATGTCTCTGTACTATGCAGCCTCCAGTTGTGCAAAGATTACGGAAATCTCAACTGAAAGAAGCATCCTAAGTGCCAACCTACGTATCTCCTAGATTCAAGACATGATGGAGTGGTGAAGTGGTAACCTCTGTTTCTTGCTCCTAGAAAGGGAAAACGTTTGCCACCAGTGATTGATCTCTAATGAAAGCAGGTCAGTAACAGCTTTTGTTTCCAAGTGGGAACTTTATGGGCAGATGTGCATCGTTTGGCCTCACAAATGCCCATACAGCCTTTAAACATTGTCTGTAGGAGTGATGGCAATGCTCAAGGAAACATCTGCAATTCTATTTTGAATAAAACCCAGAAATTCTGTAAAACCTTTTAGGATAATGTGACGAATGTAAGGACTGCTCCAACGCCTTAAGTACAGCATCAAAGTCAGCCTAGTAAAGGGTCTTTTTAAAGCTGAGCTCCACTATTCAAAGCTGTTAGGGCACTGAAAGACGTAAGTCATGTGGTTCTCTCAAATAAGCCAAAGTTGACTTATCAGCTTTAAAAGGTATATAAAAGGTAATATCTGAATCTGCACAGTCTTTGTCACATTCTGAGTGACAGCGTGTTTAATAAATGCAAACTATGAAGAAACTCATATGTGGCTCTGTCACTTATGTCATTTATACATTTATAATATAAATATAACAGATATATAATTTAATATGGTCAAAGCAAGCATTCTCAAAATTGTATTGCATGTAAAAAAACCTGAAGCATACAAACCCACAACCCACACCATTACACATCCAGCTGTTTTTTCTTTTTATTCCTAAGCACAGTTATTTATGCTACTATTTACCTGCTGTCTTCACAAAAGTGATTTCAACTCATCAGTTTTAGTCCATTACAAACATTGTGACTTTATTCCATCCATGTTGCACTGAATATGACCCAGCGTCCTGTTAAAGATTCACAGCCAGCTAAAGTCTTCATTGCATCACTTTCTCCAAGGAACAGCCACGTGTTGTATTTGAACAGGATTTATTACAAAAAAGTTTGAAATCATATTGCCATTCAAAAGGGTAGACAGAGTTGATGACCGAGAGAATAAACGCAACGCTATATTCCACTCATAAAAAAAAAACTTCCTGTTTAACTTCTTATATCTAACTGGCTCAACATGGTAAACTATATAAACATGCACCCCCTATAGTCCTGGAGAGTTAATAACATAAATGGTTCCAATACACATACATTACTGTTGTTTTGTTAGATGTAGAATTTTATTCTCACTTGTTAATCTGTGGCTGCTCATCATTAAATATTACCATCAATTTACGATCTCTGATGAAAATATTTCGCAAAAAATTGCTTTGTCATTATTTGCAGGTCAGAATACTGTAGAGGTCTCTTAGTGATAGTATTCTTTTTATGATGAAAATGTGATAAATAATGGTCTCATTGTGGGTCTACCATATAGTCTCTCTGAATAATCTAGATTTTCTGGATTTTAAACCTTCCATCCATCCATCCATTATCTGCCTCTTGACCCGGGGGGACCCTGGGGCAGCAGCCTAAGCAGGGAAACCCAGACCCAGTGTTCCCAAGCCAGCCGGGAGATGTAATCCCTCCACCGTGTCCTGGGTCTGCCCCGGGGCCTTCTCCCAGTGGGGCATGCCTGTAACACCTCCCGAGGGAGGCATCCAGGTGGCATCCTAACTAGATGCCCGAACCACCTCAACTGACTCCTCGCCACGCGCAGGAGCAACGACTCTACGCTGAGTCTCTCCCGAATGACCGAACTTCTCACCCAATCTCTAAGGGAGAGTCCAGCCACCCTTCGGAGAAAACAAATTTTGGCCGCGATCTCGTTCTTTCGGTCACTACCCAAAGCTCGTGACCATAGGTGAGGGTAGGAATGTAGATTGAGAGCCTCGCCTTTTGACTCAGCTCTCTTTTCACCACAACAGACCGGTGTAGAGTCCGCAATACTGCGGATGCTGCACCGATCCGTCTGCCGGCCTCTCGCTCCATTCGTCCCTCACTCGTGAACAAAACCCCGAGATACTTAAACTCCTCCACTTGGGGCAGCACTCTCTCCCTAACCCGAAGAGAACAATCTACCCTTTTCCGGCTAAGAACCATGGTCTCGGATTTAGAGGTGCTGAGTCTCATTTCTGCTGCTTCACACTCGGCTGCGAACCGCTCCAGTGAGAGCTGGAGATCGTTGCTGGATGACGCCAACAGAGCCACATCAAAAGCAGAAATAAGATTCTCAAACTTTAACAAGAAAGGAGTCAAAATTATTGCCGGCAATGCGAACCAAGCTCCTGCTCCACCTGTACAGGGACTCGTAGCAGCGAGCCCCGTACCCCGTACTCTTGAAGATCCTTGAAGAATTCCTTCCACCACTCAACGACGTCTACAGTTGAGGTCAGCAGATCCCCACCTCCACTGTACACAGTGTTAGTGGAGCACCACTTTACCCTCCTGAGACGCTTGATGGTTTGCCAGAATCTCCTCGGTGCCGATCAAAAGTCTTTTTCCATGGCCTCCCCGAACTCCTCCTATACCTGAATGTTTGCCTCTGCAACAGCCAAGGCTGCTGCACGCTTGGACAAGACATAAGACTGCAGATCCGATGACACAATTACAAAGTCGATCAACGAACTGCGGCCCTGGGCGCCCTGGTGCCACGTGCACTTATGGACGCCCTTATGCTCAAACATGGTGTTCATTATGGAAAATTCGTTACTAGCACAGAAGTCCAATAACTGAACACCACTTGGATACAGATCGGGAAAGCCGTTTCTTCCAATCAAGCCTCTCCAGATTTCACTGTCATTGCCGACATGAGCTTTGAAGTCTCCCAGCAGGACAATGGAGTCCCCAGGGGCAGCGCCTTGCAGCGCGTCCTCCAGGGACCCCAAGAAGGCCGGCTACTCTGAACCGCTGTTCGGCACATATGCGCAGACAATGGTCAGAGTCCTCCCCGCAACCCGAAAGCGCAGGGAAGCAACCCTCTTGTCCAACATACAGGCACCGAGCCTGGGGGCCAAGAGCAAGGCCACCCCTGCCCGGCGCCTCTTACCCACAACAACTCCAGAGTGGAACGAAGTCCAGCCTCTCTCGAGAGGAAGAGTTCCAGAGCCCAGACTGTGCGTAAAGGTGAGCCCGACTATATCTAGTCAGTATCTCTCAACCTCCCGCACCAGTTCAGGCTCCTTCCTCATCAGAGAGGTGACATTCCATGTTCTAAGAGTCAGTTTCAGCAACCGAGGGTCAGAACATCAGGGCTCCCGTCCTCGGCCACCACCCATAAATCTGCGCACCCAACCACTCTGGCCCCTCTTGCAGGTGGTGGGCCCACAAGAGAGCGGAACCCTGTCACTTTTTCGGGCTGAGCCCGACTGGACCCCAAGGTCCATGGTCCAGCCACCAAGCGTTAGCTGGTGAGCTCTCACCCCGGGCCTGTCTCCAGGGTGGGGCCCCGGGTACCCTTTCCCGCTCAATGGGTTAAGCGTCAGACTGGGATATAGGAGGTCGCAGGTTCGAATTCCGTCTGACTCCTAGTCAATTCTCTACCAGGTGTGTCCCTGAGCCAGACACCCAGCACTAGCTCCTTGCAAGTGGCTTTGGATAAAAGCGTCTGCCAAGCAAAGTAAAGTAAAGTAAAGCCTGGCTCCAGGGTGGGGCCCCGGGTACCCTTTCCCGGGCAAGGGAAACGCCGCTGCTTGCTTTTTCTTCTCCATTAGGGTCATTTTGGATGGAATTAGTCTGGATCTTCTTCTCTGACCTGTTTGCCTTGGGAGACCCTACCAGGAGCATATAGCTACCGACAACATCACTAGACCACGCAAACCCTTCTGCCACGCCAAGGCCTCAATCCCAAAAAGGGGATTTTAAACCTTTTCAACTTAATATGAATGTTTGGAAAACATACAGTCAAGCCAATAATTAATTATACCCCTGGCAAAGTTTGACTTAAAGTTACTTTTATTCAATCAGCGAGTTCTTTTTTTAAAGGAAGTGACAGTTGTCTCCCAAGAGTGTCATGTCCAAAATTATTCATACCCTTCACAAACGGTCAAAGTCTCTGTGAAAATCCAAAGTTCTACACTATTTCAAATAGTCCAAGCTGTTCTAAAGCATCTTAGTTTCCTGATTAATTGGGAACAGCTGTTTTAATATTCTCAACAGGTGAAAAACAGCCGCTCTCTGCAGTTGTTTTGTGGACAGTCATGGCTAAGACAAATAAGCTCAGTGAGGACCTGCGGCTGCGCATTATGGCTGCTCACAAGTAAGGTAAGGGCTACAAGACCATATCTAAATGTTTTTATATGTTCAGCATATTATCTTTCAGTCATCACATGCAATATTGCATTATGTCCTCCATATCCTATGGACCGAAATAATGCATCGGAACCTGTGGCGCGGCAGTCAGATTTAAAGACAGGGTGCATTCTTCATCTGATGCCTGGCATACACCAGCTCATTCGCAGCAAATCAACAAATCCAGTATTGCTGCGCTACCCTGACTGGCTGTACTTGTCAAGAACAAGGCACGTTGCCCAAAGAAAGATTTATTTTCTGCAGTGATTCCACCACAGTGTTGCAATGGCTACAATCGAACTCTTGTCGGTGTTACGGCCCCAGCCGTTTTTGAGTGAGGGGGAGTTCGCTGTTCTTCTTCGCAGGTTTCCGGCCTACGCTAAGCCACGTGCAG
>JAUMTR010000002.1:608693-652145 GCA_032270685.1 Microctenopoma stevenorrisi | reverse complement strand
GTAACCGTGCCGGACTCGTACCCGTTACCGCGTATGGAGGACTGTGTAGACAGTCTCGGCAGCGCTAAGTTTATCACCAAGCTGGATCTTCTCAAGGGTTACTGGCAGGTTCCTTTAACGGACCGTGCCTCGGCGATCTCAGCTTTCGTCACCCCGGATCATTTCCTGCAGTACAACGTTATGGCTTTCGGCATGTGCAACGCGCCCGCCACCTTTCAAAGGTTAATTAATACTGTTTTGTAAGGAGTGTCAAATTGTAGCGCTTATTTGGATGATCTGGTGGTGTATGCCTCGTCCTGGGAGGAGCACCTCGCCACCCTATCACTTGTTTTTCAAAGGCTCGCTGGCGCCTCCTTAACAGTTAACTTGGCTAAGTGTGACTTTGGCCGTGCCACTGTTACGTATTTGGGTCGAGAGGTGGGCCAAGGCCAGGTCCGACCGGTTGACGCCAAAGTCACCGCAATCACGAGTTACGCTGTGCCCGCCTCTAGGCGAGATCTCCGCCGCTTCTTGGGGATGGCAGGATACTATAGAGCTTTTTGCCGTAACTTTTCCTCCGTTGTTCGTCCGCTAACCAACCTTCTCAGTCCAACGGTTATGTACCAATGGTCCCCGGAATATCAGCACGCATTCGACAGTGTTAAGTCCCTCCTATCACATTCACCAGTGCTTATAGCCCCCGATGTCATGAAACCCTTTAAGCTGGAGGTGGACGCTAGCGCGGTTGGAGCGGGGGCTGTGTTACTGCAGGAGGGCGTAGATGGAATTGACCATCCCGTGAGCTACTTTTCCCGTAAGTTTAACAAACATCAGCTGAACTACTCGGTCATCGAGAAGGAAACCCTCGCTTTGTTGTTTGCCCTCCAGCATTTTGAGGTATATGTCGGGTCCACCTCTGAACCATTAGCCGTCTACACCGATCATAACCCTCTTGTTTTTCTCTCCCGCATGTATAACCACAATCAACGCCTCATGCGGTGGGCTCTGGTCGTGCAGGACTACAACCTGGAGATTCGACACAAAAAAGGATCTGAAAACCTTGTAGCGGATGCCCTGTCCAGAATGTGGGGGTAATGGGGCAGTGGTGTCGTGGGTGTAATGCTCCTATGTCACTTGTGGGTCGGGCATTAGAACTTAAGGGGGGGGGGTGTTACTGCCCCAGCCGTTTTTGAGTGAGGGGGAGTTCGCTGTTCTTCTTCGCAGGTTTCCGGCCTACGCTAAGCCACGTGCAGGACGCTGGTTGGTCGGGCGCCAACTCCTCCCCCTCCTCTCGTCCGACGCTCCCGCCCACTCTGCATAAGACGGCTGCAGACGCCACAGTCCAGTGGCGACTCTCTGAGACTATAGACTGTTCGTCCTCGCCTCTGCCGTCTTGTTAGCATTCTAGATTTAGTAGTTAGTTTTAGATTAGTAGTTAGGTACTTACTAGTTTTTGGTTTGCCTTTTCATCCTTCCTTCTTGTGATAACTGTTTTTGTTTGCTTAGTGTTAATCGGCCTATGCCTGAGTCTGGTTGCCGATCCTGCCAAAATCATGCTCTTTTGTTTCATGATTGCTTCTCTGAGAAGAGCCTTCCTTTGTTTGTCATTTAGAACCTTGAACCTCAGTTGTATTGCTTTATTTTTCATAGTAATTGTTTTCCGGACGTGGTCCGTGATTTTTCGTTGTTGTTTTGACGTGCCAGAATCATCCAGTAAACGACGTCAGCTCAAATTACACCTGAGTGGTTTATGTTGCACCCTGATTACACGAGCCATACAAAGGGGACGTAACAGTCGTCATAAAGTTTTTGTCGGTACGCGCATTGCTGAAACCCAGAAACTGACAAATGCTGAGGACTGGAGGTATGTGGAAAGGTCTCTCAACCCAGCAGATAATCTCACCAGAGGCAAGACCCTCTCAAAGTTGATGCAACCCCAGCGATGGACTCTAGGTCCTTCATTTTTCGCTTCTGGCCAGTTCCTAGTTCAGCTGGCTGTTACCCAGACTCTGGATGTGTTAACAAGCTGTACCTGAAAGGATGCCCCCTCTTCTTGCTAAGCCATCTGCTAATCCTACACTTGAAGCAGCGATAATCCTTCAGAAGAAAGCTCAGATAGATAGTTTTCCTGCAGTTAGGCAGACCTGTCCTTTCAGATGATCAGCAGAGGATCTTAAACCCTGATGCCTTTCATCCAATTGTGCTTGATTCAAGTCACCATATTGCCAAACTGCTAATCTGCATAACAGGTCTGATTCAGTTTTAATCTCCCTGGCGCACCATACTTTTGTGGTCTCTGGGAGAGAGAGAGATAAAATATGTAAAGCATGACCTGAGAGTGGTGCTATGAAGTCGATCTGTTCCTATAGCAGTTCTGCAAACTGTTCTAGTGGAGGTGGAAGGGATCCGCAACTCAAAACCCAATTTCTTCGGATATTGCAGATGCAGACCCTGTCACCCCAAACCTGCTTCTGATGGGGCGGCGAGACGCGTCACTCCCTCAGGCTGTGTATGCTAACAATGAGCTGGTTAGACGGAGACACTGGCGTCATAGCCAGATCTTGGCTGATCATTTTTGGACAAATTTCATCAGGAATCCTCTCCTGGACCTATGTCCTAGACCCAAATAAAACAAGAAGATGGAAAATCTGCAGTGTGGGCAAATCGATAGGTGGTGTACCCCCAGCTACCTCATTCCCTGTGGCCAGTAGAAATTCACCCTGGATCAGATGGTTGTGTGAGATCGGCTGAGGTCAAGGTAAAGAACCAAACCTATCTTCGGCCATTTACTTGCCTCATTGTTCTTCCTAAGTTGACTGATAAAGTATGGGGACTGGTGCAAAACAATCGTTTTGGGGGCAGCTGTCAAAAGTCCTCATCAATGAGTCACCTGATCTCCAGGAGAGGAGAGGAGAGGGAGAGACCAAACGCTCCTCACTGGAGGGAACCACCTCCTCACAGGTGCAATCAATGAGCCCGAGTCAATTTATATGGGATTCTCCTTTGTTACTCCTTTGTCAAGGAAGCCATGTGTTGTGTGCGTCCATGTAAGTGAGGGTTATTTAGAGTTTGGTCTTGTTTAATCTCATTTGATCTAATTGAAGTGTCATTATCTCTGCCTGCAAATCACAATTTGTTATCCATATTTTTGTTTTATTTTAATACTTCTGTTTTGTTGCAAAGCTTAAATCACACACCATGTGGTATACAGAAAACAAAGATCACATTATCAAGCAACAATAAATAAGCTCTGCCTTTCCATTCTGAGTGTCTTAGCTTCAATTAATCTATGGGTCTTTCAGTGTTACTTCAGCCTACTCACTAGAGTTAGTTACACTCTACGAGAGAACACAGTGTGTGTTCAATAAAATCAGTGACTGTGTGTGGGCATTGACATTTACCAAGAAACTAGGCAACAGTGATAAGCCCAGTTCTGTATATGTATTGTGTGCAGTGTAGGATCATGTATGAGGACCTGAATTATTAGTAATGCTTGATTGTGCTGTGTACAGTGAGCCATAATATTGATGACTGAGATACAGTGACTTAAGATTACTTAGCCACTTCTCTCTCCTCAACTCCACCCTCTACATCAAATTGAAGAAGATAGATAAATAGGAAAAAAAAACACTTTTACTTGTTATACTTTGTTATTCATTTTTTATTTAACAAAATTTTTGTCTATAGTTATCACAACAAGCGGAGCAAATCTGTTCGTCCGGTGCCATTCATATGCCAGTACACCGGTTTTTAGAAAGTCTGATCCAACCAAACTGAAAACATGGGTTATTGGGACCCTAGTTCTGAGTGAAGAGGCTATTCGTTCACTCCATTACATATTCCATATATATTAAATCAACCAAACGGGCAGATGCACTGCAGTTCATTTCAACTGCATCAAAAAGATGTATTATTGTAAATCTCATCATTGCTAGTAGCTCTTTTCTCCACTGAACAAATTCTCCAGATACTGTAACTATCTCTTGTAGCTTTCTAGCTTACCTGTCTGTTGATGTTTGTAATAGTTGTTACTGGGAGCTGTCAGATGTAGATATTCTGCATGCTGGCAAGTAGACAGCATTGGATGGTAACTACTGCTCTTTTTCCCACAGCAGTCCTGCTCTTTGGCCTAACTGTATCGCTTCAGGTCCCTCTTGATGAAGCCATAGGCAATAAGCTCTAAACACACTGTCAATGAGAAAACCCACCAAGCCGTCACTCACCCCTCCCCTCCTCCCTCCTTACTTTCACCCCAGTCTTCCTCTCTTGCTCTTCTCTCTGTTTTTCCCTCTCATCCTGTCTGTACAATTGAATCAGTGGCATTTGTATCTTAATTGTTTTTATTATGCAGCATTCTCACAGATGCTTCAGTTTCACTGTTGTGCACACACATGCATACAATACACACAGTGTGTGTAGATACTTTTTACTTTAAGCATTTATGTCATTGTTGTTTGATGCAGTTAAAAGTAAATGCGCCCACACAAATTGCATACTTTGTTCTCTGGATACTCTAATGTTGATGCACTAAAACACCACAATTGTATTTGCGACTGTGAGACCTCTGTAGGCTAAAATTATGTTATAGGTATACTTGACAATAAACAGATGCATTATAGAAAACTACACAAAATATATGCACTTTTGGCCTCAAGAGAAACAGAATGCCACACTTGGGTAGTATATCTTTGTCATCATTTGTCAATACAGAGAACCTGCGGGTGTCAGGGATTCGATAAAACATCTTAATCTCTTCTAACCTATGACCTCTGTGAAAACAAAAGGGCATCTAATGCACCCCATATGCAGTGCTGTGTCTGACAAGCTGCAGCTGTAGTGGGTGACCTGTTCTGATGCTGTTGTTGTTTGTTTGTTGTTTGACTGTGGATCATCCACTCCTCCATCCCACAGCTCAGTTAGTTCAGTGTGCTGAACAGAAAGGAAATATGATAGAAGCCTAGAAGCCAAAGCCTATAGAGTTGCAAAGTGGGAGGTGTTATTTTAGGAGCTTGAAGTGAAATAGTAACATTCGTTTTCTACATAGACAATATGAAGAGATTCAACCTTCAATCTTTTCGCTTAACCAAGGCTCCCGCAGCTCTAGTGGTCCCCGACTTTGGCAAAAACTGATGGAAATGAATGAAAATTTATCAGCACTTGGCAACTAAAATGATGAACAAAAATACGCCCAAACTATCCAGAGTGGCGGTAGAATTTTACTATATATGGGACCAGAAAGGAGTTCTGCCTTTTCACAGCACTCCAAAAGATATTTCCTTAATTGGGGTTTTGATTAAGTTGAGGAGACCACTCCCATCCGGATTATAATGTTTCATTATAATATAAGGGTGGCTACTCACAAGAGCTTTGTATAGATTTGCAGTGACCCTTCACTACCAGGGGACAAATGGATCAAACAGCCAACACCAAAACAAAGGCACCCAGTCCTATCACTTGTGAGGGTCAAGCCTTTAGGACTGCACCGTTCTGATGGTGTACACAACACTTGTGTTTAACTACCCACCCACTCATAACTACTGTGAAGGATGCCTCATCTTTATATCTGGATCCAGATTCAGAATTAACTGGGCCTATTTTGTAATTCCATACCAGCCACAGAGTATGATTTAATGTTGACTGCCAATGCACCTACATTTATTTGTTTTCTCATTTATTCAGGTCCCACCTTCATTTGTCAAGCAACTGTCTGGCACAGTATAATGACCTATGAAGCCTTCCTATATGTAAAGTTAGAACATTTACCTAAGGTATAACGGATAATGGCCCTATAATTGGTGTGATAGCATCTGAAATGGGTGCATTTTTAAATTAGCATTATCTTACCTGCATTTTCACCTATTATTACAACCTATTATTATGCTGTTACTATGCTGGTGATTTGAAAAGAGTTGGCTCTGGATACAGTATGAGACTGTATCTTTGTAAAAACAAAACAAGCAGAAGAAAAAAAAGCAGTGATGAAGCATCCTTTGTCATATCTTTTGTCTTCAAATTATCCCCTTTTGTGTGTGCATGTGTTTGTGTATGTGGGAAGTGGACTGGTGGGTTGGAAAGCAATAGTGCCATTAGCAGGAGAATCCATTCTCTCTCCAGCATCAACACAGGATTTAACATCTGAGCTAATAGAGAACAAGTGCATCACAGCTCATCAAGACACGTATTGTATAGCTGTATAAACAGCATCACACAGTTTCCTCAACCATCCCATTGTTAGAGCACTAGCACTGTTTTCCAATCCCATCAGTGTTCAACTATTGGTTATTCTTTAGGTTTCCTACCATCCAGACAGCCATCGATATGTTTAGTTTCAGAAATAGATTTTAAATAGTCTAATATCAGTGCACTCCTTGCATGCATGGACTCTTGAACATCCATGCACACCCATACAGTGCTACACTACTGAACTACAGGAAATCATTCATGAAGAAATAAATAAATGGAGCTAATAAAAATGTATGTTGTCCTTTGCAGTGTGGTAAGCAATGAGGCAGACTTTATCTGCTGTAGAATGAAGTTTTAGTGAGTAGCTCACAGTACACAAAACTATCATCACAGTTCTTTTCTCACTATTATGCTACTATTACATTTACATGTGGCCCCTGGGCGTAAGTGAGAACAACCCCTACATATGCACATCCATTCGAGCACCCAGCATCAACACCAGAAACAAAGCAGATCACAGTAGGGGGTGGACATGATGTGCTTTTAAACAGTGGCTACCAGCTCAACTACTTTGTTTTCACTACACTAGTACCTGGTAAGTTGCTTACCAACCATGTGCAACAACAAAGATTTTATACAATACAGATTTTGAATGGCCACACTCAATTCCCCTCTTTGTGCCTGCATCTCAACACATTGATCAGTTTGCACAACTAGCGATAACGCTGTGCGCTTTCTGATGGACTTCTTACAAAGACAGTCACTGAGTTTGTGAGACACATGAAAAGGGAATGAAGTGGCTGTGTGAAGAATAAAAAGAGAGTTTGAGTGATAACAGGAATTTTGCACTTCCACACAATGAATGCAATTCTAGGTTTTCTGCAAACAGCTCCCAGTTCTGATGTAGATAGAGTGACATGTATCTAACCCCAAAGTAAATGTGCCCCAAACCGCAATTCAGGTCCTCAACAAAGCTGGAACATAGTCGTCTATGAAAACATGCAGAAGTTGTTTTCTTTTTTTTTTCTAGAGTCGTATTTGGAAGGATTATCTACACCTTACATTGTACTCCATTGCAACTACAAGAACTGAACTTTAAAAGGGATAAAAAGGGATTGAACAAAGTTGTACTGGTGCAGTGAAAAAAGCGTAGTTTGATAAATATTGGGTCGTGTATGACGTTCATTTCAGTGAGGGTCTTGTCTTATACTTCATCTGCACAGTTCATGTAGCAGTTATAGCTTTGAATTTCAGCTGTATGTTGAATGAAATCTGCCACTGGTACAGTTTAGTCTAACTGACTACTGCAGTCTCCCTGTGGCTTAGAAACAGTCCACTGCTCCTGTCCTTTACAAACAAATCTTATCTGAGAACTGTTTCTTGAGCACAACACAGACTTCATTTAAACTGCAGATATTAAGGGTTAGAGTGCACCCCGCAGCCTAAGATAATGACAATTCCCACAGTGTCAAAAAATGACACTTTGTACGGTAAGTCCTTTGGCATTTTTTTCTGACACTAAGTGAAAAGATAATTACAATGAGCAGATAAATTGAGTACTTCCTGGAACAACACTCAATGTCTCACACTGAACTCAAACTCTCCTGTGGGAAAGTCCTCTGTGATGCGGACTCATCCTTCCACCCTGTCCTCCTCCCTACAGTTCACAGCAGACTGGCTCATTAGTCTCCATGTTGTTGTAATTGTGGGGAGAGCTTTAAGCTTGCCCCAAGTATGAGTTCCTCCAAGTTTATTCTATTTTATTATTATGACTTATTATTATTCCGCCTAAAGTTTGCCGCTCAGTTAGTTCCACACACTTTGTCCAAAAAATCTGTGTACTATGGCAACTTAACATTGATCTAATGCTTCAGATTCAAATTGTGTGTACATTGGTGTGATAATTTAAGCAGGCATGTCTGTGCCCCGGGTCAATTACAGCCTGTCGCCAGATTTGTTTGAATGGATCATCTCATATGATTTTATGACATAATTATTTAATTAATACATTTGTAATATTGTTATTTGTAAACTTATAAATTATATGTATATGTTGTGATTTACCTATTAAACACTCAGATTTCAGTTCCTTCTGCTTGATTAGAAATCTTTTGAACATTTTATTTATTCTCATTTCATATTAACAGAGGGCAGGTTGTAGCAGAGAATAGCAGAGCAGGGACAGTCGACAGGTGTTTAGTCTCATTGCATGTCTTCCAAAGTTAAGATTGTTGTTCTCCCCTCTCTGTAAGGGGATGGGGATCTGGTGGACCCAACAAGGCACTCAAACGCAGGGGTAAAAATAAAGAGATTTAATAACAGAAAATTAAATAACTAAAGTTACACAAACACTATGAACCAAAACCCACGCCAAAAGGAGGGAGAGAATAAATGCAGTAAAACTAGAAAACTACATTAAAACACTAGAACCAAGAAACAACCTGTGAGAAACTAATAATCACTCAAAGAGGAAAAGGACTTGAAGAACTAGAAGCTGGGTTATAAATTAAATATGTAACCAAAGAATGTAGGCAGGGAAAACATGACAACAGGGGACCTAAATGACACAATTAAACACCAGGGAAAATGGACAAATAATAACAAACACTAATGTGGCCAAAACAGAGACTAGAGATGGAAGGGAGAAAACACAGAGGGGACGAAAACCAAGACTGACTCAGACAGGAGGAGTGCAGGATACAGGAGGGGGACGCCAGAAGGACACAAATTCAGGTAGACACAGGAGCGGAAGGAGCGAGGAATGGCGGCAGGCATTCAACGGCCGAACAGAGAGCGCGTGATTCAGAGTCGGATATAAGTGCGGGGGAGTGTGCAATACTTCGGCAAGGAGTGACGGGCTACGGGAGAATATAAAGAGACGTGACCAAATCAAGAATAGAGTAACAGGTGAGTGTGCTAGGGAGTGACCAGGTAAGTGGAAGCAGCTGGAAATAATTATCGGAGAAATGGGGGCGGGCGTGATCAGGTGAGGGGACGACAACTTTAAAAGGGATAAACTTATGGAAAAGGCGGGGAGGACTGGGGCGAACCGTGACACTGTCCTCCTTACTGAGGAAGGCAGGGGGTGCGGGTTGTAGAGTTTGATGGCCAGAAGGAGAAATTATTTCTTGTGGTGTTCTGTGGAGCACTTGACACTGATGAACATGCTCCTCTGTCCAGCCAGAACACTGTATAGTGGGTGGGACTACACCAGGGGTGAGTAGGAGGAGGACAGATTCAACATAAATACACACACATATTTGTACTCCACTACCTTAGTACTGTACTCTGCGCCCCTTATGTGGAACGTATATCCTTATGCTGCCCCATACATTGATACCATAATTAGCCCATTACACTTGCAGGGACTGACTCTTCCATGTGGTGCATGTGCCCTCCCCCTGTGACCCACCAGCTGGTTTCCCCTGTGTATTGTGTGCTCCCCACCACAGCCCTGCCTGTTTCCATGGTTCGGCACCTGGCGCAAACACCCCACGTGACGCGCCCCATCACGACACGAACAACCTGGTGCGGCTCAGATCAGCTCTCCCCACGCAATTTCTGCAGGAACTGCTAAATCTAGTTGCAATTGGAATGCTTTAACAGAGATACTAACAGAAAATGGGCAGAGTCAACACTGGCTCCTCACACAGCTTTGAATCCAGGCACAATCTTTCTTCCTCTGAATGATAGACTAGTGACCTACCCAGGGTGTACCAGGCTGCAGAACCAAGAAAAGAAAGTCAAGCACAGTTCTCGTTTAACTTCCATAAGGCCCACGATAACATTACTGAAACAAAGTTTAAAGTGTATTTGTGATGAATGAACATTATACACCTTGAGAAAGAAAAGTATTTTCAAGCCCTCTGAATGCTTCACACCACATTGTTGACATTCAGGTATGTTGTACTGTATGTGGCTGACAGCTCTTACGTAATATGCTTCCATGCCTACAGTCAAAAAGACGTCATTGCTGCATTATAGTGTGCTGAAAAGCAGCAGTTTAAAAGATTCTTCTCATCTTCCTCACTTTCTAAGGATATTTGATCTACACATAAATCTACAGAGATCTCTATCCTGCCCCTATAAAGGAAGGCTATATCAATATGAATATGAATATAATCAAAATTAATATGCTGTCTCAGGGTTAGAAATAAAATTTCCTGAGGTGTACAGCGATGTTCATTTCCACAGTACCCCCACTTCACTGCAGTCCAGCCAGTCACAGCTTCCAGCAGACAGGCAGAGACGCCTAATAGTAAGACTTTATCAAGGCCAAATGCACACAACCCCATTAGGGCTCCAACAGAACGGCCTTATTGCACAACAGTGGTTATTGGTGGGAATCAATGACTACTATCTGTACCAATTCCTTCCCCTTTATTTAATCCGCCCTCCTGTAACCTCTCCCCTTGCTATTAAACTGCCTGCCACAGCAGTGATCTCATCACCATAGACTAATAGTGTAATCTTCTATAGCAGGGTCTAATATCAATGAGAGTTATATTTATATAAAATCCATTACTGGTTGCCTCATTCATCACTGACCACCAATATTGGACAAATCAGTATAGTGGTGCAAATTGTATTAACTCACCATGGATTAACAAATTATGGGCTGGATTCAGTTGGAAGCATCCCATTATGTACTAGACATGAGTGGAAGTCTGGCATAGGACAGCAGTGTTGCCCCTACAGCTGTTTTCCATTACTAAAGCTCCCTGTGTGTTGAGACTATTATGCATGCAGAGTAAAGGGTTTACCCAGAAATAAGGGGGTTTTCAACATAAGTGCAGCAGACTGAGATGCCTGTGCATTTACTGCATGTAGAAACAGCTATCAAGTGGTATCACTGGGCTCAGAAAGGTGTTTTCACAAATGGACTCTGAAATCAGATGAGGTCAGATCATCTCTAAAACATGTTGAGGAAAAAAGGTAATAGAGACAGATAGAACATACAGTATGTGGTCATCATTAAGCCTGCAAGCGGAATGAGATGAGAACATTACAGCATAGAGTACTGTCATGTTTCATTCGGTATATTTAGACTTTCATTTTCTCACGAATACTCTCGTGCTGTTGGTTGACTATTATATTCTTTCTTGTCTCTTACACTGAACTCTTCAAAGTCATTTCAGTTTGACTCCACTGCCTTCACGAAGCCATGACCCAAACCGTGGCTTCTGCTCAACTAAACCCATCAGGTCACGCTAGAAAGGCAGCGTTATCACAGATGAACTGAAGAAGCCGCCTCAGGCAATAAGCCTCTTGTCTGGCTGAATTTATGAACTGCACTCAGAGAAGCCAAAGTAAAACACCAAAGTTTATTCAACATGTGCTGCAGTCATTTTTAGCAGATTTCCTGTAAGTAAAAAAAGAATCAGCTGATTTAAATGTAAGCACACAAAATATCTAACCACAAAATAAATATATAGGAGGATACTTATTGTTGGACTGATACATTTACTGCGATTTTGAGATTCTTTTGTGAAGCACTCGTCTCTCTATCCAATAATCCAGGCGTGGGTGGCAGTGGCAGCAGGTTCAAGTATGGGTTTCAGCTTTTACTGAAAGCATTCCCAGGCTACATAATCCACATTATGAATAATCCCCCTAGTGTGTTCTGAGTCTCCCCACAAGACATAGGTCTTCTTCTGGGTCTATCTGTAATGGAAGCCCAGGGACAAATCCAGCTCACAAACCTGATCCAGCTCAATTGGCTCATTATGATGCAAAGAAACAACAGCTCTGCTTCTGGAACTTGGTACCCTTTAATATATTCTGCTTGTATTCATGACCTCTTTTTTTCATTCACTAGCCAGAGGTCATGACCATAGGCCTGCCTGTGAGTTCATTCCAAAGACAGAAAAAATGGACTGAGACTAGAAGAATATATGAGGAGGGAAGGAGAAAGGAAAGTATTCTTGTCCTTTCAGTGTAATTTAAAGGGTTGCTTCACCCAATCACCAATAAATAAACAAGTAAAATACAATAAAAAGAAAATATTCATACTTCTCCCTAGTGGCATGTTGTCATTTAGCTTTGCCCAGTCTTTGAGATATCAGTCTCTAAAATTTCAATCTAGTTTGTTGTACAGCATTAAACCTGACATTTAGAAAATTCAGCAGCAATATCTCTTCTTAGCTGCTGCTGTTGCTCTGGAGAATCCACAGTGCCATCGCAGAGGAATACTCCTCACAGCACGATCTGTGGAAATCACCTCACACAAACCTAACGAACACTCACTCACCTTCACAATAAATCAATAAATCCACCAGCTGCAGAACGCTATAATCCAGGTATTTTTCTCTTTTCTATAAGTGTTAATTGGAGAGCAAATCAAACAGATGACCACCAACCCTGAGCCTGAGGTTTCTTCCGTTAAAGGGAGTTTTTCCCCTCCACCCTGTGTTGATTATGACTTCTCTTGTGATTCAGAGCATTAGAAATGAAGTTGAATTGAACTGGAATGTATGAATGAATGAGTGTTGGGTGTGACCTGGTGCCTGGTATGCATTATGTGTCCCATCCACTTTTGTTTCGCTGCTAGCCAGCAACATGCTACAACTACTGCGGGCAGTAGAGAAGTACTCGGAGAACTACTCTGGAACTCTAGCAGACTTGAGGTAAAAAAAATCCAGTCAGTCAGGCAAACAGATGGATCTTTACATTTCAGCTCTGGCTATAGGCTACGTGACTGTGTCTGGCTGACTGTGTGGAATACAGTGAATGTGTGACAGCAACTTCAAAGAAATTCTAAAATTCTTCATGTGCTGCTGGTTGACTGTTGGCTGTGGCACTGTGAGCTGAATATTTCACAAGTTACATGGATTATGTAGAGTAAGTGGAGGTCCTGAGCACTGACAACTGCTACAACCTTTACTAATACAAACAAGATTTTCTTTTCTGTGACCAGTTCATTGAGCTGATGTAGATTCTTCTGCATTTTCAATTCTTTTTCTTACAAGCATTATATGGGTAGTGTCACGAGCTTTGCACAGGCTACACAGGCTACAGCTTAGTGTCACAATATTACTTGCCAAGATATACAAAGTAAAAAAACACATTCAGCACAGTGTTACAGTGTTGCTGTGCTTCCCCTGTTAACAGGGTTTTATCTGTGTAAATCTCAGTGTGCCCTTCATTCTTTCCCAGCACAACACTTTCTCCAGGAGTTCACTCTCCATTGTCCTTCTCTGTCTCACTCTTTCTTTCTACATTTTCTATCACTCCTCATATCTGCTTCTCCTCCCCACACCAACCTTCCCTTTCCCTCATTGTTCCTCCTGCTGGGATGCGGTTGCCATGGTAACGCAGGCCTACTCTGCTGGAGTGGTACTCAGGCTAAATGGCTGGAATTTGAAGTTAAGAAGCGTGTGCGCTCGTGTGTGTGTGTGTGCGTGCGTGTGTGCAGAACGTTCAATAGCATATGCTAGTGTTACTGCAGGGGATCTGGTGCTGTATAAAAGAGTTTGCATTATGCTGAGGAGAAGAAAGAAGGCAGGCAGAGCTCTGGACTGTTTGCCAGCTTATGCAATGCAGCAGCCTGGAAGGTGGCCTGTTCCTTTACATCCACACATAAAGCCCTGCTCACTTCTTTTCCTTTGCTCTTTACCTTTTTGACCCTCTTCCACTCCTCCCATAGTCAGCTCTCCTTTCATTCCTCTCTGCGGTATGCTAACATTAGCATCGGTTGTGCAATATTGTGATGTGTCCCTAAACCATGCTGAGAGGAAGCTATAGCAATGTATTTTTTTCCCTGAAGTGACACCGTGCAGGACTGTATAGAAATGTATATCCCATTCTTACCTTCCCTGAACTTTCCCAGTTCAACTTTATCAGTCAAAGGTTTGGACACACATGGGCTCTACCATCTTCTTCATGAACACATGTATGTCTTCAGATGTGTTACCATGTGTTAATAAACGAACATCATTCCTGAATATTTAGATATTATAGTTAATCATTATTATAAATTATGGCCACATATTAAATATGTTGCTCTTTGTCACCTGACTATCTGAGTAATCATGTCATATCATCTGCTTTTATTAGAGATGACACTCTCCTTTAAGTGTATGATCCGGATATGATGGGCAAATACATATTAGAGGAGAAGTTGCTTAGTGATACTAACAATAATCAAAGGTTTATTTTATCCTATCTTAACTCAAACACCAAATGAGGTGCTTCATTCAAACATTCATTTATCGTCTTTGCTGCTGAGGAGTCACCGTCCTCTTTGTGCCCTGCACTTCCCTGAGATCACCGGTCTATCTGTGGTCATTAGCAGCGCTTCTCTTCTCATCCTTTTGATGAACTTCCAAATTGGTGATGGTGTGTCACCGCCGAACACACCCACTCGCAGCAGCATGTGTGTGGGAGTGTTTTCTATGCTGTGTCCAGTAGGTGGGAGTAGCACTCTGCGTGTGTGTGCGTGTGTGTATATGCGTGCGTATGCCTGGCTCCAGCTTCACTTATGCAAACGCAGAGCTCAGTATTCAAGGCTGAATGACCCTCCAACTGTCCGGCAGTGGAGATGTGCACAGACACTGATTCTGACCTTATTATCCTCTCATACAACAAAATCTCTCTTCTCATATCGGACTCACCCAAACTGCAGCTTGCAACGTTTTAGTGACTATTCCACTCATGTTGCTTGTTTATCATCATTTTCAGAGGCAATATCCACTGTGTGCTGTTATGCTTGTTGGTCCAAAGCATAGGTCTCCATGGTAATAATCACAGTATGTGTGCTTGTTGCTGTTGATGGTAAACATAACTCTCCACGGGAGCCTGACTGTTTCAGCCTAATGAACAGGACGTACCAGCTGTCAGGCTCAATCCAGTCCTCATCCACTAACAGGAACATTCTGAGGAAGTGTATGTGTCCATTGGGAGGCATAAAATAATGTCCATTATACATATAATGTACACACATCTCCCAACGGAACCCAATATATGCAAAGAACAGCTTTACCTGGTAGAACATAGTGTAAGCGGCTGCAGACCTCCAGATGTGCTGCATTTGAATGGCTAGCCCCCCCTGAATGCAAGCCTCTGCTGATTTAGTACAAACCCAGTTCTTTTCTTTGTTTGAACAAAACCTGGATTTCTCTTTCTTCCTCCTCCTGGCCCCAACTTCACGTCTCTCCACCCCCTTTCTTTTTTTCCTGAAGAATAATCCGAGATCCATTGAGTGACAGTTGCAATTTCCTATTAATTCTCTGGAATCCTCTCAGCTGTCATTAAAAAAGAAAGTATTTCCATCCTTTGGAGAGACAAGGGGGAGGGAGGGTGGCAGGAGGGAGAAGTGGGACAAAAGGGACACACATGAAAGAGAAAGTGGTGGTACAGATTTGCCTTTGATTCTCACCAATAAGCAGCTGATGTAATAAGATATAAAGCCGTGCTGTTAATGAGGCTAGGAGACAAAAGCTCAGGCAAAGACGGAAATGTGGAAAATGAGCGCTACATCTTGGGGTTCCTGCGCGTTCCTAATCTGATCTGGAAAATTATTAGTCTGTACCTGATTCTTATCTTTCTTTTAGCTCTCTCAGCTCTCACCATATTTTACACTTTCCCCACATTTCATATATTTTCTGTCTTTTCCCAATTTAATGTCATATTTTTTTGATGACCGAGGCTGCAAAGATATCAATGAGGCCTGGGTGTTATACAGAACTACTGTTTGTTATTCCAGTCTGATCCAGGCTTCACTGGAGACGGGAGCTGTGCACAAGAACTGAACAATAATGATAATAAAAAGTATTTTATAGCACTCAGAAAAACCAGCAATTACAAAGCTCATTACAACAGGCAATCACAAACACAAGAAAACATGAAGACAAAAAGACAAAACCTCATTTATATGAGGTAGCATGGTAGCAAATAAAATACAGACATTCAAATGTTGAAATGTAATGTAATAAATATTAATAGTACCAAACAGAGAAGAAACGGGCTGACAGACATAACATGAAATTAAAGCACATTATTTATGACAGCTTTACAGTTCAATTCTTTTGTCGTGTTTTTTTAAATTCAAGCTTGATGCATCAGCCTGTGCATGGTACGGGCAGCTATACAGTGATGGTGATAATTCAAAATGTTACATGCACAGCAGTAGGTTGTGTCCAGAGGCACTTACTGCAACTGAATATCCAAACACTAAACCCAGAACTCAGATAACTCTATTAACAGCACTGCACACACACCCGCCATTTCTCTTTATGGACCATATTTGCAATCAGCATGAGCAGTATTCAATTAGTGTCTCTGTAAGCATGCCTCCTCTTGTGAATTAAATGACACAAATCCATATTCAATGTTTTATAATGATTTAACAATGAGGACTTTGCACAGCCCGTGACATCCTGCGTTGTAATTGACCCAGTCAATTAGTCTCAGTTTCAGTGCCCCCTCCCAAGCGCTCCACATCAAAAAGATAAAAAAAAGGAGCTGAAAAAAACATGCACATTCTGATAAGTCTCTCATCTTAACTAAATGAGAAATCACTCAAGTGATTTGGAAGTCATTTTGCATTGAACTGTGTTGAGGCTTTTCACAGTGGAACAGCTGAGTGATTACGTTGGCCTGTGTTGGCATCTTGCTGCACATTCCCACACCCTCCCAAACTCCTCTCCAAAACTCCCTTTCTATTATTCCCCAACCACCGTGGGGTAGTTTTTGTCCTCATTTAGCTCCCTCTCTCTGCTCATTATGCTGCCAGTTTTCCTTCCTTTCACCTGTTCCTGCCATTTGCCGGTATCACTAGGTGGTGTCGTGGCCACTCCGTGTCGTGGAGGGGAGCTAATAATCCATAATTTACAATAACACTCTTTAATAATTTAGGGAATTGGAGCGTTCTGAGAACTCCAGCGCAATTACCCCCGAAGCCAACGCTGCGGCTGCGAGGGCTCACACTGTGGTTTAGCAGCTTTATTACAAAGCAGCAGCATGAAACAGCGCAGGAGAGCGAAGGAGAAGCCGCTGGGAAGCGGCCTGAGATTGACCTGCAGGGTTTTCGGCAGACGGAATGCCGGAGTAAGATGAGCAGGGGGATTACCGCCTGGTAGAGCACAGTAACTATGTGTTTTATCTGTGTACAAGTTGGACTTTCTATTTTGATGGCAGACAAAGGAGGAGATAAAGAGGAAGCCAACATGCTTCATGTGTCGAACAGATTGTTAGGCATCCTGGGTCTGTTGAAGCACTTAACCCAGGGCAGTGGGGTGGCATTCAAAAAAAAAATTGACAGCCACATCTGAAAGATTTCCTTGAACAAAATGTTTGGTTGGTCCTTTAGCAGGAGCTTACCGGGCAGAAAAGGGACCTACAGGGACAAAAGCTTACCAATCAGGGGCCTTTGCTGTCTTCCAGTGACAGCAAAGCGCCCTGATTGGTAAGTGGCTCTCTACCCTGTGAGGAGCAATCACTACAGCCATATTGGTCTAATTAAGTTTCTTAACGAGCTTTGCTAACGAGGAACCAGTGACAGAATTTTCTACCACACAAAAGCAACAGGAAACCAGCTTCCAGTGAGGCGCCTTCTCCACTTCCCATTTACTCCTCTTGTATTTGTGAGAATGACATTTAAAACTTGTTACTTGAGTCAGTTGACTTGCTGGGGCCGGGGATTCCAACTTCCCATCCCTCAGCATAACCCCGGATGACCTCCTCAGTCCGCTTGCTTTGCTGACTGGAAAGCGAATTGGCGCTGATTTGGCAGCTTTCCATTTTAAATGGTTTGACTTGGATTTTCATCCACAATCACTACGCTTAATTACCTTGGATTTTCCTGTGATCACATATGACGTGCACCACCCTCCTCTTCCATGTCACCAGCGCTGCAGCATAGTCTGTTCCATCACACATTTGTCAGCATGTTGTCCCATTTATAGGCTTCTGAGAATACGTCTCAGCAGAAAAGAACAAGTTATTACTCATTAGATTGGGATACAGCCTTCATAGGTGACCAATGACATTTAATACATATAAAGCAGGAGACCTTTGTTTCATTTCTTTGTAATCCCATCACTCAGCTGTATTAGCACTGCAGAATAATCAGTGTACACAATTCTGAAATGCTTTGCTTGTACAAAAAGGAAAGGTTCAAAATGAACATTGCTTCCGTGCCTCAGTCCCATCCGGATTGCTCAGGATGCAGCATCATTGGAATGTGAACCCTGGAGATGGAAAGAAGGGGGAAAGTGGAGGGGGAGCGTGTTGGAGGGAAAGGAACATTAGAGGATAGAAAAAAGAGGCGAACAGGGAGGGGAGGGAAACAAATGTGAGAGCTGTCGTGCATGAAATTAAAAGATACTTCCAAAATACTCCTGCCTGCTATGCTTTATGGTGAGCGCTTCTGGAAGTCTCTCTGTCTCTCTTTCTGTTTGTCTGCAGGGAAGGCACATGTGAGACAGCATAACCTTTAAGGAACGTCCAAATCAATAAAGCTCTCTAGTTCCCCAGATCTCAGCAATGCCGTCGCCTCAAGCTAAAACTTGAGCTGGGGAACCTGGGATACGGGATATTTGCTTTGCCACTCGTTTTACTTTGAACTCCCTGATATTGTTGAGGAAAACCCTCCTTACCCCAATCCCCGTGTCCTTGTTTTTGGTTTGTACTCCCAAGGCAGACTGCCTGTAGTCACACTGGATATACGATCCAGCTTATCCACTGGGCTACATAAAAACACAATCTGGCTTCACCTGCTGGAGTTTGAGGCTGATACCAGTATTGGCTGTAAGAGCTTAAACCCTTTGAACTTTGGCTGTCTGTACTTGGCTGTCTGCACCCTGTAAAGCCTAAGAGCAGAAAATGTTCGACCACTTAGCTGGAGACTATAGGACTATTAGCAAAATGTGATAGCATACTCAGAAATGTCATTTAACATCAACTCAGTGTCTGTGGCAGGGGGTGGCTATTTGACTAACCAGAAAAAAACAGCAAGGGTGCTTTTTCAGAGCTTTCAACCACATATCAGAGTCTTCTTCAAAATGTTACTGTCTGCAGTTTTTCAGCTATGTCAAATGGAGGGGTAAACATTAGCAGCAGCACAGCAGAGGATAGTATGGGAGCATCATACTGTACTGGAAATTGTAGATGTAATCAAGTAGTTTATGTGAATTTTGTGAAATGTGAAAATTTTACAAATCAAAGCTGCATTTTCAACAGCTCTTTTTATAATGCACCAGATTTTTGATTCTTATGGAAAAATGTCTTGTGCTCTTCAGTTCCTCTTCTGTATAGTCTGTTTTTACTGTGTGGTGAAGCTGAAAATAATTTTCCATAACGTAAACAATAGAGTTCATGACCTAAAACAGTCATCATCTTATGGCAGATGGCCGCCCACTCTGAGTCTGGTTCTGCTGGAGATTACTTCTGTATTTCTTTTTCTATTTACTGTCACTCTTTGCTTCTTGTAGATGATTTGCTATGTAATTCTGCAAAGTGTCTTAAGATTACATAAAAATAATAAACAGAAATAAACAGAAATTTATGTTTGCACAGTTTAAACTAATGTGACATTTCCTTTTAAACTCTAAAATGAAAAACAACATGCAATAATCTATAGAAAATAATAAAGGAAAATGAACCCCTCATAGTACCAGGCAAAATCATGAGCAAATCAGATTCATAGGTATTGTGTTGTGTTAAAGTCAACAATCTAGTTTATTACACAATAATTATTTAAAGAGCAGGGATGTTCAAACGTTTGTGAGGTAAAAATGTTATTTTTAAGGTTGTGCAAATTATTTCGGAAAGTTTTGTTTGTGTGTGCGTGTTGGTGATCAGGACAGAGTCTTTGTCCCCGCGATGCCTGAGCTTCTCCTCGCTGTTCATCAGCCTCTGAACACACCGTGGCTTCTGTCTAACCACGGCCTAATCAGGGCCTGATTGATGGAGTGTTTCAAAGATGCTTATCCTTCTGCCAGGTCCTGAAAATCTGCTTTTCTAAGCTGTCTATGCACCTGAGGGTCTGATTACCTTTCAAATGAGAGATTTCACTTTTGATTTCTAACTCATTTGTTTGTCAAGTTTCCAATTTATTGTTATGGGTTATTGAGCAGAGAGTTCAGTACAGTTGGAACATTTTCGATCATTTTCCACATGTAACATTTCATATTGGCCAGCACATACTATTATTACATATAGAGCATATAATACATAACATGAACTGGAATTACATATAGAGCATATACTATTAATACATCTAGATCATATAATAATATTACATATAATATTGTTACATGTGTTGTAATATATTAGACAGCATTTTCCTAGCTGGGAACTCCCTGATCTGATCCAGCTGATCCAGTCTTTAGTAGATAAAGGTGTAAGTATGAAGTCTACATTTCAGTATCTGTCCTTCATCTTCTCTGTGCAGGGGATTAAAACACTAAAACAAGCATGTTGTCTCCGTCTCTCTGAGGATGTGATTGGTTTACTTTGACACAGATCTTTCATTACTCTCAAAGCAGGATGCTACTAAGTTGAATGTGCAGGACTAAAGAGACATGTAATGAGGACTGAGTAAACCTTAGGAGATGACATCTTTCAAAAGCCGTTTGTGGCTCTAAGACACTAATTTAAGTTATTAAACCCTAAACAGGTCGCGCTGATGAGCAAAGAGGAGTAAGAAAATCAATGTTTCCTCTGAAATTCACATCTGAGCGACGTTAGTTCTGCTACATGACAGTGCTCAGGGCGTAGCTAGTTCAAACAGCTTATGCTGGTCCTCTGTATCTGAAAAGGCACATTCAGGTTCGGCTTGTCAGCTCTGATATCGTGTAGCCTTTAGGTGAAATTTTGTTGGGAACAAAATAAATAAATGATCCGTCAAAGTTGAAACCGCTGCCTGACATGACAGTGCATGCTTCAGTGACATGACAAATATTACATTTCTCTTGCACTAGCCACATCTGTTACTAGGGCTTGGATCAGATTGCATTAAGTAACATGGGTCCTGCATTCACTGACATCTGCGAATTTGGAGTGTTAGTATTCAGATATGGTCAGCTCGAGCTTTGCCAAACTCCAGGGGAGTGAAAATAACAGTCCAATGACCTTTCCTTGTTTCTGGGCTTTAAAGGACTGTTAATTCACTTTCCAGAATATATAAAAAAACATCGATTCCTCTTAAACACTGACTAAAGATGTTTTAGGTTTTGAACTCCATATGTGTTGTTGGTCACTTGCCAGCAAAAGGAAAGAGGGACAGATTAATCCCACAGAGGCAGAGGGACAGCAGGACAGAGGAAGCTGTTGAAGACACAGCTTTCATCATATGCACAGGCAAGCATCAGAATCAGTCACCACTGAATGTCAAACACCAGTGTCTTTATTATAACTTCTTACCAGTAAGACAGTACCACACATATCAGAGCTCATCTGAGCACGTACACCAGACTAGGTGACAGAAGCTGTAGGTTTCATACAGCATATCGTCTCCCTGACCCCTGTCAGCTTATGGAATGTTTCTCCTATATTTTGGTGGATTAACTGGATTGACAAAATAAAAAATACAATCTAAATTGATTAGATTTTTTGCAAATCCCCAAATCCTAAAAAACAGAATCCACATTCCAGAATCCAATCTAAATTCCCCCTTCTTTCCAATCAAATCCCCTGCACCAGAGAGAGACAGAATATCCAGAGCAGATGAAAAGCCAGAGGCAGAGAGCAGATTCCGAAGTCACAAAAAACTGAAGATCTGAATCAGACTTACAAGTCTGGAGGAAGAATACCAGGCTCAGGTGAGCCAGACAGACAACACCAGAAAGAAAGAAAGAAAGAAACAGCCAAATATAGTTGTCTACACAGTGTAAGGGAGTGAGATATTTCCAAATAAAAGCAGAAATTCACATGTGGACCATGACAGACATAGAACATGCCTTTGTTTTTAAGGGCCGTTGAAGCCCTGGCTTGTCATCGGTAACACCTAGATATCCACCGTGCATGCCCGCAACATGAAGAATTTACTGTATGGACTGTGTTTCACCTTCACAGTTGTACCAGGGATTACATGGAACCAAACAACTTCCATCTGTCTGCGAATCTCATCCATTCATTTATCCGTCCATCTGTTTTTCTAACTGATAATCATAACCCACATGCATCACGTGACTTGAACTTATCCCTTTGTGTACAAAAACGCAGAAGCCAATTTTTACAATGGCGCACAGAACAGTCCCTCATCCCGAACACTCAAGATGCTGTACATGCTCTCTATTTGTCCAAATTAAGTTCTAGTGCCCATATGGTCACTTGTGGGAAATCTCTCCCTGCAAAAGAAGAGACTAATTAAAACTTAAGAGAGGAATCTAAAGGAGTGCACTAAACAGAGAGCGAGCAGCTCACGCTCATCCACAATAGCTTAACCTCTTCAGCGCCTTCAGTCCCGCCACACAAGGACAAGCTTTTCTGATGTCATCACAGGCTCATACTAAAAATACAGACGCTGGCAGGTAACAAAAAGCGGCCGGAGAAATGTACGAAACCAGTGTGGAACACACTCACAACAAAAAGCCACTTTTCACAGCTGCATTAATGTAGCCATCAGTTCATTGGACTCAAATATGTGGTTACAGCAACACTCACACGATACAATACATTCACACAAAGCCTGCAGTGCTGGCTTCACTCTCCTGTATCCATCTATATGCCACAAGTCATTACCTCTTCTCTCTCTCTTCCTTTCTGCAGGTATCCTCGACCTAGGGGCTGTACGATGTCACTGACCATGTGGCCTGAGATGATTTGGGTTGTGACTTTCTGTAATAGCTGCATGGTTGCTGCCTCGCTTTTTAAAAGGCATTTTAAAAGATCACTTTGCATAGCAAAGAATAAGACGACTCCATTACATCTCAATGTAACTTTGTGCTGAAATGAGTATTTTTGTGAATGAATGACTATACTTCAGAGTGTGTGACTGTGCAGGACCTCAGTTCAAGACCGCGGTGCAGAAAAGTGCAGACCATTTAGCATGTGTTCGTTTGATTTAAAAGTGCTAAGTGAGTCAGTCGTGTGGATGACTGGTGGGAGAGAGTAATCAAACATGGCTCCTCTCACATTGTGTCTACGCTTTATTTCTTCACGGTGTTGTACTTCATGCAGGTGAAATGCTGACGTTCATTAAAATAGTATCTCTCATATATTTTCTCAGCACTAATGTGACTGCTTTTGAATTGTTCCTGGCCAAGCAAACTCGATTGTAACAGCGTAGGAGGGGAGGCCCAGATTGTGTTTATGCAAAGTAGGTGACACGCTGCTATTTTAATATCACACTAGCAATTGCAATAGAATCAAATCAGACCTGCTTTAATTCCAACCTTTTCTGGACATGCCCTTACTGCCCAGAGAAACTCGAATGCGCGTGGTTTCCGGAACGTAAGGCCCAGGGTTGTAAACTCAGCAAGCATCTGTTTTATTACTCATGGATTGTATTTTTCATTTCCATTTGAGAAGATTTGATTTCATCTGTGAATGGAACACAGTCCATCTTTAATTCATGACATCAGAATAAAGTCAAACCAAAGAGAATTCAACTCCCGAGCTATAGAGAGGTGGATGTTTGAGGCTTCCGTGATGCTGGCTGATGTTTGTTACACACTCCTGACTTGCATCCAGGGTGGAGTGGCTCGCGCTGCAAGTCCAGGGCAGCGGGCATCTGGCCGATCGATGGCTGGGGAGGAATATGAAGCATGCTCTCACCTCGGATGATAAATCTATCACAGTGGGCAATATGAAGTATGCACACACTGCCCCTGATGTATATGAGTGTGCAGGCTTGATGCCCAAGCAAAAAGGATTGATTAAATGGCTCTGTGTGTGTGTGTGTGTGTGTGTGTGTGTGACAAGGCTGTGTTTGTGCATCACTCACACACACACACTCACACACACACACAGCCTCGTCATTTTGATTGAAAGCTTCAGGCTGTTAGGCTGAAATCACGTCTCTCTAAAATTGAAAACATCCTTAACTCAGGGGACCTCTCCTTCCTCCTCCTCCTCCTCCTCCTCCTCCTCCCACACGTCCACCTCCTCTCTCTTTGTTGCAGCAGAGCAGCAGTATCTCCAGACGCCATAACGCCCACTGAGAGCTGTCGTCTGGACAGGGATTTTATTTTCTTCTGTGGACAAACACGGTTGCTGTCACTTCTAATGACTTCGTCCTCTGACAGTGCAGTGTTTCAGATTAGAATGAAAGGATCCATGACCTGATAGTAACACGGGTCAGCCATTTAAAGCAGTAGGAATGCTTCTCGTGTGGTTGAGTTGTAGTGTACATTTCATACGACTCCGTGGCGGTTCATCTGTGCAGGGGTGACAAACTGACTCCTGTTTCAACGTGTGGCAACATTTCAGTTCACAGTGGAACACAAACTCCTGCACCAACCCTCACACCCCCCGACACTGTGAAATGACTTTCTAATTACGCCTGTCGGTGCCGTCAGCTGAGTATTGGAGAGTGAAATATTAGATGTGTCTCCACAGTTACATCCCTCCCTCAATGAGGAATGCAGTGGATCTAATTAGTGACACGGCACTTTTCACTAATAAATGTAAAAATAAAAGAGTGTCATGGCTGAAACATCAAAGTCCTGCTTCAATCAAAACCACTTCCTGCCAGAAATCATACATCCAGCACTTCACATCTGCGGTGAGTGACTGATGAAAGCTGCCCCCACAGGCCATGCCAACGGCAACGTCTCCTTTTTAAAAAACCTGATTACATGAGTGACACAGTCTATTAAAACTCCAAAACATGTGATCATCAATAAAGCAATGAGTCAGCCATTTAGATGCTCGATTAGAAGCATTCTACATCAATAAATCTGCATAGGCTGCTACAGCTTATGTATTAGGGAGTATTCTCATGGGTGTTCCTGATATACGCTAAATTAATTTGTAGCATGAGCATCATTTACACGCCTGATAAATGATGTCTGCAGAGCACATCAAGGAAGTCTGGGGCTGAAACCGTGTTCAAATGTAGCTGACAGAGGAGCTGCGGTGAACTAACTCCGACCCGCTGACTCGTCCGGCCTTTACTCCAGCTCTGATAACGAACATCCAAAAAGTCGAGCACTCTCCGAAGCCTGCGACCTCGTGAACAGCTCTCTGGCTTCTCACTGAGCACGGAGCTCGTTGGTTGTGTTCCTCTGAACAGAAGTGTTATTATCTTCTCACACAGAACCACACGTGTGACGACACGTTCCCCCACCTTTAATCTTTATTTCTAATGGATTCATCACTGACATCCCTCCTACAAGTGTTTTATGATTTATTCATTCTAGGCCATACACACGAGGACAGAAATAGAAACCTGTACAGTATTTGTATGTAGTGCTGATGAGGTGTGTTTGCTGTAGCTTCCACAGGCGGGTCGAGGCGGGCTAGTCTGGGTACAGTGCAGGACCGTTCATTTCTCAGTCCCAGGGTGACAGGAAGGAGGTTTCTGTATCTTTAATAGGCTTTGCACGGGACTCGTATTCGCCTGTCATCAATTTCTATTCCGGTTTATTTATATAGCGTCAAACACATTATAAGTCATCTGCCAGATATTTCCTTTCTGTAGGAGGTGGAGGAGAAATCCTGGTCAAACATGAGGTCAGGGCTTTATCATCTAGTGTAACATATCTCTTTGATAATAAGCTCTGTTTTACTGAAGGAGTAGATCGTCTTTGTGACTTGCTCAGTGGTAATAAATACAGCTTTGCACTTGTTCTAAACATGAGAATAATGTGCTGCATTCGATCAGGATAAAAAATGTTAGGAAGGATTTTTGATGAGGTCAGTTGCAAAGCAGTCCAAACAAAGCTGAAGCTAAAGGAAACATTTTAAATGAATGCTGGTCCCTCCACAGAGGCCCCTGGAATAATACAACCTCTACAATATACCCTGACCTTTGATCCACTGGAACACAGTTAAAAATGCAACAGGATTTATTAAAGTAAAATAGATTCTAGATAATAGATAACTGTAATCAGAAATGCTAGAAATTACAAAAGCTCTTCTGTGTTAGCGTGTCCATTCAGTGTGTGTGTGTGTGTGTGTGTGTGTGTGTGTGTGTGTGTGTGAGTGGGCTTTTCATGCACACGTCTTTAAGAAGAGTTCATGTGTCAGAGTTAAGCTCTCCTTGGCAAAGCCTTACATTAAATGAAGTGTGCACGCTGATCTAAAAGAAAGCCTTTCACGTCCTAATCATCCTTCAACTTCTACACAAACTTGATGATTATGCTCGGCTCTCCTGCTCTGCATGAGACACAGGATATTGGAAAAAGTGTGCCATGATTTACAGTCTTCTGGAAAGCCCAGCATATCTCTGTGATAAATCCACTGAGAGTATGAGTGAGAGGGTGCTGTGCTTTAACTCCAGGCTACAATGAAAACAGACCTCGCAATACATCAATAACTGCACAGAGCGAGTTGAATATTTCTGGGAAATTACTGAGATGTCTTAATATTCCGTGAAAAAAAAACTGGCTTGTGCTGCTTTTCTTAGCTCCAGCTCCCTCTTCTCATTCTTCTCTGCACATTTCATCCAGTTTTTTTTCCCTCTCGCTTGAACCTTTCTTTGATCCTCACCCCGTGGGTCAAACTGCTTGTTTTCACCTGTCTGATAACTTTGAATCAAAACAGATCTGGAGTCAAGATTACCTGCTTTAAAGGTTGAGAGAAAAAAAAGGAAGATGAGGAGTTAACAGTGCCAGAATAAAAGCACATTTATCTTCAAAGAGAAACAGTTGTTTCCCTGCATCAGGTCTGTATCAATAGGCCTCATATGCATAACTGTTGTGGCTTTGAATGAAAGGTAGAAAGAATAAATAAATCAGAACTCTCCCTCACTCTCCACTCCGGTAGGTATTCTGGTGCTGTGAGACTGAATCAGAAGGTCAGTGCTTTCTCTCTGACGTTCCTCGAACACAGAAACTCCTGCCATGCGGCCGGGTGCTGCGGAAAGAAGAGGATCATAATGGGGGTGACTGATAGCAGCGCTGCTCTGCTGGGGGAGAGGAAATTACAAAAAAGCTCAGTGACATTTGGAGATGCTCTCTGTTGCTTTTATTGTATGTCAAAGTGTGTTGATATGTGTGGAACACAGATTCCCTTAGCTGCTTTGTATAAGGACCATGTTCTGTGAATAATAACTGATCATTTGGATACGTTTGATTGATATTAACACATTTTATTAGAGAGATAAATGTCTAATGGGAATATGTATGTGACTCAATTCGATCCAGTTGTATTTATATAGTGCAGACGTGATCTCAAAGTACTGCAGTGAGGTATACAACCATGTATGAGTAGAAAACAACAAACCTCAATCAGGTAATGTTGTTCAGAAATAGTTTTAAAAATTCACACGTTCCCTACACATACAAGTGTGAAAAACTACACAAGCCTATGGAGGCAGTAAAAAGAAAACAGACATCATTTACATTGCTTACAAAAAGTGTTAGTAATATATTCTATTTTCAGCCCACGTTGAGGTGCAAGATAGAAAAGTTCAAATAGCAAAGCACAGCAGCAGGGTATTGACATCTCCTCCTCTTCTAGTCGGAGGTTGGGAATTATAGAGCGTTCGCACATATGCACACCAATTAACCTAAAATAGCATATATAGCATATCTATGGATGGTGGGAGGAACCTGGAGACTACCTGGAGGGACCCAGGGGCCCCTCACAGAACGACACCCAGGAGAGCGGTGGCTTGGAAGTTGCTGTGAGGTGACAGTGGTAATGACTACTGCAGCAGCATGCTGCCCTCGCTCTACACCAGCATATCTCTGAGGACATGCGATGGTTTGTGTTTTTGATGTGCACTGTGTATCTTCTTTAATCCTAGTTCTGCTGTTACTACGGAGAGTGGAGAGGGACACAACATAATAAATATAACATTAACAATAAATTTAACTAGTTAGAAAACAGTGTTAGACCCGCCCCCAGTTTGATGGGTAAAAAGTGACAGACTGTGCATCAACACAGACTGTACATAAATACATAAATAGACAGTGAAAAAATATATACTATTTTTTTAATTATCTAATAAGTTATGTGTAAATTAATGACACATTTAAATGCTTATTATATTTATTATATTGTGGCCCTCTCCACACTCCTACACACACACACACATTTTATTGTCATCGTGTTACCTCTTAACACACATATGCTTATTTTTGTATGGAACATTACTCCAGACCTGCATTAGATGAGGAATATGAAACACCTAAAATCTGATTATAAAATATGGCTTTGCCAACACCTGATGTTTATGGAACGTATCAATTACAATGAATGTGTGTGACACATGCCTTCTGCATACATCAGCAAGGTGCCTAATCTTGAATGTTGGATGTTCACGTTATAGAAACTCATGCGGGCCACGACAGCCTCAAGCAACCTGGACCATCTGTCACAGGCAATCCATCCGGGAGACACTCCCAAGTTTTGCCGTCCCAGGCGTCACAGCCATGTTTCTGAACAGTTAGTACCTTCACAGATGAAGCTTCTGCAGTGAAAAATAAGGCTGTGTCAATGTCAACAACAATGTCATCGGTGAAGAAAATGTTTAATGGAAGTTCAGTGGACACGTGAGCGTGCACGTTCGTCTTCCTGTGAGCACGTGCAAGCAGGAACAAAGTGGTTGTAAACAGGGCCGATAGTAATGATAAATTCTTGTCATAATCTCAACTTACCTCGGGGTCGTCTCTTTCTTCCTCCAGATAGGGAAACTCTGTGGAGTTCCTTATCACACAGCCAGAGATAACAGGGCTCCAGTACAAAGCAAAGATCCCGTCTGTCTGTTTGCTGACAAGTGAAGCTGCTTCATTCCCCATGGAGGAATCCCACCTTGTTCTGGGATAGGGAGCATATAATAGAGACAATATAGCGCGTATAGAGAACTCATTTACATGAACGGCTTAACAGGCAGAGACGTTGCAGAGAGAAGTTTGAGTTAAAAAGTCCCTGCACATCCTTCTCATCCTCACAGATAATAGTGTTTGTCTAATTATAATCTGCTGGTATAATTACAGTTTTTTCTTTAAAGCAGTTTATCTTCAAGGAGGTGTCACATTAACCTTTTTCACCACAACCGTGTTATGCTTTTTATGTTTCTTCTTCATGACTCATCTCTGATTTGTTGCCGGCTTCACGCCGCAAAGTGAGTGATTTTGAATGGCATCATCACACATTTACAAGGTTAAATTAGCTAAAACAAATAAAACAAAGGGTTTCATCACTTGAGTGCAGCTTTTTTTGAAATGTAACCACTGCTGATGTTAGTTGGAGTCATGCCTTTTTGTTTTTCATAGCAACTTCAAGCTGCAGTGTGGAGATGGTTTTCGCACAACTCCTGCTAATGAGGGAGGAGCTGCTGTGAAGGGGCATTCCCTGCACATATCCATGACCATGGCTGCGTGGACTGATTCAGAGTGTGATGCTACAGCTGCTGTGACTTTTTAAAAGAGCTGCACATTGTGGTTTCAACAACAAATCCAAAAAGATCTGCTATACACTGACGGAACATGCTCATAAATGACCCATGTTTATGTAATATGTTACCAATAAATGTCATATGACTTTGTTGTTATAGTTCTATTACTGAAATATTGTCTTCCATTACAAGAACTTTGTCATTACCCTACTTACACCTGTTTGAGGCACGTCTTGTTCAGCTTGGAAGCAGCAGTTATATGTGTGTTCAGGAGCTGAATGCATATTTTGGACTGATAACCTTTAGAAACATTCACAACATCTGAGATCTGAGAATATACCACTGCAGTTAGACATTTTGACGACTATTCTAGCAGAAAAGAAACAATGGTTGCAGGTCAAGCAGCTAACCAAACCACATGATGCGTTTATTTACAAGTAAAGATCATTATGCTTGACTCTATTTTGGTGTCTCCCAGTCTGCTCTGTCATGTCTGCAGCTGGTATAAAATGCAGCGGCAAGACTCACATCTGGAACAAAGACAAGAGACAGCATCACCCCTGTCCTAATGACTCTGCTCTGGTTACCAGTTAAATATCGTATTGAGTGCAACCCCAGCACTGTTAACTGAAAAAAAATCTCAAAAATCAATACTGTTCAAATTAAACCATATTGTTAGTCGTTATAATTTTACTGAACAAATGTTAAAGTTCATACAATTAAAGGAAAGTTGATTAAACTAAACAAAACTACGGTTGTTGAGTGCATGAGGTTTGCCAACATTCAGTGGGCCGTGTGGCAGCAGCATGTGCAGCCATCACATCAATAAATACGTTCTAGTCAATGTATCAATGAAATGTCCACAGTTTGATGGACAAAATATCTCATCTACAGCCTCGGCTGAAATATCTAATGCTACATTTCACCATCCAGTTGTGTGAGTTATAAGAGTTCTATTGTTGCGATCAAACCTGGCAGCAGCGGCTTCGAGTCAGAGAAAGACTGTGAGCTGGTTAATAATTAAAAATGACCTCACTACTTTTCTTGCCTAAACCCAAACTCAGCAGGGACTTTGAACTGAGGTCTCCTGCACGTCACTCACATGTCACTGACAATTATGTTCTCTGCTAAAACGTAATCAGGCCTGCAGCTTAACTGTAATCTTCAACAGAGAGGGCTGCCAGAGCAGTGAAACCTTAAATTAAGATGCCCCAATAAATAGAAAAGGTTCTACTACTACTGAGGCTCAGAACGTCTAATATATTATTACTAATACTTTGCATAATGATGTACATCCAGTAGTAAACGACACAAATACTTTCTGAGTAACTCTGTGTGAGTCATGTGAGTATTTGTGGCTGTCTCCATATGGTCCGTGCTGGTTGTGAGCTCAAGCTCTTATGTGTTAATGAATATCTGTGCAGTTGTGTGTGTGTGTGTGTTACAGAGAGAGAGAGGTGTGACTCATGATGTTTTCCACCATATGGCATAAATCCAGGTATGTCGCGCACGTTCCCCTGCATGTGTGGGCTTGTACAGTGATTTAGTACACTTCCACCTGCGTTTATTTGTGCATGGGTGTGTGTCATTGTGTGTTTGTGTGCGAGTGTGGCACTGGTCGGGCCATCTGTGCCTTCACCACTTCAAAGGAGCCCTCGCATCAAAAGCACCTCACAGACAAATAAATTATTGAGTCGATTTGAAGACGTTTACCGCCGAGCATTTTGTTCTGCTGTGCAGCTCCCTGACTTTAAGGAAGTGGAGGATATGTTCTTCCCTTAAGATCAAGGTTGTCGCCTCCTCTGCTTCCTTCACGCACGCACACACACACACACACACACACACAGTGCCGTACATCCTTTACCTCCTGTTATAAACTCCACTTTCGTTGTATTATTTGAAACTTACTCCTGCCTGTTTCATGTCGACCCTCCATCCACCTCCCTGCTCCTCTCATCTGCGCTGCTGAATCCCCGCGGAACCTATTCGTGTCTAAGGGCACCGAGCTGCCGTACAAAAGATTCAATGTGTTATAAAAGGGAATAAGCAAAGATGAAAAAGAAAATAAAATAACATACACACCCTCACTCTCTTGTGAGGATTTGGGGGTTTATTAAATGCGCGGGCAGAGAGGAGAGTGAGAAGGTACCAGCTTCAAAAAGACTCTGAAAAATGGTTTGATTCTTGTTTCACTTTGTTAACTTTAGCTCCTCCTGTGGCTTCTACTGCGTGCTGCTGTACAGTACAAAGGGAGCGCACACTAGAGTAGCGCTTTACAAAAACAACAGCAAAAAACTTGACTCTTTCAAATTAATTAAGACAACTGATGCTGTCCCAGAAGGACTGTCATCATATGAAGAGCTTTCTGTGAGGTTAAGAGAAACTTTTAGCTAGCCATAAGTTTTTAATGGAAGGAGACCTAGATGTTGTACCAGGGGTCGTTCTGCTTGCATCGAACCATGCATGTCTGAGAACAAAGAGAGGCATATAACAGCATAACAAGAGAGGGTTCAGAGTGAGCTGAGCCAGCTCTAGGTGTGGGACAGCATATTTGTAGTCTGTATGTTGTCGCACCACACGGGCACCACAAAAAAGAAAGAACTCAGTATTTAGTGGATCCTCCTTTGTCCAAACTTATGCACCTGCCTAATTCTGTTTAAACTAAATATTGCACATATTCTGTAAATCCTATAAACTATGTTTCACTTATCAAATATGACTGTCCTGAATATCATTGAAAATCTGTGGCAAATGAACTAGAGATGAAATAGAGAAATGGTCCAAAATACCTTTAACCAGAATCCAGACTGGTTGAAGGTACTCGTTCATACCTGCTCATTAAACATCTGCGCTGTGCTCATGCATTGTACTACCTGAAGCTCAGCACTCATATGTCAACCCCCCTATAGGTGTTAGGGGGGTTGAGCTTAATGGACCCAAGAGCACTCAAAAACACAAACAAAGGAAATAAGTTTAGAGATTTTAAAAAATAAACATAAGCACTGAAAGCAAACAGATAGGGCCAGAAACACACACACTATAAAAATACTGAAGATTAAACTTAACTAACAACCAACCAAATAATCGGGCAAAACTAACACTGACAGCGGCACGAGTGGACATAAACAAAAGCTCACTCCCAAGGGAGGAAAACACCGGAGCAGGCCCGGGAAGGAAATAAAACGGCTAATTAAGCAGGCGGAAAAGCAAACTACTAACAGAAAAACTAAACTGCACATTTAACGAGTGCTAGACAGGAACCAAACCAGTTACTCACACAACTAAAGACTTGATAATTCACATGAAACAAGAAGGAAACCAGAGTGAGAAAAGAACCATACACAGGAACGAACCAGTCTGGGAGACAAGAAACACGTGGATCAAACACACAAGCAGGGACGCACCAGGGATTAAACAAGAACAGAGACTGACCAAACAGACACAGGATCCAGAGCGGAAACACGGCAGGAAGACACGAAGAACGGAGCAGCAAACATCTGTGAATTAACTGAAGCAGACTGGTGTGAAAACAGGGCATAGAATGGTTTGCAGACATTGAACGATAATAACAAATAATTCGTAATGCTAATTTTTTGAGACAGGAATTTTTGGTTTTCTTGAGCTGTATGCCACAATCATCAATATTAAAACAATCAAAGGCCCTGAACTACTTCAGTTGTGTGTAATGAATCTAAAATATATGACAGTCTAATGTTTATCATTAAATTACAGAAAATAATGAACTTTATCACAATATGCTAATTTTTTGAGAAGGACCTGTACATACATGTACATGTAAGGTCTTAAACCTTACACTCTAAAGTGCCTTGAGATGAGTTATATTGTGAATTGGGGCTATATAAATAAACCCTGAATTGAATTGAACCTGCATTGTGAACCTACGATGTGTCACCACATCGTCTGAGAGGCAACAGCACAAGTGAGCAGAGCTGGCTTCTGTCAGACTGGAGACATCAGTTGACAACCCCAACTGTTGACATGTGGAACCATGTATCAATATTCACTGAAAGCTTTTGACTGTAGTAGACTAGAAGACGAGGAGGTGTTTTTTGAGATTTGATATCCTTACCTGCACCTGTGTAACGTTTCGGTGACTCACTGTGTGCATTGTAGGTGGTATGTAAGTGTAAACTGCAGTTGCAGTGTAAAGTGCTCCACTCGCCACCCACCTGCTGCGAAGCTCTTAATACAAGGTCAGCTCATGCTTGAGGATCTTTTCATTGGCCAAGGCCAGAATTTTCTCCATCATACTGTACAAAGCTACACTGGACTGAGGTTGTTAATGACTCTTCTCATTGGCAGCTGTCATCCCTAAATGACATGGCTGGATGCAAAGGGATGAGACTAGCCTTTCTTATAATGTTAAGAATGTTATCATGAATCAAGCGCTGCACCTGGTCAAAGTTCAGTTTGTTGGAGAAACACCAAATGATCATTTGGAGGCTTTTTGGTGCATGGCACATTTAGAGTGATGGTGGGAATATAATATTAGAATTTAAATGTGGGTGTATTTACCACACCAGTATTATATTGACAGAAGGTTAGGGCCATATCAAAATCCCAAACAGCATGAAACTCACAGCATCTGACAGTAGTGCTGAGATATTCAGAAGGTTTTTTGGAGTAAAGCGCCCTTTCTAACCAATCAGAGAATATCAGCTCCGATGTGTTCTGAAGGTCTTAGATCATACACTGTAAAGTGCCTTGAGCTAACTTATTCCTCCAGTTATTCCAGAATGCTGCAGCCAGAGTTTTGACTGGACTTAACAAGATAGATCATATTACTCCTACATTAGCTTCTCTCCATTGGCTTCCTGTTAAATCTAGAATAGAGTTTAAAATTCTTCTCCTTACATATAAGGCGCTAAAATTCTAGATATCTTGAACGACAATGTGAGTAGTCAAAAGTCTAATTTCAGATATTGAATTTGGATTAGTCATATCATACTTTGAGAGATCCAAAAAGATAAATAAATAAAATAAAAAAATTAATTGTGTAGAGATATCTTAAACTTGAATTATGACTATTTGAAATTCATTTGTAGATATCTGAAATGAAATGTGTAGAATTTACATTACGGTTAAAATGATGTAGTAGATATCTTAAAGTGGTTTACCATTCAAGTCAATGAGACATTCTGACTAGTCAAAATGACGTTGCAGATATCTAAAATTAAGCTTTTGACTATTAGAAAAGACATTGCAGGTAACATGATTGTATATCCTGTAAATGTGTTAAATGTTAAATAGTGCTTGCCTTACATATCTAAAGCAGACCTTGTACCCTCTTTGTAAGTCCAACAAGACTTCCAACCCACACTACAGTCAAATGTTTTTTAGGAAGGTTTTACCATGTTTTCCATAAAAAGATTAATGTCTTCAGCTGTGCTGTCTTCATTACAAAATGCCTAAATAATGATGGGTTATCCAGTTCACTTAGCACGTTGACGCGTCAACAAGATTTTCTCATCTAGCTTGTGTGCGTAAACCGTCTTTATGGTTACGGTAATAATAGAGGTTGTGTCAGACTGGAGGTGCATGAAGGTGTCGTGCTTTGTTGACCCAGTCCACCCTAACATTCTCTGAACAGATATATATCAGCTGATCGTTGTAGCTCTGCACAGGTGCTCAGCTGTCATTACAGTAGAGTCAGCAGTGGTGACATATGGCAGTGAGTGCTGAGCTTCAGGTAGTACAATGCATGAGCACAGCGCAGATGTTTAATGAGCAGTTATGGCCATTTTAAAAGCCCTTATTTCCCTTTGCTTTAGTGATAATTGTTTGGGAGAACCATCCACAGATGCTCTATCCACACAAGCAGGTGACAGCAGCACACACACACGTGCACACACTGGGCTGAAGTAAATTACAGCAGCTGACAGGCTGAGTTAAGAGGGCTTCACTCGTTCATTTGATGTGACAGTGTTGCTTGGTTATAAGCTCTTGGGGAGAATTTACCGGCCTTTCATCATACCAGCAGGCCCAGCACCAGAACTCAGAGGACTCCTACACTTATTGTATATGTGTGTCAGTGTGTGTGGGAGTGGATGTTGAGGATTTCCTGTTAGAAAACGTATTCTGTAACCTAAAACTGCATCTGGAGTTTGAGACTATCAAACAGGAATTCACCAACACTGAGGTCCAAATGGTGAATCCCCTTTAGTATCAAGTTGAGATTTTGGATCCATTAGGAAGTGCCTTGCAGAGGATCTCCAGCAACAATCAGGCTCATAGAAACCTAAAGGCAAGAGTATGAGCTCTAGTCTCTCAGTTGCAGAGTGGACACTGCTATGCTTCACAAGCCTCAGTCCAGCTTTTGGTTTTCCTTATGACTGTCCTTATTGACTTATGACTGTCCTGCTCACATAAGTGCACCGTGATAGGGTGACGATAAAACCTTGGTAAAAATGGGAGAAACACTAAAACTCTACATACAAATAAGTGCTAACAAGTTTTGAGAGGTTAACAGATTGGCATGTTTTTACCCTCCACTCCTACATGCAGTGCACCCCTCAAGGACAGCACAACACACGTGCAGAGAATATTTCTCAAAGAGAACCCACGGAAGAGAGCCACTCAAAGCTATTTTCCCTGCTTTAAACAAACCTTTTCTGGCATTTCACATCCATCGCCACTACAAACAGCATTAAATAGCCTTGGGAGCATATACAGAAAGAAATAACAGAAGTCCTGTTTTCTGGGGCTGGTGTGTGTGTGTGTGTGTGTGTGTGTGTGTGTGTGTGTGGGACAGAGGCTCCTCCTGACCCCTGTTAGTGTCTGGGTTCAGTCTTCACTTCGATTCATTTGTATGTATTTGCCATAATGGCCTCTATTATTGCTTTGTGGATCAAAACTGATAAACACTAAATCATTCAAAGATAAAAGGATGTGTCTTTCTTTGCTGATTAAAATGTCACAAAGGAAATTAAGATGTGCAACATGGAAAAAAATGTCCTCAAAAGCCTCTGTTTCCTGAGAGTAAGTATCAGTGTGAAACGAACTGTCTAATGAAACACAAAATGCGTTTGTGCAGACCAGGGTTCACCATCACAAACCAAGGCCTTTGTCACACTGTGTCACTTCCCCTGAGGGAAGCTGGAAAGAAAACGTGTAGTTTTTTGAGAAGCTGCTGGGAAACACACACACACACGCACAAACTCACATTTATTTACCGAAAAGGTTAGCTGTGACATGTTGCTTGGCATTTTGGAGGCAGTAAACCCCCATCAAGCGAACACAGCCATGTGTGACCAACATGGCTGCTTGGCCACTGCCCTACATGCACGAACAGCTGAAGGCTTCCTGAGGTGTTGCAGCTGGAACTCACGCCAGCAGAAAAAAAAAGACAGACTGAACCAACAGAAAAGAACACAAAGTATTTCAAGTCTTCTGATGAAAGCTGGACTTGGCGACTTCACTTGCTGGCAGCTCCAAATGACACCAAGCGATAACTGTTTGAAAAAGCTGAGCTTCAACTCTCTGAAATCTTGTTACATGACATAAGTGCAGATGGCATGTGTACCAAAACCAAACAGTCTGTCATCTCATAAGAGAAGCCAAAGAGTAGAGAGTACTGACACTGGGGAAGCCAGCTTCTTGTTAACAACACTTGCTCACTGCTAATTAGAACTACTTTTAGTCAAGTTATAGAGGATCATTTCTTTTTTAATGCTACTTTACTTGTGATTTTGTAAATATGCCTATCGTACCTGTTAAATCTGATCCTAGTGGACAGGTTTCTAAAAAGGTTTACCTCTGTGATCTAAACTATTGCAAACCGGGGACTTTCATAGCAGCCTATTAGTAGTTGTAACAGACATTTCAGTAACAGTCACAAATGTCAACATGCTGACAAAGTCTCAGATAGGCTTATTTCCAAACCATATGCTATACGCACAAAATGCTTCTTTCTGGTGGGGAACCAATAAACACAATGATGGAGATGGAGGAAAACCACAGGCGACAGTAAGAGCACTTTTAGGCCAAGAAAAGGGGAGGAAAAAGCTCCAGACATTGACAAATGTTCTCTGAGACCACACTATTGTTCAAGGATAAACTCTCTGGTACCTGCGACCTTGAATCTACGGCACTTCGTTTAGCCAAAGCTATTTAATACTCAAGGCTAAGCCACTCTAGGTAGAGGCACATCTGAAATTTGTTCTCTTTTCCTAAGCAGTAAAGGGTTTTTTGCAGGCATCTGAGAGTAGTGAGAAATGGCAGTTTGGTGAGTTTTTAATTCTAAATTGCGGAATCCTTTACACTTAAATGCAACATATGGTTGACATTGCTTGTTTTGAGCATACAACACATTTTCTTTTGTCAGAAGTACATGTCAATAAGATAAGAAATCATCTTCTTAGGAGCATGTGCTGAGTGACTGTCATGCGAGTTGTAGAAGAAGAAGAAAAGAAGAAGAATTGTAGAATTGTAGATTTGCTGTGGAAAAAAACAAATTGATTGCTGGAGGACAGACTGGGAAATGGAAGCTTAATGACAACAAACTCAAGTAACTTACACAAAGTCAGCAGGAGTTGGCACTGATCCACCAGGTAGCACTGTCTAAAACTACAGAAAAAATCCACAGTGGCAGTAAACAGGGAGGTTGGGAAATCTACTTTGAAATGGAATAGGTCAGAGATTGTCATTATCTCTGATTGCTTTTCCATCAAATGTTTATAACATGGCATTAAAGCTAAAACATTCTAAGACATCTATTTTAATCCCAGTGATGCTCAGAAGGAAAATGCTATTGCTTTTCCTGCACTGAGGCGTTCTTGTCTGACGATGTAGACCCCTTTGGCGTTTTCAGCTGCAACCAGGCGTGGAAGATTCAGGTTGCTTTAAAATGTGCATTGATTTGAAGTTAAACAAGAGAAACAGTCAGCTCAGGATTTCAGTGCATCCTGTCAAATGAATGGAGGCAGCTCCCGTTTCACAAACCTACCCACGGCCACGTGTTAAACATTGTTCAGAAATATAACAATTATTTGGGTTAGTCTCTGTGTGTATATGAACATGTTTGTTACAGTGATGAGTAGCTTCCAACATTTTTAAATATACTATATTTTTTATGTGTTACTTATTAAGGGTTCTGTTAGTGATGGAAATAAATTGCTCTTTCTTCTGAGTAAATAGTCAGAAAACAGGGGTTCTCAGGGGCAGATCTACAGGGTGGCAAATGCCGCCTACTTAAGAGCCTTGACCCCCATGCTGTGTGATGGACATTTCATATTAAGATTATGTTTATTACATTTGTATGATTACTCTGCCAAATGTTCAATACCTGAATCCTTAGTTTATGCTTGATTGTCTTATATTGACCTATGTTCAGCGTGACTTATGCCCATGGTCATGAGGACCTGTGTTTATGCTCCTTGTGACTTATGTTTGTCTTATTAGTTCATATCTTTCATATTGCAGGCGCCTGGCGAGACAAGCCATTTCTGATGATATGTCCAGGGCCATTGCTTACGTTAATCAGAACCTATATATGTATGTACTTCACGAATCGGAAATAAAGGAAATAAAATTCATTAAGCTTTATTTGAGTAATGTATTTATTTCATCTCTCACCATCGTGAATCTGTTACAGTGATTTTTTCCACAACAGCTGCCCCCCAAAAGTAATGGCTTGTTTGACCAAAACCTTTTATAGCCTTCAAATGACATATTATTTGATAAAACCATCATGATCAATATAATCTTAGGTGTCTGAAAAGAAAATTATTAAAGTAAAAGTAAACAAATAAACTTAAAGTACAGCAATTTAGTTATTTTACTTATTAGTTATTTTTCTGTATTTAGTTTATTTTTATTCTGGGGAACCTTGTTTTCATTTTAATACTAACAATTGTCTTTGTTTCTTAGCAGCTATAACGATACAATAAATAATTTTATAGTATATTTGTGGATATTTTGTGGATTTACACATTGTTCCTGCAGAAACCATATTTATGAGAGAGGTGTGGGACATTATTAGTGTTTAGTAGTGACAAAAACAATATATAACAGGGAAAGGTTAGAGGGTATACTTAGTACCTTCACTTCCACTAGCACTTGTTATCTGTAGTATTTGTAGTGATACAGCACAGTACCACATACCATGTAGCTTTACTAATAAAATCAGTGTGATTATTGTTAATTCATAACGTTCAATGTATGAATGAGGACAAACACAATGGTTCTGTGCATATTTCATGTGTTCAGCACAAACCAGGAAGGCTAACTAGTGGGTTTATTTACATATCCTGATGGAAGGAAACCCATATTATGGAGTGATGTCATAGATTCCAAACAGCTGAATATTGTAATATAATGAAAAACCTTTCCCTAATATTTTCCCTTAGTGTCCTTTTGCTGTTTTCAGAAATGAGGGAATACATTAGGCAGCCAAGCATGAAACTCAAATGCAATATCGGCTCTTGTCTGCAATTTGTCAAATCTGTAAAATATATGAAGAGTCGAAAATTCCTGCACCACCATTTACAGCAGCTTTCATAAAACATATTCTTTGGTAATAGTGTTCCGCAGACAGCCTTATGTATTATTGAACAGTTCTCATTTTCATTCAAACAACCTGTAAGTCCTTCACACACACACACAACCATAAACACACATGCACACGCGTACGGGAGCCCGTACAACATTTTGCGAGGGGATTTGTCACCCTGTCCTTTGCAGCCAATTTTCTGTGGCTAGTCGCGGCATTTATCAATGCAGGTAAATGTGCACTTGCCAAGCAGTTTTACTGAACTTTATTTCGTTGGCATTCCTGCCAAGCTAACCAACCCTAACCCCCGCTCCTAAAAAATACATCATCGCACACAGACACACACTAATGTGAGGTTATGCAGAGGTCACAGTTAGAATACCCGGGAACACACTGTTGGCTTTAGTCTTCAACTAGTAAACGTACAGAATGTTACCAACAGAGACACAATACAGCAGAAGCTACACACGGGTGGAGCTGCTGTCCAACTCCATGACAGACCCTCAGATTACAGGTTAGAGGTTATAAATGAATTCATTACCAGAAGACTGGAGCACTCAGATGTCTGCTTCATTTAATGGTCAGGGGGTTTTATGATAATCACCACAAACCCCAAATGTATCCTAATACACCCATGGCTTTTGTTTAATGTAAGGTAACTTAGAAATATGAATATTTAGTATCACACCCTTCAAAAAAACAAAAGGAAAAACACAACAATAGCAACTCAGTTGAAGCTCTAATCAATAACCAATGGAAACTTAACTATATTATTATTGAAAATGGAAACTAAAACATGGATAAGACACATAAGCAGAACATGATGATGCAGTCTGAGTACCAGTAGAAATAATAATAAGGGCGTGTCTGTTACCTCTTCAGAGCTGTCAACCTGTCTGAAATGCAGAAGTGTTACTGATTAAATTATGTGGGACTATTAAATAATCTATTAATGTGCAGGTCTAATTATTTGGGATGCGCTATTGACCTAGTTTGTAATTGAATTCAAACAGCAACATGTTGTTGCTTTTATTAATTCATGAAGAACATCCTGCTGCTAATGATTTGGTGCCTTGGATATTAATTCCTCTTTTTTCTCTGTGTCTCTCACTTGGCCTCTGATGGAGCATCAATTCCATGTAGTACAAGTGCAGTGCAGATCAGATGTGAGATGCCTGACAGGAAATGAATGTTTCATTGCTTGTATCTGCTGGAAGATGTTTGACGAGAAGTCAGCAGTAGGAAAGGATGGTTACTTGACCGATACATATTAGAAAAATACTACTCAACAGATACAGCTATGCACGACCACAGACTGGACTCCACAGTGTGTGTGCCTTGGTGTGTGTCTCTGTCTAGCACTGTGTACATCTGAGAAGCAGTATTAGCACGTAGCAGTGAACTCGCCATGTGCCCCCACTTTTGTGCTCATCACACTATTGTCCTACAAGCCTTTTTCTTCTAGGAGCATCTGTGCTGCAAAACCATTTTCCTGGGAACGAGCAGCATGTTGACAGTCAGAAAAAGTTGTGTAACTAAATCATTGTTCCCCGTTCACATCTGTGGGAAGCCGACCTTCTCAGCAGAACCTGCTGATGCGTGTGTTCTGAGACAGCTCTGCGGAAGAAGCCTGCGGGGGGTGTCTTCATGGAGGGCACATTATCCAGTTCTCACACCCATGTTTACAACCCACTTCTCATCTGCCAGTTAGGTAAGGTCTGGGAACCATCCACTTACTGAAGAAAGAGATCAGATATGATGTTAAAACTCCACAGAGCTCACTGCTAATGGAAAAGAAAGAGCCGAGCTCTGGTTTGGGCTTTAACCCAACGTGGATAATGCTTGATTTATGGTTCTGCTTTATCTACACAAAGCCCTCACATTGTGGACTACGCTGTTGTGAGTATTTATATTTGTGAGCTGGTGTGTCTTTGCAATTACACTGCCAAGCTGCTCGTTGGTGGTGGGGTGATGACACCGCTGTGTCGAGTTATTTTGGTGTTCCACAAACAATGGTGCTGAAATCTGAGACTTTAAATCTCCCCAGCTTGTTCTGTACAGTAGTACAAAACAATTATTCTATATAGTTCTGTACATACTTTTATTTTGGAAGGTCCGGAACCTGATACTTGAAATTTGGCGCTATACTAATAAAGATTTGAATTGAATCATGCAACTTTTTCTATTCAGTTCTTCAGGACGTCTTTGGTTAAGTACTATCATGGTAAAAAATGTCCTTGCATTCAGCTACAGCTGTGCTCTGTCAGAAATGTTACCAGTAAATGATGCTGTCACAGCCTGAGGAACTGAGGGTGTTTTTTTAGTAGTAATATTAATACCAGCTGTTCGTTTCCAGCATAACATATAACAATCTAGAAGAGTTTAACTATGCTTGTTAATGTATCTATTAGCTCCACTCAGCTAAAATGAATGATTCTGAATGATGCTAATATACTGGTTCACACAGGTAAATCTCTCCACATTAACTATGTAAACAAATTCGATTACCGTAATAAATACAACGCCAAGTGACTTTAGTTCTTAGGAAATGATGCATGAGCACATACTTCAACTCAGCTGTATTAAGAGAACACAATATCGTTGTAATACAGAACTGTAGTAGTGCAATTCGAGATGTCTCACAATGTGTGGACGTGAAGAAGGACATCTACAGCATCCTGTTCCCAGGACACTTTTACCACCTGTTGTTTCAGGTCACTATAACAATACAACACAAAGCACTCATTATTTGGATCTGTTTTTATTTCAGTCTTGCTCTGATAATGTGTCATCATACTTCATGTATAACACTATTTCATATTCAGAAGGATGTAAAAGTAAAGGAAATGATGTGTTCTATTAATGTAGAAAAGCTGTCACAGTCACGTGTTTGTTTGTCTCAGTACATACATTAAACCATCATGTCACATACATAATCTAAGGTCCAGCATTAAAACTCTTTAAAGAGAGTGAGATTTACTTACTTTACAGTGAGATGCATTTTATTTTGGCTCTGTGTGCCACCACAGACAGTCCAGGGCTTTGTCAGAAATACTAGATGACCTGTGTAGCAAGTGCATCTATTTTTCATACCATAGGAACCACAAGGGTATCTGAACGAACTAGACCTCGAAAGCCACAGTAGCCGTCAGTATGTGGCCTGGTTTGTCCACAGAGACGGTCCACATCTGAAGATTGAAACACACAGTCGTCCCCTGGCTGCACTGTGATATAAGCTTGTACACACAGAAAAGTAAAGGTGCCAACTGGAACCAAAAATGGTTCTGTAGAGTGATGCCATAGGAGAACCTTTTTTGGTGCCACAAAGAAC
>JAUMTR010000002.1:564346-587859 GCA_032270685.1 Microctenopoma stevenorrisi | reverse complement strand
GAGTTGTAGATTGCTGCAACTCCACCGCCACGTCCTGTAATTCTAGGAATATGATAATTAATATGACTTGGTGGGGTAAATATGACTTGGTGGGGTGTCTTGACCTGGTATTAGCCACTGACGTAAATTCAGGTGTGTAATAAAAACCCCATGGCTTTGGAATAAGGGCACTTGAGTGTTAAAATACTAACTGTTTTCTGTCTCATTTTGTGCTTCTTATTTTATACAGAACCATACTGAGTTTTTTGACTAGTGCATCAATTAGGGGTCTGCTAACAGCAGCCTTTGCAGGCCTCGTCAGGCTTACACATGCCCTGTATGTTCTTTATGTTATGTATATACATTGGTGTTTTACACTCGTGGTAAAACCATTCTAATGTTTGATTCAGTCACAAGCTAAAGAGTCTAACAAGAAGGTGGAGAAGAGCCATAAAGGCAGTGAGCCAATGGTAATATCAGTTTCTCAACAGAACCCCACCACCTTGTGCTAATGCTGATACTCAACCTAGACTGCAGCAGTAAAAGTCAAGAGAGCACAACAGTGTTTTAGTGCTCATCACACTCATAATGGTAAAATGACTTTTCTGTGGTGACACTGTGGGAGAACTGAAGCTGCCTGAATCAATGTTTGTAAGGTTTGGTCTAAGTATTTCATAGCTGTTGCCTTAAGAAATGGTTAATGCACAGACTGCCTGCAAATTCTAGAAGTGTAGCTGAGATAAAGACTCTTGCTTATAGAAGCATTTGTTACTGATCCTTAACCTAAATAATCGTGGGCTTGTTAATCACACTGTAAGTAGACAGCACTCCAAACGCAGCGCTTTTTAACTACTATACATCTATGTTGCATTAATCTCCTTCTCATATAGCCTACTGAATACAGTAGATAAAAAGTTCTGGTGCTGACCTTGCTGAGTTCAAACAAATGATAAATGGGGACGGGTAATTCTGCACAATGGTTTGTTCAATCTTATGTGCAAGCTGTTTCCTTTTCAGCATATTGAGTATCAGTGAAATGCCTTTTGTTTTCTGGAGGCAGCGAGCTTAGCATTCATGCCAAACATCCCTCTCCAGTATGTCATCGCACAACATGCGATAAGTATCTGCTTTGCAGTAACAAATGAAAACAAAGACTCCAGTTTGTGCAGCCTCTGTGGCCCTGTGGTTTTGTTCTTCCAGCGTTTTCAAGTCCTTGCCTTGATCCAACCAACTCCACTATCTAAGTGTAATGAGAAAAATCCAAAAGGGTTATTATGCCTGAGCATTTGTCTGCGTTTCTGAGAGCTGACTGAGGGTCCTTTTGTGTTTGGTGCACCCTAACGGCTCCTGCTTTCTGTTGTCTACATTATGTCCCAAAAAGCCAGGCCCATAATCCAATTAGGGACACTTGACTGGCGAGCTAATTAGGGCCGGGGGACATTGTTTTCCATCCATGGATCAAGTCTCATGGACCAGTGAGCTAACAGCCTGAGTAGTGGCCTCGACATCTGGACGCAACATGGGCTGATCCATAGTTCCCATCCATGGGAATGCTAATTACCTCCTTCTATTCAACCAAGCATCTACCCAGACCTGAGTTTTATCTTTTACATGGGGCCACAAGCCTCTGAGAGTGCCTTTCAGCTGCCTCCTGAAAAGTGGAAGGCCTGCTTCTCCCTACAATAAAGTAGCATGAAATGAGCGGGATTGTTCTCTGTGAAGTGGCTCAGTCCTAAGCTGTGTGTGCCTTTTAAGGTGCTGTCATTTGGTGTGAAAAAAACAGCACCAACCTTTGTACATCACATGAAGGTAACCAGAGCCAGACAGAAGGACTGAGCTGGGGATTCTTTTGAACTTATACCTATCCTTCTCCTGCTTTGCATAGTCTGTTGATGAAGTCACGAAGAAAGCAAAAGCAGATGCATCGTTCCTCAGTGTGTTACCAGTGCACACATGCATGGTTTTAGACCTTGACAGACAAAGGCAAAGGGAAACAAGGGCGAACCTCTTGTACTTACTTACTTACTTACTTACTGTTTCCTTCCATCTTTCTCTCTCTCCAGAGTTTCAGCCAGTAGCTACAGATCACCGTTAGAAATGTGTGGTCCAGTCAAGCAGCATAAGAGGATTGGAACTCAGATACCACTTGATTAGGCTGCAGTGAATGGAGCTCTATGCTCAGTCCCAACAGGATTTCCATGGCACTTGACTGGAGACATGCGGGCTTTAACCTAATGCAGGGGAACATCCCACGATCTGTTGCTTTTCTTTTTGTGTGCATGTGTTCAACATGGGGAATAAAAACACACATGACAGTTTTCAAGCTGTTTCTGTAGTGTGCACTAGAAAAGAGAATAAGACTGCACGCCATGCTGGTGCTTAAATAAGTTGTACCCATGGAACAGGCCATGGAGCTTACACTAACCTAATTACTGTATGATAGAGCCGAGTTATGAGCCACTCTAATTAATGTAAGCTTAGAAACACAATGGTTGTTTCCTCAAGTGGACAGGGAATTGCTCTGAAAAGTAGATAACATATTCAAACATTACGGAAGCAGTCATGGATAATTTGCACTTACAAATCCACCTCTCAGCACTATACAAGTGTTTATATGTGAAAGCTGACCTTCATTTTTCTGAGGCTTCCTGGCCTTTCTGTAAATATGTGCACTTGATTTGCAGCATCCCCACAGACAGCTGGCATTGTACAGCTGTAAAGGTTTTTATTGCACTGTTTTGAAAGGCTGGTAAAAATTCAACGGCTCTGCTCACTAAAAGCAGAAGAAATATGTCAGTCATCACTATGTACAACACCGGCTGGGGGATATAAAGTGGAAACTTAAAATAGAGTAGGAAAACATATTATAGGTGGAGTTTCAAGCAGAGCTTTCTAACATATGCTTAAATGCTTTCATTAACATATAACTCAAATAGACACTGGAGGTAAGTATGCAGAGCATTAATTGAAAGACTGCCATGATGATGAAAGATCCACTGTCCAAAATGTGCTGTGTACCAAACATCAGAAAAACAGAGTGGCAGTGGATGTGTGCTGTCCACCAATGTAAAGCAATGGCAGCACCATTGCTGTCACTGAGGTATTATGTATGATGTTAAGTAGACAGACTAAGGATGTCTCTGACACAACCTCCTCCTGTCTTTACACGACATCAACAGAAACCATGGCGACAGAGATTAATATTGTAATCACAGCAGAAAGGTTTTTTCCAAAGCAACTGGACTTGTTAGGTTTCTTGAAGACGTTTCACCCCTCCATTCCAAGTTTGGTATGACAAACCAAAGCACTTGAGGAAGTGTTATTATTGTACAGCCTGGGGATTAGAACTGTTGGGTTCATCCCGATGTGGGTCAGTAGTGTTAGAGTTAGGGGTAGTGGTAGGGGTAGGGTGCGAGTTAAACCTAAAGTGTGGGTGTGTTTGTGTGTGTGTTTGTGTGGGAGGGGGGGGGGGTGCTGCATACTAAATGAAGACTGATACTTGAAACTGAGCAGATCCTGTTGACGTTGGAGCTAAAAGTTGTTGAGCAGAATAGTTATGACTGCAGTGCAGAAAACAAGGAGGCTGTGGGAGAACGTGTTAGTATAGAACCACAGTGATTTCCCACCCACTCGTCATATGTGTTGTTAGGGTCACATGCAACAACCCACAACCCATATGGTCTCAACAACCCTGAAAGTATTAACTATCAAATAACTTCATGCTGGTTAACCCTTTGAAACCGAGAATTTCAACAGACTTCCTTAAATGATTTTGCTGTTTTAGTATCATAAAGCAACAAAAGTAGAATAAAATCAGCTGGGAGTATAAGCTTGTGTTCCCTTTTCAGGAGTACTACTTCTTTCAACATCTGATAGTGCTTTGGTGACTGTATGCTGTAAGTGTCATAACTTAGTGTAATAACAGACAGCAACAAAAAACAGAATTGAAATTTTACACATTATTACTGAAAAAATGTCCGTGTATACAAAATTTTGAAGGTTCAGTATGAGGTATGAACTATAACACGCGACTACAGGAAGTGTGTGAACATGAGCAACTCACTATTATTTTCATAGCGCTGCTGTGAACGCATGCTTTGTGTTACATAATAACCCGAATATCGTGGAAAAGTTTTTGTGCAAACAGTTAAAGAGTTGTGGTGATTTGAAAAACGCTGAGGTGACCTGTTGGTGACGACAGGATCGGATTCAAAGGGTTTAACACCTGGGACTGGAACAGGTGCATTAAGAAGCCTGTCATTTTAAAGGTGGCAGGTTAAGAACTTCTAACAAGTTGCCTCTGAACAGCACTTCTGGAACAACCATGACCTGGATGTCTGTGACTACTCTCTGAAAAATGCAGGAATTTACTACATGAATCACATGTGTAAAGAGAAAAATGGAAACAGAAGTTGCTTTATGAAACAGAAGCTTCTGTCTTTCTTTCAGTGACTAAACTTCTGTTTGTTTCACAGCTGCGTCCTTACGTTAATGAGTCAAACTCTCACCTTTCTGCAAATTATCCATTCCAGGTAAAACTGCTCCCAGCTGCTGTGAAGATGCATTTTAAGAACTGTTTCACTGATTGTTAGTGTGCTACTTTAACTTTCCTTTTATACTCTGGGTCGATTTGCCCAATTTTAGCTTTTAGGTTTAACAACTTGTACTCTTCGAAAGACGTAATTTAGAGACTGTGTTGGGCCACGAACTAAAACGTTAATGTGGCTTACGCATGCGAAGGTGATGTTAAGAGTTATTTCCATTTCATTCTGTTTATGCGGGGTTTTATTTTTTAATTTTTTAAAAGTGTTACTATTTTCACTACAGTTTTTTAAAATTTAGTACAATAATATTTTGTTTTGTTTGTTTTTGTTTGAATAGAGATTCCTGACATAGTCAATAAGCCTTGATACAATAAACAAATGTATGTGGTACTTTCATACATCTAAAACTTCAAAACGGGTCGGTTTCGACCCTAACACAAGAGGAAGGTTAAATAAAATGCAGAATTACTCAAATATAAAATGCTGTTTTGTTTTTTAAGGACATGTTTGTATGTGATTTCATACAAACAAGCATTAATGCCCCTCTGGACAAGAAAGTTCACTCCTTGCTTTCATGAATGAAATGGTTTGACCTATAAGAAGGTTTCTGCATCAGGTCATGTTTGAAAGCTGCTCAGATTGTTTTGTGAGGGGCGGATGCTCCGGCTACCTACAGGACGGCTGCAGACGTGTTCATGGTCCATGATTCTGATGGACCTAATGTATGATGTTAATTTTTCTATAATAAGCTATAATAAGACAGCAATCTTCCTCTAACCTTAACCAAGTGATATTTTGGTAGAAAAATGTATTGTCTGTAACATCAGTAACAAGTTAATTCATTATGCTTCAAATAAAGGTCATTTCAGCTGATACTAATACATTTCCCATAAATGGACTTCCCACCCCGAGAAGGTGGCAAAGATTAGTTACAGTATCTATTTATACTGTAATGAAAGAGTCATAGACCTGGTGGATTCCTATAACCCACACTAACAAATTATATATCAAAACGTAGGAAAACATGTCCCGTGTTGACACGTGTCATTTTTATTGTGATAGGATGTACGGTTTTTGAACAGTGTCGCCAGGAGTCGACACCTCGGTGCTCCCTATTAAATCCTGTTTATTTGAGGAAGAAATTTCACAAAATTACATGTATAGAGAGAGACACTTGTACTGGTTCGGTGTAACTCTCATAGTGATAGGATTTATAGTTTTTAAACGGCAACTACCAAATGCCACCAAGGATATTGTGTAAAAACAGCAGTTAGAAGCAGGTCTGTGTCTGTGCATGTGCTCGTTACCCTGGCAACTGAAGCACCCTGTTAACACCTGCTCTCTGATTGGCTGACACTTTATCAAAATACCTTTGAAGTGTAGTAGCTGCATGCTTCATAACATGAGTCTGATTTTCACTAAAGAGTCTTTCTGTTAAAAATCCACAAATGTGGTTGAAGTTGAGTTGGATATATATTTAATTGATGATAAAACGTCCCCCTCCTCAAAGTTAACTTTTACAATATGAGTCTGGCTTTCACAATAAGAGTCTTATTGTAAAAAAATCGAAAAAACAGCATAAAAGTAAGATGGATATTAATAATTTATGATCGTTATCTAGAGACACATATACACACACCTGACTCCACTCTGAGTTTAATCTTCCATAATAAGAGTCTGATTTTCACAATAAGTCTTTTAGTGAAAAATCATAAAAAAAAGGTTAGAAATATGTTGGATTTTGATAACCGATGGTCATTTCACACAGACACAGACACTTTTTTTACTTTTTCAACTTTTTATCCTTATTCTTTTTATAACTTGGTGTGAACCTTTTGACTTTGTGAACTTTTTGACTTTGTGAACTTTTTTTCTTTGTCAACTTTGTGTCAACTTTTTTGACAATTTTTTTCAATCAATCATGCTTTCCCACGCAATTTCTCCAGAAATTGCTATGTCTAGTTGAATAGTGGTATATTAGTAATTATTATAATGTATGTGTAATCAGTGTGAAAGTTATGGTGATAATACTTGGTCATGTTTAGCATCTAGTGCTGACTGTACCATTGCTTTCTGAGTCACTTAACTATTGTTCATTGTATCATTGTAGTTTGGTGAAGCTACTGAACAGCTCATTAATTTAAATAAAAACAAAAAACAAAAGTCCTCATCCAGACTTAATCATGCAAATCCAGTCAGAGTGGGGCTTAAGTCTCTATTTTATGTTAGGAAAACAAAATATCATCTCCATGCTAGTTCATTACTGAGTTCATTAGGTGACATTTTCAATGACTTCCGTAGACTGGAAGACTTTTTTATGTCCAAGGTGAAAGGAGCTCCAATTAATTAGGTGTACTTAGTAAAAGGGTTATTGTTTTCAGAATGAAGAAAACATTTCCCTTACCTTTAATTAGTCTCACTCAACAGGACCTGACACATACCTGAAGCCAGTGCAATGAAAGAATCAGTGAAATGCAAGCTGAAGATCACTGTCTCTCCAGGAGGAACACTGGGCATGCTGCTGTACAGATAAAATCACCTACAGTGGCCATGTCCTATTCTGAGCAGTGGCACAGAGGATGGGACTGCAGACCTTTACAGACGACTTAGAGGTCTGCTGATTTCACTGCATGAAAAATGTCACGTGGAGGATCACGAAGGCCTGCCTGTGACATCTGTCACTTATAGCACAAAATGTACCTTTAATATTTCAGTGTATAACTGCACTTTGACCAAAGATCCATTTGTCGTTTGTCAGTCACTTTACATTTCCTGTACCTGTCGACGCTGCGACCAGACAGATGTGCTCTTCAACAAAAGCTGTGCACACACACACACACACAGTGACATATACCTTTGAACACACCAGGCCCGAGCTGCCAAGACCTTTCCGGATCACCCGTCTACCCTTTTATCCCACCCTCACAACCAAACCCACACTATGACTGAGGCTGTTTGTGTGTGTGTGATGGGGACAGTCTGTCTGTCAGGCCAGCTCCACCGTGCTCAGACATCTCCTGGCTGTGTTCACAGGGCCTTGTGATCCCTCCACTCCTGCTGCCCTCTTTTACCTGTGGATAGAAGCATCACATCCCATCATGTCTAACCAGTCACACACAGCGTCTACCCCCCTCTGTGCCAGGATTAGACAGTTAGCAGTGTGTTGATATATACGCCACCTTGGATCCAACCGCCATATGTGCTGTGTTATGTGTTTTTACTGTGGACAGCAGAAACGTCTCTTTACGTTTTCAACCATAGGTTCAGTTTGTTGTTTACGTTTTTTAAATTGTTCTTGTGTGTCAGTGCACATGCTCAATATACTGAAAATAAAATGGTGTTATACTAATAATTAGAATAATTTATACAATCCTGCGTATGTTTATAGTCTATTATTTCCATTTAAGATTTTATACCGCTGTACTGGCTAGAGACGCAATGTAGCTTCATTGTGTCACTGATGTGGAATGACAATGAAGGCTATTCTATTCTATTCTATTCTATTCTATTCTATTCTATTCATGGTTTACATCCTCCTAAATATATTGTTGTGGTGATGTATAAAGGAATAATGAAAACTGTCAATGAACACTACGAGGCTTTCCTGTAAGATTACTTTACTTTGCTTGGCAGAGGCTTTTATCCAAAGCAACTTACAAGGAGCTAGCGCTGTGTGTCTGGCTCAGGGACACACATGGTAGGGGATGGACTAGGAGTCAGACGGGGTTCGAACCTGCGACCTTCTACATCCCAGTCTGACGCCTAACCCATTGAGCTACCAGGCCGACTGGATGCACAATGATATCCAATGATTGTGTGAAAGCTGTAAAACGTTATTTTTTTGTCGTGTATATAGTTGCTCCAACTTGGATGTTTCCGCCGTATTGAGAGGTCCACCAGTCGCTGACATTCCCGTGGTATGGCATGGTACATTTCTTCTCGTTCTTTCTAGAAATGCTAAGTGGCAAGCATCATCGTGGGATGACATTTGTTGGATAACGTGTAGTGTTAAAATGTCTTCTCCCTTACTAAATGGAACTGCATTTTGGATTTCCTGGAGTTATTTTTTAGAATATTAAAATTAGTCTGATGATATTTGTTCAAAAGACTTTTGACATCTTTGAATATGATATCACTGATATAGAATTATTGAGAAATGAGAGTAGATGGGATTAGATTATATGTCTTTATTGTCACATTGGGGTAAGAATATACAAAATATACACATTGAAATGAAAAACAAGATTCAACAACAGCATTTAACAACCTTATACACTGTTTTAATAATCGTGTTCTCTCACGTTGGGTTGAACCAAACCAACATTGTGCATTAGATTAAACAAGTCACCACTGACAGTGACAAAGGAAGCAGTGACACACACACAGTACAATGTACAAGCAGCTCAACCCTGCACATGTCTGTCAGCACCACTGCTACCACAGATGTAGTGGAAAACAAGTGTTTGCTCCGTGTGACTGGGCAAATTACAGTGAAGCCAACACGGTTTCTTCTTGTCCTAATCAGCCTACAGCATCAGTACAAGTGTGAAGGTCAACTACTGACTCCGTCTCAACACAACAGCACACATCCAGCGCACTGGGGCAGGTACAGTATATGTGGGTTCAGGGGAAAGATTTCAGAGGTACTTTGAGTCCTTCTGAAAGGTGCACACACTTTTAACCTCTTTTCATATCTCTACTTGTGTGTGACGGAGCAGCACACGTGCATAAAGCTTTCCTGGACTGGTTGCATGTCTTTGGGGAGAGAACGGAGGAACTATTGAGTGTTAAAGATATCAATTGAGAAGATGATACAACAAGTATCAGTCTGCAGTGAACCAAAAAATAAATCAGATCAATTTGGAGACTGTTTTTTTCTTGGAAATGAAAAGAGAAGATGTTCTATGAGTTTCACATGCTGGTGCCACTAACATAAGGAAATACTGGTATCGTACAACAAAACCCTTTTCATGACTCTCATCGTCTTCTTCTTATTCCTCTCCGTCTCCTGCCTCCATCCCGCTCACATTAAGCTGCAGGATTACCTTTTTTATGTATACTGTAAGCAGTCCCACCTCTTTTCCCTGCCATCTCTTTCTTATTCTCACTTCTCATCAGCTCTCTCTCTCTCTCTCTCTCCTCTCGTTTTCCTTCAGTCCAGCCGGAGTTAACAGCAGTGAAACTCTTGCACAGAATTACCACAGTGCTGACTGCCAGCGCGTAACAATGCGATCACAGTTTTCATCTCGGACCACTATCAGTCCTGCTCCTGTCTGAGCTCTGGGAATGACTCGTGTTTTCACAGCTGCACACCCGTCGACACCTGTCGGAGCAGCCCAGACAGTGAGAACTCGCCATGTGGTGACAGCAGTTCAGAAAGTCCTGTAACTAATAGAATAATTTAGGATTACAAATCAGATAATGAAAGTGTTAATAACATCAGGAGTTAGAGAGCACAGAAATGCCATGTACGGTGTAAATAAGCATGGAGATGGATCTCCGTGGGTGCAGGTAAAGTTTATTGCTGCAGGTGGTAAACAATGGCTGCCTACTAAGGAAGACGTTTTACTAAAATTAACGAAGACATTCCTGCGTGTCCCTGTGTCTTCACACTCACAGTCTGCGTTGCCTCCAACAGCAGCTCACTTTAAGTTGCGCGTTCAGTCTGAACCGAGGATTGCACACACAAGTCCACGGAAGTTTTCTAGATGCAAATGTTCCTGTAACTGTACACACATCTGGGCGAGTTGAAAAGGAATGAAAAATGTGCCCTGTATCCTCGGGCTTCATGGACCTCCTTTCTAAACGTACCGAGATGAGAGGAAAAAGGGGAAATAAGGAAGTGGAGTTTCTGACGAGTTCTGAGATCAGTCACACACACACACACACACACACACACACTAATGCCTCTGTAGTAAACAGCCTGCACAACTCAGTGGTAAAATGTGCACTGACTGCACAGTGTGCTTTTGTTGTTGTGGATCTTTTAGCACAATGAATCCATTTCATCCCTGTCTGCATTTTGTTTTGTGCAGCTTCATTGTGGAAGGTGATGATATGGAGTTCCTGTAGGTCCGAATCTGTGGACCACTTGTGCTCCTTTACCCTGTGTTCAGTTGGATTTCAAACATGTGAGAATGGGTAAATTAAAGAGGCAAACACAGGACGAAGGAGTGAATCACTCTGCACATCCAGAACAGGGTCTCAGTGTGGTTGAGGAACTCAATTCTCCCAGCTTAAACAAACTCAAACTACCTCTACGCTGGTCGTTTAGGCCCGGCTAAGTGGAGCAGTTTGTAAATCTTAGTCTGTGTTCCTCTTGGAGAAAACTTCAGCTGAACCAGAATGCATCACTACAAGCAGGAATTGCTTGTCAGCTGCTTGGTTAAATGGATGTGTGGCAGCAATAGGAAGGTAAACTTGGGGAGGACACTGGGTTCTGTGACAGTGAATATTCCCAGGAGTAAGAGACCTCCACGCAAAATGGAACAACTGGAAGAGTCTGCAGTGTGCTCTGAATAATTCCCAGTGAAGTGAACATCCAGCACTTACTGTGCAGAGGATGGTTAACTAGAGTCAGGGCAGCTTACCCTAATTACCACCAGGGTTGGTTTTACTGTTCAGAGATGATGATAATTTAATTTGTCAGGATGGAAGTGCCTTTATTCAGCCTCATATAAATATTGAATAAAGTTGTGTTTTATCACAGGGTGTGTTTCATGAATTATTCCACTTGTTTTTTCGTTTTTTTTCATGACTGCAAGCAGCACTGAGCTGAATCCCCCGAGCTGTCGTGTTTACAGAACAACCAGAAAGAGCTGAAAGCTTCCTGTTGATGAATGTGCTATTCTAAATCTACAGTAATGACCAGCAACGGTTTGAATTGAGGTTACCATTAAAATGTGCCCAGCCTTTACCTAATGTGGGGAAATGCTGACCGTTGAGCTGTTGGTAAATGTAATGTTTTCATATTCACACTAACATTACAGACAGTGTGAAATGTATACGAACAACCTAATAACACAAGACGTCTGGAAGATCAACCTGTCCAAGGTCACAAAGAACACAACTTGCTGGGATCTGGGCGGGTTCAGGAGGGGAGAGGGGTAACTGTAGGGGTGCTGGAGGGAGGGCGGGGTCAGGATTGGGGTGTTAGGGCGTGATCCACACTGACAGTGCCTGCGTGCGTCTACAGGCATGGCCGTAACACCAAAAACACCCCAGCTGCCACACTGACAACTGGAAACAGTAGGAGAGACATCGCACTAATGAGTGAGAGCGTGTGTTACGGTGTCTGCATGTGTGTGTGTGTGTTTTCTTAAAGCTGGCAGGACAGAAGTGTTTTTTTGGGGGGGGGCGTTCACTTCGTCTGGATCACTATTTTAAACTCCTTGTTAACTGAAACGATGCCTCACCATCATCATTATTAGAATTATCATCAGCTTTATCATCACATCCCACTTCTGTAGCATGTCTGACAGCTGAGATACATGCAAACACAAACACGCACCAGCAGTCTGTTTCACGTGTGCGTGCAACACACAGCAGCACTGTATCAACTGGAGCTTGTCTGGGAAAATAATCTAGTGTTTTATGAAGCTCCCATCCATTAAAGGAACACAGAGTGCAATCAATCTTTGCACTTTATCAACAAGCCATCGCAGATTCTTAAAGTGACACTCAATTCATTTCCAGCATGACGATGCGGGTCCTTACCTCACCTCTCACAAAGTGTCCTGTGTGCACAATTTATGAGGGGCTTCCATAAAAGTGGGAGGCACTGTATATCTTTCATGCTACACAACACACAGACGCACATATTTCCCTGAGCCCAGGGTTCTGCAGGTCGCCTGTTGGCATAAATATGCAAATCAACTAATGAGAGCGTCGTAAAGGAAGACAGCAAGGTGTGGTGCTGGCAGAATGGAAATGAGCTGGAGAGGGAGGCACAGTTTAGGTGTCATCAATAACCGCTTGTACCGTCTGTCGTGGAAAACAAGGCTGCGACTGGATTTACACAGACACGCAGGCACGAAAAGGTTACCTCAGACGCCATAAAGATGCTCGCTCACACGTTTATTACTCATCTTCTCTCCATGCTGTTTGTCCTCTTCTTTGCCTTTAGCCATGCTCTGGCTCTTTGACCCTTCATATTACATCATTTGTAGCAAAGCGCCACAGATTTACAACACACAGCAGATTAAACAGGACAATAAAGGTGGGAAATGTAGATTTGTACAGTAGGAGACAGTAGAGAGGAAAGAGAGAGCTGTGATATTAGATTACTGAGCTTGTGTGGGGCGTGACCATATCTTCATGATACCACAGACTTACTAAAGCTAGTCAAACACGGTGTGCACGCTGGCTCACTGTGATACTATAAAAATCACAGCTGTAATCTTAGAGGCTGTCTCCTTTGTGTGCGGTCTCTGCTTCTTTGTCTGCATTTGCTTTATATTCCATGCAAATGATTGTCATAGTGTAAAAGACCCAACTGGACTCATGGATTTCTGCTGTGTAAAGCTTTACTAAGCCAACATCACAGCATCTGTTTGGTTATTTGTCTATTGTGTATCAACTAATGAGGAATAAAAAAGGGCGAGCAGACCGTACTATATGTTATCATTCCTTGTGTCTGTTGCTGAAAACTTTCCAAGGTTTGGTTGTATTTTCATTACAATTCCACAAGTCTCTCTTTAACTATGTCTGAATTTAAATAGAGGAAGGCTTAGCTGAGCTAAATAAAAAAATCCCTTTTAAAAGGAGTTTTGAGTTGAAAAATAAAAAAACATTCTCCAAACCCCTGCTTTTAATCTCTTCTGGAGTCTGACATCAAGTGAACATACATAACTCAAACGTAGTGCAGCTTACAGCTAACAGCTCAAGTTTAGACCTCCAACTAAAGAGACAACCAAAATGGTAAATACAACCAGGCTAAATTATGAAATCTGTTTTCCTCTTTCATACCGACAGCTGCTGCCATTCTCAGCTGTCTTCTCTGCCTCGCTCAGGGGGCGTTCAAGGGCTCTCACATTCTAGGGTGTTCGCACACATCACTGAGAGCTGATCTCAGTCCTCTCGTCTTCCAACAACTCGTGTGTGATGCTGCAGGGACAGCGCACGGAGAGAAAACACTGGGGTTTGGGAATGTTTGCAAATGTTACTCAAGCCTTATTTGGGCAATGACACATTGACCGGATCATCTCAGCATCGAGCATGACACACAGACATTGTTTCAACACCTTGTTCACTTAAGAAGAAATTAATGTTGAACTAATGGGTCCGAAGCTTTTCTTCTTAAGGAATTAAACCAGTACTCATACACTGACTATGTTTCTTTAGGGTGTAGTCAAACCACGGTACAAACCAACACTCTTTACTATTTATAAAAGCATCAACACACACATGTAAAAAATGAATATGCAACCATAGAAACACCTTAGGTGTGCGAGAGCCGCACAGGAGCGCTGCTGTCAGGTTATCACGGTACTTAGTGGCATCGTGAGCACACTTCATGCAGGCTCAGGAGGAGAGGGAGAATAAGTCACATGTTCAATGATCTGTGTGTCTGCCATCTCAACATTTGCCACTTGTCATGCATGTTAATTGTGAACATATGATCAATATGGCAGTTAAGTTTTAGGAGGCTCTGTTGACCAAGACACACATGAAAACTTTCAAACACCGTGTTAAAAAGACGATGCTGCCAGTGAAAGTTACGTTTTAAGGATGAAAGGTGTCTTTCAGACATCCGTTATGAATGGCTCTTTCTAAATAAATAAAATGAAAAGAAATGAACTGTGTTACTGTGAAAAAAGAGAAGTAATCACAGCCTGGCGCAGATCAAGTAAGTGGTCCTCATGTGAAATATTAGTTTCCAAGGTTGAGGATAAACCTTGAAGCTTGACGAAGGCTTAAGATGTACACTATTGAATAATTTCACACTTCAGTGTGTTTCCACTACAACACACAAAACCAAATCTCCTCACACACACTGCTGCTCATGTAATGTAACTGTGGACTACCAGACTCGCTGAGGTAGCTCCAGATGTTGCTCTTTCATTATGCAAAGCATAAAACCATGGAAGCAATACGTGGAAATATTAAAAACAAAGAAAGGGCAAGCGAGGTTAAGCCCTGCTAATGCCCCACGCTCAGCTTACCAATCAATCCTCCTCTAATTCTGCGTGAGAGAATTAGACTTTCATTAAAAAGAGAGCTGAGCATACCTGAGTGCAGAGAAAGATGGGGATTACTGAAGATCCAAGGTAGGATGACTTTTATAGAGCAATATGAGCTTTAGGATATAGTGGATTCCGAGAGGTCAAAGGTCGCTGTGTGGCTGATGAGATCAAATGTATCGTCTCGTCATGCAGAAATGTTTTCTGGATTGGCAAACATGGCATGACAGCCAGCTTATAAAACCCACGGGTGGCGTGTGATAGCTGGTTTCCATATCCACCCTGGCGTTCAACAGTCCCCTAAGTGCTTGTCACGCTCGCGTAGGCGCTTACTCAGGCGATCCCCGAGGGAGAGCGCTCCAAAACAAACAACAAACAGCAGAGAACCAAGAACAGGGATCAAGAAGCACACGCGCGCAAAACAAAGCAGAACAAATGGAGGAGTAAAGTGACGCCACAAAAGATACATTATCACCCCTCCCTCCCTCCACACCTACACACCTGCCCGGTTACTCTGCCTGGAGGCCTTCCGCCTGTCAGGCTTCTCTGAGTTTTGACACCTGTCAGTTTGCAAAAAGCTAAATGAAGTAAGTGACACCGCTTAATTTCACACTGTGGCATCAATCTGCACAGCACTTTTATGAGCCTGTGTTATGTTTCATTTCAGCATTTTATTGGTATCATTTGGAAGATGCCAGTTATTTATAGCCTTAGTCCTGCTGCACTCGTCAGTGGGTCATTTACTACTGATATAAATGAGTCATGTTGTTCTATTCATTGTAGAGCAGTTCTGCTTTTGAATATGATGCTAAACACTGGTTGCAGACATCAGTGCCAGCAGCCTCACCATGGTCCTACCAGAACAAAAGATTCCCCAAATTCCTGCAGTAGTGCAGACAGTAAATGCAGCACTCTCCTGCAAAGCAGCGTGTTGTTGAGCATGTGAAAGTAATCATTTCAGAGCTGGTTATGATGACCGTTATATTTTCTGGTAATGAAAACATGTTAATGAAATGTAAGGTAACATTCCTTATTTGTGTGAGTAAAAAAAATGAAACCAATGGACCATCTATTTTTCTAACCCTAACCTCAGGACTCTTCATCTACTCCAACCACGAGTAAAACGAAGTATCACAAGAAAAACACAACTAAACTGCAGTTTAGTTGTGTATAAAGCTCTTTTCACACATGAACTTGATAAAAATACCTCTGCAGCGTTCCTTAAATATCATCAGTGCATTTATTTGTGTTGTTAGTTATTTCTTGTTTTATGGCTTTGCAAACTTGTGGCTTTGACAGAATCCTGTCCTTTTTGCTAATGTGCCAGTTGCTGAAATGTGAACAAAATATTGAATTATTTCTAAAGCCACAGAAATTGTTGTCTTACTGTTCACTATTGTGTTGTTTGTATGGTTTAGAGACTTTTATTTTGTAATGTTTTCTGCCAGTGAATATATGTGGCCCAGTTAACTGTCTAGATTTGAGAATGTGGCCCAACTTAATATCTAATGGATCTGGTCTACACTGTAATTCAGTATTCGACTCGTCGACCCTGAGCCTGGTTCTGCTGAAGGTCTCGTCCATCAAAGGGACTTTTTCCTTTCCTCTGTCGCTGTTTGGGTTTCCTGTGTTAGATTTGTTCTCTAATAAACTGAAATGAAAATGATCACAATGGTGCTAATATAAATATGCATATGCCCTATTTGTTGACCTGATTTATCTCTACTTTAAACACGACCTCTGTGTGTGTTCATTTCTGTGGCTACCTTCATATGGATCATTATAAAGCAGCAGCAACATTGTTTTTGTGTCTATCTGGTGAATATACAGCAGCTCCTGTATTCACTCTTGTTTAGTTGTGATTCTAATCATGGTTTTTGGTTTAAAACTATCTCAGTTGATAGACTGGAGACGATGGAAGGCTGTAAACTCAAGACAAAGAATAGTTTGAGTTGACAATAACTGCAGGGTTGGTGATAATACATAAATAAAGATCATGCTGCATGACTTTATCAGCACAAGTATCTACGGGCGTTTTAACATGTCCAGGCACATATTTTATCTGTATATAGTCAACTACAAAGAGCAACAGGGGACAGTACTGAATCACAGATTTAATTCAAGATATGCCCGAGTATTCCTCTCAGTGAAAACATTCATGTTTAAATTGTCTGAAACCACAAATTGTTGGTATATTGCAATCATATTTCTTTCCCAATGTTATTTTCAGCCCTGGCCAACTAAATCTTGTTTTTTATTTGCTGTGTGTAAAGCAGTGGCACAGAAGCACCACACTGTTAATACCTAATAGTCCTCCGTATCTCTGATCAACACACATCTGCCCCACTGTCCTCTGTCAAAACCTCACATATCCCATCAGATATCATATCAGGACTGATTGTTTGGTGCCATACAGCTAAAGCAATAATAGTGTTGTTGGTTTTCATATCAGTATTACTATTATTAGACACAACAGAGATTTTGCTTTGCAGCAGATTATAGAGGGTAATCTGTTTCTATCAATATTTGTCCTCACAGACAAGTGATTAATAATGTCTGCTCTCAGAATTTTATATGACTTATCTTGTCAGGTTCAGCAAATGTCGTGCACCTCTGGTATGACAGAAATAATGCGGCTTGTTGATTACATCATAATCATTGGGGGGGTGGGTGTTTTGATAAGATTACAATAGAATAGTTACAAATATCATTTTCTTTGTTTCTGAATTTAAAATCATATTTATTACTAAGCCTTCTCCCACTGACGGCAGAGCCGAATGATGGAGAAGTCATTTGGTCAGTTAGTCATTCCATCTGTTCATCTGTTTGTTCATAAAATTTGGTCCAAACCAAGAAATTTCAACAACAACTAAGCAGATTGTCATTAAATTTTAAAGGTCCCCAGACAATGATTTTATATCTTTTACTTTCCGTCTTCAGGTCACAACTTCAACTCTATCAAGACACTGGCCAGCGACTAAAGACCCAATTCTACTAAATACATTTATTGTGCTTATCACTCCTAAAAACATCATCATTATTTCAGGTACCAAATGTTTAAGTGTTAATCTGACAGAAGTTAAACTGGTTTAATCACTGTAATATCTAATGCTATACAAACACACCGAACTGAAATTAATTATTAAAGCGAAGGACGACTGTGAGTAAATGATAGAAATTACAAATAACAAGCAGAGAAAACAGAACAACTCTGGATCTTAATCGTGGAGAAGGATCAAATGCTGCTGCTGTGCACTAAAGTTTTTCTTGGCTTGATTTTAAAAACACATTTATTTTTATTGCTTGTGTTTTTTTAAGAAAAATAAATATGAAAACTTACCTCATTGGGCTGATAAGAAACTGTTAAGAAACTACCTTTTCTACTTGCACACAGGGCGATGTACAAGTGGAAGTTACGGAGGAGACAGATCACTGTGTCTGCTAATCAGTTATCCAGTAGGTTTGGATCTTTACTTTACTTTACTTTACTTTCGCTTTTTGTAAGTCGCTGACCCCCCCCGCGACGATGCAACGGAAAACCCGATACGATCCATACTCTCTTTTATTAGCAGCAATATCGGAGAAATACATTCATTACATTTTTCGAGCTTCACATGTAACAGGAAGTGGCCACATTAGCCCCTTTGTGAGATTTCCTGGCGACCCACTGGGAGCCTTTGGCGACCCCTTGTGGGGGTCGGGACCCCCAGGTTGGGAATCACTGTGGTAGGTAATGGATTAGGAGTCAGACAGGGTTCGAACCCACAACCCTCTGCATCCCAGTCTGACGCTTAACCCATTGAGCTACCAGGATCCTGTACATTTATCTACATGATCCGTACCAATCAGTTCCATTTTCTTCATGTAGCTTATTTAAACATGGCTGTTTTGTTATGACATTTTTATGTGTATTTGTACAATGTCTTAATTAGTATTGTCACAGTGTGTGAGGGGGCCTGTGTCTCCCGAGAAGAACAGCTGCTGTGACATGGTAGACGTGGACAGGAAAACAAACAAAGACTGTCGTGGATTGTTCAGCCTTTCAGACAGAAAAACACAAAGAAAATATCCAGTGTGTCTGATTTATCGCCACTCACTGACAGCTGCAGCATGAAGCCATTTGAAATTTAACATAGTGGAAAAGCAGGTTTGAAGTCAGAAACACTGTTTCATCAGACAGCCAGAGGAGGTGACAGACTGAAGCCAGGTTGAGAGTGAGAGAGACAGGACTAAATCATTTCTGAAGGCAGCCTACCATGCCTTACTCAACCATCAGGAACCACCATGACCTGACTTTAGGAAACTCCTAACACGTAAGAAAATAGATTTGCACTTAGTTGATCAGTGGGTTTTGAACAGTGGAGCAACACGGCAGTTACACTGAGTGAATTACTGATGGTTTTAGTCTTCTCTTATTCCATTACAGCCATTCAGAGTGCCACTGACTTTAACAACCACCCCATCTTCTCTCAGCAACAGCAGTGATGTTGTTGGATTATCTGGATCCAAACAAAGAAACATGAAAAAAAACTAAACTCCAAAGTGTTCAAAACGAGAACGGTCTGATAGTTCGCTGAAAAGTCAGACTGTCCAAACTGTCTTCCCATTGATCTGTGCAGCCCCCCCCCCCCCCACACACACACACACACACTCAGACACCCACCGTGTGCACAGATGAACTCACGCATACAGTACAGCCGCCCTGCCTCTGACACATGCTACTTTCTTCTGCACGCTCTTTTCAGATAATTTGTCATTTGGCTTTTCTCTCTCCCCGTCTGTCTGTTGTTCTCTGCTGATTGTTTTACAGGAAACAGAGACAGCAGCCACTGGGGAGGCAGTGAAAAACAACCACTATGCTCTGTACTCATAGAGTTATCCACAAATGTTCTCTTCATTTCATCTCACAACTCACAGCTTGTTGCTGTGCTTTAAATGTCTGCCTGTTACTATGGTCGCTCCCGGTACAGAGCAAGTGCTGATCCAAATCCACCAATTTTGATTTACTTTGCTCAGCAGCGGCCAGAAAAGACCTCTGCTCTTCTTCCAGTGCAGTGGATTTAAGCCAGAGAGCTCCAGCCTCAGAACTCGGGACAGTTCCAGCAGCGTGGATGAAATCAGTTTGACCAGAGGAAGCAGTGGCAGCTAAATGGACGGCCCTAGGTTTTTACCTCTAGGGAGAGGAGATCAGTGGCAGTGAGCCACAGTCCGGAGCTGGGAAATAGCTTTGTATTCTCTGTGAGTGGCCCGAGGATCTGAAGGCTGCTGTTCCCACTCAGACCTTTGAAAACTGGAAGATGTTTTCGTGGTTAACATAGATTTTCTGGGGGAGGAGCATTCTAAATAAAATGTAGCCTAAGAAAGTTGTGTCTGTCCTTTTCTCTTGTGCTGCTCTTATCACTTGTACCTGAGACATATACCATCTGAAAGAAAGGCTTTGCTGCCAGGAATCTTATGTAACATGATGAGAACACATTTTTATTTAGCATACCAAACACTCTCAAGCTGTATTTTGCTCTCGCCTATTCTTAAAGCCCCCTCTATCCTCTAAAGAGGATAAACAGTATAAATAATGGAGGGACGGATATTTACCATGTAAAATCTTAATAGTAAACATATCAATTTCCTTCCAATCACAACATATTTTCTTTTGTTTTGTTTTCCCACAATATAATTTTACGAATGGTATACAGTCTTTCTGTCCCGTGTCTGTGCCCAACGTGCTTTACAATATTGTTTCTCTTTCACCCATTCCTACTAACACATGGCACAGCTACCACACAAGCTGCTGACCAGAAACTGGTCCTGTTAACTTCACTTTAAACCATGAACCATGATCGGAGCAACCTCGGGATAGGTGGTTGAGTGCTTGTGCCAAGTAATGACCAATACAATTAAAATGTATTAAAAATTAAGTTAGCTTGGCATGTGACTGCAGAAGGGAAACAAAAGGATAAAAAATCATTTATATTGTTAAAATGCCACTTTCTGAACTGACTTTTATGTGAACGCAGATAATGAAGAAAGTCTTTTAAACCATATGTGTCAAACGGAAGGCCAGCAGGTCAAACCCAGATCTAATCTCGTGTGAGCTTACAGGTGAATTGAACTGTCTGTTCACTGTCTGTTTATATTGGTACGATGTGCTCTGTGTCTATGTGCTCTCACAGCTCTGCCAAAGCAGCAGGCACAGTCTGTGACGCATGGTCCTCATCAGAGATCCACACGAATATTAGCAACGAGCCTCGGGTGCAGCAGTTTTCTCCCGCTGCCAACGTGCTGCTCTGTGCAATTGCCTACTTTTGGCCCTCTGACATCAACCGTAATGATGAAATGGAATTTTACACTCCTGCCTTAAACACTCATCCTAAATACCAGGTTTTTCATCAGACAAATGCATCTTTATTAGGGTGAAATTATCAGCATCATAATATTCAATCTCTTTCTAGATCTTTGGATTATTTACAGTGGAAGATTTTGTTGTTTGATCTGTTTTGTGTTGATGGCGACATCAAGGCTTCTTTGAAATGAGTCTGGGACAGTTTTACAATCTACTATCAACTGTTGACCCCCTCAATGGAAGAAATATTCTGAAGACGAGTACTAAAGTGAATTATTTCAACTGAAGATCTAAAAATGTGAGATGCTGAGTAATGCAGTGAGCCATTGCAACAAGTCACAGGATGCTACACAGTCCTTGGTCTAATCAAGGCCTTACGGCACTCTACAAAACATCTTTCAGATGCATTTCTTTATTTCCAAGTCTACCTCTATTAGGTGTTTCAGCTCAGGCCTAAATAATTCCATGATTATCGGGGTGAGATGTTTAGAGTCTTATTATAGTCTAAGTGCTTTTTGAAAAATAAAACACAAGGAATGTAATTCCTCATTTTTAAAGTCAGTGATTTGTGCGGTGGGTACTGTCAGGAGAAAACTGTTTATATCACCCTCTAAAAAACTCAACAAGTTTTATTTGTTGCCATCCACGAACAGAAATAGTAGCACACAGCCACTCACTGATCCAAACATGCAGCCTGTCACTCAGGGTGTGATGCTGGCTGAAGGATTTTTTACCAACCAGGATGGAAAGAGAGAGGAGGGCCTAATGGCCTGGAGTCCTCTCTGGGCATGCTGTAAACACACTGCAATCAAAGGCACACTACAGCAGTACCGCTGTGTTACAGTGCCAGAAATACAAGCATCTCAGTCTGAAACTGTAGAGCTCCACATTTCAGTAATTACCACTGAATGGCAGTTTTGCAGATTCTCCCTTTACTGCACAAATCGGCTACAAGTGAACCTCAATTGATTTCATGTCACATTTAATATTATGACCACTGGAGAAAGCACTTTTCTGTTGCTCAACATCTACTCTTATACATTATGATGCATGAATCACATCCTTCGTAAACCATGTCTATCAATCAAGATAGGAATTCACAGTGGTGCCCAGAACTCCCAACACGTTTGAAATAGGTTAGAATAAAATCATCTTCCTGCTCTACTGTTTAACTTGCTACCATCTGCCCCAATTGAAAAAGCCTGTTCTGACTTGAATTCACATTTGTTCCACTTTGCGAGGGCCTACGTGTCAGCTTATTTCCTGGCTGCTATACAGCAAGTCCTCCAGGAAAAAAACATTTTACTCAGTTATTTCTAAAACTTTAAGTTGAGCACCGGAGGGAAGATCTGACGTTATGTTATACTAATGGCAGAAATGCCTTTGTCTGAGCCAGAAATTAGCATTAAAGCACACAATAAGAACCGCAGCCATTGGCCAAATAACCAGTAACTGTGCCTCTTCACTTCCTTTACAGTGTACAAAGCAGCGGTAGTTTTAGATTTCATTCCACATGATCATGTCCTAAGTATATTCTCATATTGGAACATTCCGGTCTGATCAAGATGAAAAGCTGAGAAAAGCCTTCCATGTGTGTGCTCTTGACTGTGATGTTTGCTTTGTCTCTTCTCATGCACCAGAGGTGAACTTACAATCATAGTGTTCACTCTCACAAAGTGCTAATCTAATGCGATGAATTAGCTGGAAAGCCTGCGCCAGGGGTTCGACTACTGCAAAAAACAAAGATGCTCGACAGGCTCTTTTTGATTACCACCAAGACTCAAATTCTTTCTTTATTAGTGAGAGATTTGTGTTTTATTTAAAGAAATGAGTATAATATGATTGTGCATGTTGTGGGAGGCACTGTTAGAGAGTGTGGTACAGGTGCTGCATATGAAACAGCCCATCTATAAGACAAGCACCTATATACACACAAGCCGAGGAGCTATTTCCTGCTCACAGTAACCTACTTTTAAAGCACAGTTGGATATTTGCTATGACATGGAGGCTTCTCAAAACTCCTTTTGGTTTAAGTAGGAATTTTTAATGTGAGATTTTTCTTTCTTTTTCACGTTGGAAATATTACAGTACAACACTCTATCAACTTAGAGGCAAATTAAAGGAGAGTTCTCCACAGCTGTACCAGCAGCTTATTAAAGGGGTGTGTTTGGCACTGCAGTCTCCAGGTCCTTCAGTTTCCTGAAGGTTTCTCATTGAACTGTGTCCTGGTATTACCAGGCAGTAGTTCCATCATTTAGTGATGGAGGTAAAAACACAGCATCACATAGATATAGTCCATACAGAACATGTGTCTATAGAACATCTACAGCATTTTGGATAGAAAATGGGACAGACTAGGTATTTGACATCCATTGGATGTTTCTGAGATGTGACAGATTGTTTTGCTGCTCCTTGCTGCTCCTGTCTGTTAAGTTGATTTACACATTTATTTCTAGACTGTGAGATTTC
>JAUMTR010000002.1:543661-563103 GCA_032270685.1 Microctenopoma stevenorrisi | reverse complement strand
TTACACTGTAAAGTGCCTTGAGATAACTTTTGTTGTAAAATGGCGCTATATAAATAAAATTGAATTGAATTGAATAGATGTGTCATACACATATTACAATATTTGATAGTAAAATTAAAATTGGCACAGATCATTTATTTATACTGCCTTGTGTATGATTAGATTTTTTATAATAGGCCAATTTCACGATGGTGTTTGTTGCCAACACATGTTGGGCCACCTGTGTTTTCTTTTTTTAATACAGCTCCTGTGATCTGTGATCCACTTTTAATAAACACTCTTTTTCAAGCTGCTCAGAGCTATTCCCCATCACTTCACTCACAATGGCTGATCGCTTCCACAGCTAAAATCCCCAACACATGTCGCCTCCGTGGTTATTAGATTACGTAGTAATTAGTGTGTGGAAAAGCTGCGACAACAGTTGTTTCTCAAGCGTTTTTAGGTGTGCATCGCTGTGCCGAAAGTGCCAAGAAGAGACAACACAACATTACAGGTTTCAGGAGGGTACAATAAGTGGATTCTCTGAGTCTTGTGTTCTCATTTTAACCATTGTTTCTCTGCAGTTTACAAAGAAAGACATTTAAATGTATCTACCTAACTTTTTAAGTGTGTTATTCTTAGTATTGTGTAATTGTTTTAAGTATTGTTCTTTAACCCAAAGTAGTATGCCCTTCAAAATTAAAAACAAAATGTTTTTATATGTATGCATAATGACAATAAAAGGATTCTGATTCTTATCTAGACATATATAAGTATATATTACTTAACTTTTTGTCAGCAGGCTCAAATTGCCAAGTAATGTCTATTTCCAGAGTTGAAGCATTTCTCCAGTCACAGTTTTTGTGTACCTACTTTTTATGTCTAATACGATCTAATTTATTTTTTGCAAGCATACTTGTTATTTTAAAGTTCCATTTACTCACATTTTGTTGTCTGCATTTCAGTGTTTCTTAAATGAACTGAACATGCCAATTGAAAAATCAAATGATTTACTTTGGTAATAGAAAGAGAATGAAGCGAAGCTAAATAGAGTTTGAGTTTTTCACTAATCACTGATATTGGATATTGCATATTATGCTGTTTTAGTATTTGTGTGTCCCTACAAACCCTGCTAATGCTGGCATAAAACAAGTTTACTATGAGGTGAGATCATCCACTTCTTGTACCCACTTGACCAGAGCTTCAGTAGCTAAGAACAAAAATACTTTATTTTAGCTCAAATGGTGACTAACTACTTGAACTACTGTAAACTGATCATTTGGGAGTGAAAGTAAATTGGGCAGAGACGTTTTGACACTAAAGTCGGAGTGTGGAATATGCATCACATGAAGAGTCATTTTTATAAACCTCATTTTTCCTGTGTAATTACTGAACCGGTCAGGACTAGCGTAAAGTTTTCATTCACCATAATGATTAATGCATAATGTTCCTTCCAGGAAACAGCAGAGAGGAGACTGTGTGACTGTGAAGTGATAATATATGGTTTGGAAGACTCCACACCTGGCATTTCTGCTCAGATTAGTTAGGTATATGCAAACTATGTATGTGCAAATTATTCACACTTTAACAGAGCTGATTGCTCTCTTTTTTAATACTGAATATCTGAGCTATATCTGCATTTTATTTTTCACTGTTTGAATAATCCGAGGACTACAATCAGTTTCCCCGAGCCTGTCTAACACACAGCACCACCTGCCACTCGCCTGCTATTTCAACCACTCTGCGGGTTATTGTTGCTGGTTTCTCATTGAGCAGCCAACACCTTCTCTGCTGATCCATATGTCCTCCTCTCTAACTGCACACTGGCAGGAGCTGTAAATGGAACCCCGGTTGCAGACTGCAGTGTAAACTGAGATGTAAATAAGAAGTGAGGTGTAAACAGCAGAGATGATGCGACGGTATGAAATGGAGCGACTGCATGTCTGACTTTAGCTGGAGTTGGAGGAAACGTGGTGTATTCAAATATTAGGTATTATGTGAAAACCGCACAGCATCAGCTCTTGGACTATACTGGGGGGAAACTGTATGTATACATTATCTATGAGAATCACTATGTAAAGTACCATGTGGAGAACGTTCTGGTACATTAGTGACACCACTGTATGAGCTTAATTAATTCATATAAATGTTACAGCACAGAACACACAGCTGGTTGTGCATCTAGTCTTTTTCAACCTGAACCAGTGCTGCTCCAGCCCACCCGTCGTGGTGCATTTGTGTGTTTCTTCTCAGCTGATGTGACGTGACAGTGATAATGCTGCCTTTAAGGAAACTTGTGATTTTGTGTCGTCAGCATGAGAAGTTACAAATAGGCTTAAACACCGCTTAATGAGGGAAGACAAATTAGACAGGGCCAGAATTCCTGCTGCTTGGTTTGTGGAATATCAGATTGAATTAATCTGTTTTGCCCTAACAATGGCAGCATTGTTTTCCATGCATGTCATCATTTTTGTAATGCCCTGATAACTCATCGAAACAACAGATGACTTACTCCCATTGTACTGAAAGTTTGATGTCTCATCACACAATGAAAAACAAATCATTTTTAATGCATAAGGGAAATACATTTAAATTTTAATTTAACACTGATGTGAAATCCAAGCCTAAGTTCACTGTATGTATTCCAGCCTTCCAGCTACACAACTATTCCTGATATCTTCTTGGTATATTTCAGGTAAGAGTTCATAGAAAGCAGCTCAGCTTCATGAGGTTAATGATGCACCACGCCGAACCTCCCCGAAGTTCACAGGAGTTAATATATCTTCATCTAATGTGCAGTATGAGAAAAAAAAAATGTTTGCTTTAAGAACGGGGCTCACAAACTGCCAAGAGTACACATCCTCCACTCGTTTGACATTCTGATTGGCATAATCAGGTTACAACCAAGCTGAAAGGAAAAGGCCATCAGCAGGAATTATCATCACTGCTTTGCACTCGTGATCAGTAATGTCAACGAAATCCGTATCAGACACAGGAGAGGGAAGAAAAAAGCGCACGTGTCCACGAGTGCTCAGTTTGGGACCCCACCTGATCAACCAGGAAATGGCTGCCTGACGAAGTGTTCTTTCTAAGACGAAGCACGGAGGCGTGGGGAAGAGGGAGGGCGTGTGTAGAAAATAGCAGTGGCAGACAGATTTGAGGTGACAAGGCGCGTACAAAGCCCTGTCAGGAAGCTGAGATGTGAAGAAAGGCTGTCAAGATGCAGGGGGAGGCAGGCATGCTGTGGTCTTTTGAAGGAGCTTGTCATTACAACAAATTGTTTCTTCAGGTTTGATTTCTAATTTAGCAGTCTATTTACAGTGATCATTTGAATATTCACTGCTGATCACGGCACAACATCACGTGTCATTTGTTGGAAGGGGTTTGGTGTATTTTTGGAAGAATTGCAGCATGGAACCATTTAATTACCTGCCTGTGCTGGTAAGTAATTGTAAGTCAGAATGACAGCGGTTGGAGTTGTTAAGTCAGTTTAATTTCTAAGTTGGTGTATTGATGTAATGTCAAACACTTTGGCTGAGCTGTCATTCAGCCTGACATGTATTTGTAGATAGTGAATCAAGAGCTTTGGACCTACCACTTGAGCAAAAACATCAAATAAATACATTTAGAAAAAGAGAAAAAGAGAGGGCAGCGCAATGATGTTTGCTACAAATTAGCACCGTGTTTGGATTCCACATGCCGTACGAAAAAGGAAAGAGTTTAGAAAGCACTCGTAGATGACAAGATAATTAACAGAAATAAAGGGCTACTGTACAAATACTAATTAGCATGAGTGAGATAAAAACCACAGAACTTAGAAAAACATGCCCGCTTTAAAGACGAGCAAGGAAACGGGAAAAGGGGAAAAAAAAGGAAATAAATCATGATGGCGTGTGGAAACTCAGCTGGATTTACGTTGAAATATGCCGCACATCACACGAGAAAATATAAAGCAGCGAGTGATAATGAGTCCGTCTGTGTGTGTGGGGGTGGCATGATCCCAAACTACATAATCATGTTTCTGATTTACTCAAAGTAGTGTTTTCTTTTAGCACTTTTGTAAAAGTTTTACCTTGTGAGTAAAGTAAAGTACGTAAAGGAGTAGTTACAGCCCTGTAGCTACAGACTATACAGTAGGCACACGCAGATGAAAACGCGAGGTGTCCACAACTTATCTGTGAAATGTCGAACGTGAATGGTCTGTATTTGAGATGAATCAGAATCTGAGATACTGGGACTCTGGGCTTACTGGAAAAGTACACACAAAGGTTTGCTCAGGAGGTGAGAAGGTGAAAGTTAGCAGAACATAATGGCTAATAGGTGTGCACAGACACTAGGCGGGGTCTTGCTTTAACCCCCTCCCAGAGTAGCCAGCTACTTTGTGTGTGTGTGTGTGTGTGTGTGAGTGTGTGTGTGTGTGTGTGTGTGTGTGTGCATGCAGTGTGCTAAGTTGTGTGCAGTTTGTGTCCATATAGCAGCAGCAATCAGTTGTTAATCAATTAGTGATATTTCCTGGGGAAAGAAACTGTTCTTGTGTCTGGTGGTTCTAGCAAACGTAGCTCTGTAGCGTTTGCCAGAGGGGAGAAGCTGGAAGAGGTTGTGTCCGGGGTGTGAGGGGTCTGTGGTGATTTTCTCTGCCCGCTTTCTGACCCTTGAGGTGTACAGGTCCTGAAGAGAGGGCAGAGGTGAACCAATGATCTTCTCTGCAGTTCTGACTGTGCACTATAGTTTTGATGTTTAGCAAAGTAAAGCACAACACTAAGATAAAAAACATGGAATTATTTATTAAGCTTTTTTCTGTCAGATTTAAGGACAAGATAAATTCAAGTAAGTGAGTAAAATAAGTACAATTTCATACAGTATTAGCACAATGTAGCTTCTGCAACTCTGAGTTACAGGAAGTCAGACACAGAGTTTAGTCAACAAGCAAACTTATTAGATCAAACATCAAGCTATCATTTGGCACCATTCCTTCTCTATCATTCAAATGTGCTTCTGCATTCCTGTGGTGTGCTGTGTGTTCATTACCAACAGGATACACGCGTGCATCACTACGTGAGCCCCCCCACTGTGTGAGAGCAGCCTTTCTTGGCCCATCACACAGTCTGAGCGGTGTAATTAACAAAGTCCCCTGGGTCCGTGTCGAAAAGGCCCTCCCTAATGAAGCACAGCTACAGTGAAGCACAGGTCGCGCAAATTGAAGCCTTGCCTGGCCGTTTAACCCTGCCACAACACTTCCACCACCTCCTGTGTTGTAATGTTTCACTACCTGCCCAGCCTCCCCCGAGGACATCAAACCAAGAGGCTTGATTGTTTTGGCCTCTGACAGGCTGGTGTGTTTATCTGCACTTGTTTAAGTACTAATGATGTTTCGTGACAGCTCTTTGGGCAGTGTTGCAGGATTTCAAATGTGCCTATGTCCCGGCACAGACACACACATACCAGGCTGCATCCCGTGTGCTTTAGGGCTGGATGTGACTGAGCAGGCATTTGCAGAGACAGCCACACAGTGAGCGAGCCGATGTTACTTGAAAGAGATATGGCCCTCTGCAGAAGGGTTGTAGAAAATACACACACACACACACACAAAATTCCCCATCGAGCTGAATGCGTACACCCACCCACTCTCTAGGGGCTGCGGTTATATTTACCTCAGGCAGAGTTAAGGCAGATGAAAAACCTGGAAAACTAAGGCAAAGGCGAGGAGGAGCAGGAGAAGCTACTGGGCGCTGAGAGCGAGTGGCGAACACTGGAGACGGAAGCCCCCTGGTGACCAGACTAGCATGGCAGAAATGCATCGCTGCCTTTCCCTATTACATCCACAACACTACAGGCAATTTTCTCCCTCCTGTCTGTCTCTGAGATCCACTCATTCTTCTGCCACCCACAAGAGACGGACGGCATGACCACGGCCTCACTTCTGCTATCTTGCAGTCCCTACGGCTGGAGTACCTCTCTTAACATGATATGTTCAGGGCTGTGAACACTCTCAGTCATCCAGGTGAATTGAATGCAACTGGACGCTACTCATCCAAATAGCTTGTTCAGTCTGGAGACTAAAGTGAAAGGTTTCCACTAAAAAGTCCAATTACCACAACTCAACGTCCAGATAACATTTACAATGGTTCTGGCAGGGTGGCAGGTCATGGGGAGGCAAATTGTGACAGAAAATAAGCAATTATTTTTCTTTGGAACAGGCCAGAGCCTGCTCTTTAAATGTAGCACTTTAAATTAAATTATAGTTTATCTTGTGATGATGGTGACAACATTAGCAAGAGTCTGGGGACATTTATGCGTCTGATTATAACAGTCTAATAAAACTTTTGGTAGAAAGTGATTTAGAAAGACCCAACAAAGGCTACCTATCCAAAACATTCTGTCCACCACTGATTCCTTTTAATGGTGGTCTTTTGTTCACTCTCAGATGACACTACAGTGTATTACAGGTGATCTTTTTATTTGAAAACGAGAGTCTTCAGCTTTTGGTAATCTGACTTATCAGTCAGATTAAAAGCTAACATTTCCCAGACTTCTGTACTGTACTTACCTACAGCACCTTCATATCGTGAGCAGAACAGTAACCTATATCAGACTGGCTACACAGTGATGTAGTTGATGATGGCTAACATTTTCCTACACGTTACGTTTGTGTGTTCACATTACACGTGTTGACGTGTGCTAAAACTAGCAGTGGATAATCACTGACCTTTCGTTACCTCTAGAAGGAACTACTCCACGTTCCCTGAACATACAGCAGCGACACAAACATCTCAGCTGCTCAGTTCATTTAACAGTGTAACAGCAGAGCTGCTTCCACTTTGCTGAAGACTGTGCACTAAGCAAACCACACAGGCTGTTCAAATTTACACTGTGTGATGAAGGTACTCCAAACACAGAGCTCCACTGAAGCAGCCTGACTTTTGACTAGCATTACACCACTGAACATGATGGGATTATTAAATCTAGTTTAGTCATGAGGTAATAGCATTTACCACTGACTTGATTCGATTCCACCATAAATACAGCAGCTGCTTTGAGTCTCTTCTTTCTGTTCTTGTCCCAATAATTCTGGATCATGCTAGCTGCTACTTATTCAATGATCAGCAGTAGTTAAGCTGCATTGTGCACACGCCTCCTTGAGCTGTCAGCTGTTCAGTGCCCATTCACTTTGAAAGGTGACTTCCTTTGCTGATGCAAGGTTTTGATTCATGGTTACACAGTCTGGTGCCTTGGTTTGAGCATATCTCACAGTATTTACGGAGCTGTCATCACTTGTGCATGAACAGGTCAATAATACGTCTGCGCCTGACTAGACTCATACACTGCAGTTGTTTGAGACAGACGCTGCACGTGAGACACTGACAGCAGCAGGCAGTGGCCTCCTACACCTGTCTGTGAAATGAGCTGAGCCGACAGTGCAAGTTGGTTCGGCCAAGGGCTGCTGCTGCTGCAGCTGCTGCTGCACTGGGCGGGCGCGCACACACACACGCACACACACACAGGCGTGTTTCTTTTTATTCATCTTTTTACCTGAAAGACATGACACCTGTGACACCCGTCTGGCCCACCACAGCATCCCAGCCAGCAAAAGCAGAGTTCATTACACAGCTCATCAGCAGCATGTTTCTTCTGGGACCTGTAAGTGTTTTCAGCATAATTCCAAAGTAGCTTAGTCCTCTTGGCTATGATCAGCATGTATTTATGCCAGCACAGATTGTCCTGCACAGCACCAATGTTGTCATCATTTACAGGGTCTCTATTCCCAACGGACCCTGAAAGCAGAATTGTGCAACAGGCAGGTGAAAGTCAAAACCAGTCGATATATAGTGAGGCAGGGTCAGAACAGGCTGTCAAACAAATCAGGTGAAGAGTAACAACAGGCACAGGCAGAGGTCGTGATCAGGTCAGCGGAACACTAACGAGGAAGCTGGAACACAACGTGCACACATGTACAAAGACAATCTGGCAGATAACGACAGGTAAAGAGCTGTTGTGTAGCGAGAAGATGATGAGACAAGCTGCAGCCGGTGTGTAGGTGTGTGGGGAGGTCAGGTGCAGCAGGTGGCAGGAACGCAGAGGTTAGTGCAGGGCTAGTGGGAGTGGCAGAGGTGTCCGACGTGACAAGAGCAGCGCAAGACTTTTTACATTGCTTTCCCTTTTCTCTGTCTCTGTTTGAGTCCACGCACTTAATGACTCTCTGTGAAAAACTGTACTTGTTTGGAAAGGAAACAGATATGTGGTGAAACTATGTATTTTATCTACTCCGTACACGTGGAGCACTTCATGTCACACCCACATGACTCTAATGCCCAAGCCCTGAAATGATGCTATATTTTCAAATGTAAAACCACAGTAGTTTTTTCCATTCTACAGGTACTGTGCCATAACATCATGTCACATGTTAAGGTGTCAAGTTAATAAAGTCCCAACACTTTTAAAATTACCAACAAGCTACTAATAAAGGTCTATGGAAGGTACAGGAGCTACTGCAGAAAATAGTTACATTTGCTGACTGAATCTGAATCTGTTTCTGTTTTAAGTCGTTTCATAGCGAAACTTGTTCCACGTGTTTTCTTTTCTTAGAAATAGATAGTGAGCAGGTCTTCTTTGTGTTTCCTCTTCCTTCTGGTTAATGAGTGAGAGGACACTGGCCTTTTTACAGAAAAACAGCACAAAGCCATCACACAGGGACACTCCTGCATATAAATATCAGGTCATATTGAAGTATGAAAATGCTCAAGATGTTTTTAATGCATCTTTGTCTCTGTGATAAATTAATGCACATTAACTTGTGGTTTTTATACTGTTTACATATATTATAATCAAGAATCTATAACAGGCTGAAAAATCAACATGAAATCACATCATGTTTTTGCAGGTTATAAAAAAAAAGACCAGCTTTCATCTTTATTTGTTGGCAAATATCTCCAGGACACGTTCCATCGCTGATGTGTTTAATGTTATTCAGTGAGCTTTTGTTGTTTGACATCATTTAAGCTCAAATAACAGAAAGAAACTCTTATAAATCATGATAAATGGTGATCATGAAATGTATTTCTGTTTCATAATAAGATTTAACTTACATGTAAGTCCACTAATATACTTTAGTGATCTGTGTTGAATTATGTCTCCCAGTAGTGTCTCCCAAAAGATGCTCTTCCATATCAATCACCATCAAATAGTGTTTGGTCTGTTTTACTGTTAACATAATGACAATATGTTAACACTAAGCATATCAATCAAATTTCACCAGACGTCGTGCTGTTTGCCAGTCTGGCTCATTACACGTCTTCTATCCAATGAAGCCACCTACATACATCTTGCTTTACAATAATAAATGTAGCACTTCATTTGTTCAAATATACATATAATTTTGGACTGCATTACCCATACCCTTTTGTCACCCTCTGGACTACTCACTTCCTGGTTTTCTGGACTATAACTCCCAGCACTCCATTTAGCTATGACCCATGCTGTCAATCAACCTCTTCTGTTTTAGCTGTTACCTATCAAACCACCACGTTAAACCTTCTCCCTCAGTAATTCAGTGTCAGATCATAGGTGCAACCTTGGTCACGTCAGTTTGGTCATGTTCCCCGGTGATTCCCCTGGACTTTGTTTGGCACTGTGGGTTTTGGTTTGGACTGAGTTTTACTGGTGTTGTTTGTTACTCCTTCCCTTTGGGTTTCCCCTCCCTAGGAGTGATTCTCTGAACACAGACTTTTATGTTAACATCACACCTTGTTTTGGAACGTCCCTTCGTAAGTGTACATTTGTGTCCTGACTCCCCCTCACCCCTGAATGTTGTTTGTACTTCTGTTGTATATAGAAATGTAATTTGCAGCTACTAATGAATGTGTCTTACTAAATATCATTCAAGATATTGACAACAGAGCTGCAGTTCTAATACAGGCAGAGGAATATGGAAAGTGATTTTAATTTCTTAAACAGTATTCCACTGAAGTCATTATCATGATGCCCCTGATGAACTATGTTTGGCATCCAAAATGGATATGGAAAAAAATGGTTTGATACACGAGCCTAATCATAAGCGATGACACAAGATCTGACTTTTTCCTAAATAATAATGTCAGTCATCATCAGACAGTCGTTTCAGGTAATGATGGAACTTGTATGTAAGAAACACTTTCAGAGCAACAATGTGTACATGAGGAAATCTTTTGGTTTCCTCATTGAAGTAAAGAAAGGGCGACTGATCCAGCTGTGCAGTCAGAACAGCTGGCTGCAGATGCCACTGTGAAGCCCACACACTGTCATCTGTGTGTGTGTGATGACGTGCGGGTCCACTCTGTGCCAGTGAAACAGCAGGGTGGATATTTAAGCTGAGAATCATCTTGCCAACATGCTTTTGGAACCAGATTGTGCTTTTGTTGTGAGTGACAGTGCCTAAATAAAGCAGTGGAAAATACAGAGTGACAAAACATTAACGTTGTAATCGCTTAGACCTCCCCGTGCTCCAGTTGCAAACAACTCATGTCCACAGAATAAGAATGCACAAATCTCCCTGGCTTCCAAATGCTATGAGAATAACGCTGTTATTCTTCTATTGTGCAAAAGCAAATGAGGTTTTTTAAACTGGCAGCGGTGATTATTTCACTCCTACCGGCAGCTGTCAGTTTTCACTGTCATAAGAGGTCCAGTGGCTCTGTGGTCAGGAAGAAAAAGAAAAGGACTGGCAGGGAAAAACCCACCGAGGTGAGTGACAGCCTTGTTAAATTCAGGCCTGCTCTTTGGCTACTGTACATGGCTTATTGTCTTTTATTGAGTCCAGTTCTTACAGTAGAAGGCTGTGGGCAAAATCACATATACTGCAGAAAAATGGAGAAAAATGAAAGAAAGATCAGAGGTGCAGGGACCGAGAACAAGCAGAGCACAGATTACACTGATTTTGTAAAGATTTGTCTTGAAGTGAGAAGCGAGAGGCTGCTGCCTTCCGTGTGTCAGAAGTGGATTTGTGCTAAGACCTGAACTGTACGAGTGTCTGATGAGATGAAAGCCTCTTGACAGAGGAGGGCTGGGGGTCAGTCTCAGTGGTAGGCATCACATTGTTAAAGTTCAGCCTTGCAGAATCTAGTCAAACTGTCTGTCCACTCTCTCCTCTCCCAGGCCCTGCCCTCCTCATCTATCATGACCGGCTGCCCACGCTCACGGCCATGATTCATTTCCTAGTGCGCAGGAAAGAACACAGAGCGTCAGGCTTCAGTGCCGGGGGAAGACTGAGGAGCCAGGGAAGAGAAGAGGAGAGGCATGTTTGATCCAGAGACAAAAGGAGGAGTAACACCACTTTTCCTCAGGTCAGTCTGTCAATTAGTCTGGTTCTAGCATCAACCAAAAAGGTGTTCAACCTGGAGAAGGCAGGGAGCAGGACAGAGGAGATTAGAGCAGGGCAGGCGAGATCTGACAACGCAGAGCACGGGCGGATTCGTCTCTGCCAAGCAGCAGAGGAAGAAAGGAGAGTGGGGCAACTTGTCTCGTCGCTGCACGGCTCGGAGAAGCGTTTCCCTTCTCTGCGTTTAAACCTTTGTCTTGTTTACAGCGAGAACATCCTGTGATCTCTCTTGCTCTGTGCTGTAAACACAGCAACAGGGGGTTTGCTGTTGTTTACACCGTGACACCCCCCCTGACAGGAATGTGAGAGCGCATCCGCAGAAAGAGGAGGAATCGGTTGGGAACGTGGAGAGGTTTGATGGTCATTCCATGCAGGTCATGGAAACACTGCGGGTAGGAGGCATACCAACACGGTATCTGTGGCATTCACATGGAGTGAGGATTTACATAATAAGACACACGCATTAAGAAACATCCAAGAAACAGATCATTCCTCTAATCCTGGGCGACACAAAACCTAGTGGCTCCATCACAACCCACCACATTTTGTTGCCCAATACATCACTGAGTCCTGTAGCTGCTGTGTGGGGAGATCAGTTAAGGCTGAATTGCAGGGTGTGTATGATCCAAACGAGGGCTTAGGCTGGATTTGTAAAAGGCCCTATATCATATCATTTGTGCAATTTGCATTGTGCTGCTTTACCCTGCCATTATCCAAATTGAGAGTCATCTATTGTTAGTGGATAAGAGGTATTTTACATAAAGGTACAGTAATCCTAAGCAGTGATCTGCGCTGGAAGAGAAGCAACCTAAAGCGCTAGTTTTCAAACCACCACGATTAGATTAAGAAATCCAATTTTGACATAAAGGCAAAGCCGCCAAAAACAGATGGAGCGCCTGTGAAATCCTTGCCTATCACTCAAGTCAAAAACAAGATTATCTCTAGCAGAGGGGGGGTGGGGGGTTGGTCCCTAGTTTGTTATTTTTCAGCCACTCTCTCTCTCTCTCTCTCATTCCGACAAAGCCTCTCCGCTTCAAATGCCAGCCTGAGATGATGTCAGGAAAAAGCAATCATTCTTTGGCTCCAACAGACGAGTGCAAATGACTAATGATCCTATCATACTGACGCTATAAAAGAAATGAAGAGGATATTGAAATAACAAAGTGAAGATAGTCCAGCGCTTTTGTGAAGCATGTGTTTTATCTACCCTCCATACATCAAGCAAATGTTGTGAGACACTCTTTACGCTGTGACACAGTTAGTTGGGAGGCGAAGTCGTAGCGCTGAAAAATGGCTCCGAGATGTAAACATCACAATTAAGTCATCAAGCTGCAAAACATTTCACAGTCTGGATGTTGAGTGGGAAGCCGGGCGCAGATAGCAGACACTGTGCCCACAGCCGTGTCCATACCGTAACAGTAACGCGTGGCGCACATGACGACAATAAGATAATCAGCCGAAAAGCAAAATAACCAGTGGGTAATATTTTAGGAGAGAAACGGCTGCCAAGTGATAACGCCAAGAGGAACGAACAGAAGAAGAATCCTGATATAGCAACACTTTGTGTAACTTTGAAAACTCGAGTGCAGATCAACACTTTCACAAAGCATCAGTTAGTGACTGAGAGCAAACACAACCATGAAGAAAAACAAAGTCTAAAAGTTCAGCTGCTCGCAAAGAGTGATCGAGATTAAAACAACAATATTAGACTGATTCAGCAGAGCCAAATGAAGATTGCAGTCAAGGCCAGCCCCTCCCTCCCTCCCTCCCTCCCTCCCTCTCTCCCTGTGTGAACTAAGCCAAGAAATTTAAAACAGGCGGAGGGCTGTTGAATAGACTCTCTGCCCTATATAGATGTGATCAAGCTGATGACTTGCCCAACACACCGCTGCCCGGGGAACTCCAGTGGTGGTAGATGGAGACAATTTGCCATGTTGACAGCACATGGTGCATCTAGAGATGGGCTGCAGTGCTGAAGACCAGTCTATTGTGTGCTAACTTGAACAGCTGAGTACATTTTAGCACTGCCCACCTTTATTTAGCAGGTTTAATGCGCTTAATGCAACTAATAGTTGTTCGTCACAGAGCTGATGCACGTTGCCCTTTCTTAGGGTAGTAGTAACGGTTCAGGTCACATTTAACTAACTCAGTGAGAGTTCCCTGGAGTCGTGGTGTTTTCTATTACAGTATTTTCTATTGTAGATGTCAAATATTTAAATTCTTGGCTGCGTTGCTTTTCAAAGTATTCCTTCTCATCCCAACAATTCTCTTTCAACTCATCATGGAAGTCATTAGGCCTATTACCCCAAGCCTAACCCTTCAGTCCCCCCCAAATGATCCCAACCCCTCCTAGATATATAATTATCACACTATTTTAAATCTTTTACAGGTATCACTGAGGGCAGGTAGGCACTTAACAAAGCAAAGCAAAATAAAACGTCTAATTATCATCAGTTTAAGTGATGTAGTGGCTGTTTTAGGATGTGATAGGTAGCGAGCAGGCATAGGGACCCAGAAGGAAGCTACATGTTGCTGCTTGTCAGCGAGTTTCTCCACAGTTCAACACAAAGAATCGTCAGAGAATTTCTTCATTGTTAGAGATTGTCAGTAGGTGTCAATAACTGTTCATTGCTTAACCTAACTTTACTTAAGTTTATTTAGGTCTAGGTTCAACTGAACAAACTGGGAATAAAAAAAAACAAAACAGCATTAAATAAAGCACACACACATAACAAAGGAAACCACGCAGCGTCTCCGATAGATCAGCTGGTGGACCTGCTCATATCCCAGCCCTGACAGATAGGTACAGAGGGGACAACTGTCCTCTTTATTTGCTCACTGCTGTGAGGCTGGGATTTGTTCACAGTGTCCTTTTCAAATGATAATTATAACAATGAAAATAATGTATATTTGTGCATCACCAGTAAAAATTGTGGACACATATTTGTAATTTGTGAACATGGTGTGTGTCCAAACATTGCATCATTATGTTCTTCTCTGTTTTCAGCTACAAAAAGAAACATCAATGTCAGGCAAATATAACTAACTTTATTTAAAAAGACACCAAGAAAGAACAAATGAGCTATGAAACCATATATGTATATATGTATCACATTTATTGTTGAATGTAATAAAGGATATACAGCATTTGCTGCATGTTTTAATGAACACCACCCAACATGTAGGTTGTTACAGGGAGCCATTGAAAGAAAAGGAGCCAGATAACAGCAGAGCCGCTGTACAAGAGGTAATGAAAGGAATTAAGCCTATTAAGGTCTGGCAAAAATGTTTCAGCTGTACACGCTAATACTTTCCAACAAGTCTTTCAAACCTAGTGACGTCCCTGCACCTCATTATGGACCACAGCCCATTAGCCCAATCATCATCCCTCACCTATTCACTAAGAAACCTGCTGAATTTGGTAATGTTTGGTACAGTCTTCTATGTAATTCTGTATAAGTGTATATTGTGTTATAGCTTATACTGAATAGTGCATTTTTTAATTTGGAGTTATGTTAACAAAACTGAATACAGTTAATTAGTAAAAACAATAAAAATATATACACATTTTTCAGAATTTTGTCAATAATGGAAAAGTCAAAAGATTTGAAGCATTGTTCAAGTTTAACTGAGCTTCATTTGAGTTTCTTTATCTATATAATTGTGTAGTAAAATAAAATACATTTGAGGTACATGCTTGTTAAATTTAGTTCTTTTCATTGTAAGTTGAGTTTGAAATGTCCTTTATTTCTCTAGATTACTAAAAGATCAACAACAGCTTCACATCTTTTTCTGACATCTCCGTCATGTTGGTGAATCTGAGCCTGCCTGTCAAGCCTTTGCTAATGGGTCTCTGATGGGGACACAGCCAGTCAGTCCTATGATGGTGCTTTGAATGAGAGTGGAGTAAAAGGTGGAGAGGAGAGTTGACAAAAGAAAAAAAGAGAAGACACAGTGGTCCAGTCATTTCCACATGACCAGTGGTGTGGTAAACTTTTGGTAAAGACTTTTTCACAATGTTTCTTGTGTATTTGCCTGTGTGAGAAGCAAACAGAAGCTGCAATTATTCCGATAGTTCCTTCTGTTGAAAAGTTACTCATGTTAAATATTATTTCTCTAATGCACAGCTTTCAACTTCTTCCAACTGTGTCTAATCAATGTAGAATTAAGTCAGAGGGAGAAGTGAATGTGTAAATCCACTGATCACTAAGCTACAGAGACTTCATCCTCTTTTATCACACTATCCCAGCACGGTCAGAATAACAGGTTACCTGTTCTTAGAAATGTGCGCTCTTTGATCCGTCAATCCACATAACTCCCAGCGGGTGTGAAATATGGCTTCATCCACTGAAATTAGGCTTCTGTGATTTATTGTAGGTCTAGAAAAGCAGGACATAAAAAATGTAACATGACAGCACATGGGATACGGCTGTAAATGTTAATTTAACACTGTTTTAAAAAAGCAGGACGGCAGAATGAACAGATGCAAGAAAAGATGGATGAATTGACCTGAAAGTAATTAGCTATCCAGGAAATGACTGTGAACCTCCAGCTTAGCATTATTCGCGGTGAAAGGAGTCACATATCATGTTTACCTCATTTAGTAATGTACAGTAGTTTGTCAAATGTTCGCTGTTTAATTCTAACCATAAACAGTTTAGAAAGGCGCCATTTGGGCATTTTTGCAATTTATGCATGCTCCAAATATAGCTTTTGTGAAGCCCAGAGTTGCAGCGCCCGCAGCAGCTGCAGCAGCACATGCAGCCCAGTGAGCACCCTCTTCCACACACGTCCTCTGGACCTGTTGTATAATCAGAATCATTCTATAACACGCTCTTTAACACTCTGGGAGGCTGTTTTTCAGCACAGCACTGCCTCAAGCTAAATGCTAACATACTCTCAGTGTTTACCATGTTGGACTGTACCTGTTGGCGTGCTCACATTCCCTCAATGCAAACTGATGAGGCTCGTGGGAATGTCATGTATCAAGTATTGGACGTAGTGATGGCATTAGGGGGGGGGTCACCAAAGTGGTGGAAGTCCTCCAGCCAATGTTGATAGATTTTCTATGTGGAAATATGTTGGTGTTTATGTGGATGTTTACTGTAAAGTAAAAGTGAAGACACCACTTTTCACTCACTTCAAAATGTACACAGCGCAACAGCTGACTAGATCATTAGTTATCTGTCCTGCAGAGTGCTTTCAGTAGTCTCCTCTTCCAAATGATAGTTTGTTTAACACGTTAGCTGCTAAGAAACCAGATAGAACACATGTACACATTACCTCGGGACAAGTGATCTTTCTCTAGCAGAATAATAACGAAGCTGCTGCTGCAGAGCACATGTAACTTAAATGTTACCTTTTTCTTAACAGGCTCATCAGAGGAACGATGAAAAGAGTAAATAAGTAAAGGAAATAAAACAAGTTAAAAACTTGAGCCTGTTGGTTGTTTCCTTGTTTTGAATTGTAATTCCATTGGCCTGTCATTGCGCCAGGCTTTAGGCCCGCCCTGAGCATGCTGCCCGCCTCACTTTTACACCCTGTCACAGCACATGCATGAGAGCCGCGGTCCGGAGAGGATGAAAGAGGACCTGACTATAATTTAATGTGATTAACACTAACTGGAAACAAAACATCATGGAATAAATGTCCATTTTAGAAAGCCAAACGTACATGACAGAATGGGGGCAATGAATTAGATATACAGTAGAGTGCAGAGAATCAGCTCCACACACCAGTGTTGGTTTCAGAACACATTCATGTATTCATTAAATGCTGCATGTACTCCATGTACAGGCTGTACATGCAGAAGCTATCAAACAGGTGTTGGTGTTTTACTGAATGAGCCATAACACGAGCAGCATCACATGTTGGCTGCGGTAAAACATAAGGCTGGAAACTCATGAAAGCAATGAGGACGGATATTTATGATGGGTCTAAGCCTGACCGCGCGTGACTCTGCACACCATGGTTCAACAGTGCTGCATTACACATGTAGAATAAGAACACAGGGTGTCCAACATGCCATTCAGCAATGTACTGTGGAAATGGTCAAAGCAATTATGAAAATTAACGCATTTGAATATGACAACGTTCAGTTTTTTTCATCCTTGGGTTCAGACATCACACCACTGGGGACCGGGGAAAGAAAAAACTGTTACAAACACCTGCGTCAAAAAGGGTTGCTTCAATCCTAGTCTCAGTACTTTCCTTGCCTAGACTGTGAAAGGTTCCCAGACAAAGAAGAATGAATTGACGGGAAACGCATTGAAATGAACATTGATCCAAACATTGTAAAAATGTCCAAATTGTTTCACCGGCTTTTCTTGAACTGGGTCCCTCTGCTGTTTGGTGATAAGCGGGTCGGGGGCAGTGGGTTTATCAGAGGTGTTTCAAATTGATGAGAGCACTTTGCCTGAATGGAAAGCGTAAATGTGCCCTGAAATCACGCTGAAAGCTGAAATATCACTCTATTATTACTCTGCACTTCTGGAGAGCTGTGGTTTGTGACTGATTGTTCTCATTCCCATCACATGAATTAGTGATGCTTTGTCAAGTCCTTTGGCATCTCATGCTGATGCTGCATCATACCCCAGGATGAGACGTACACGGATGTCGGTTTACCACAATAATAAACCAGGAGCGTCAGTATTTGATGTCTAGAGCAACATGAAGCTGTACAAAGGATGTAGGATGAATCATAAACACGGAGGAATTTCTAGCAGGACACAGGCTTTTGGACTCCAGTCTGAGAGATTTTCTGTTTTTTAAATCATCATTTAACATTACTTACATATTTATTGTGATTTTCTAATCTTTCCTGAATCTAACCCTAAAGGTTTTGGGCCTAACTCTAAACCAGCCTATATATATAATTTTTATTCCTGCAGTACTAAATTCAGTTTTGTAACTACAGTGATATAAATATATGTATGTATATATTTATATATACATTTTTATAAATGTAGATCCTCCATTTAAAAAATATGCTGCAGCACAATTTAATTAAGGGTATTTGCACTTTACTCGCATATGAGTGTGAGTTTTAGGAGACAGGGATTTTGAATAGGAGACAAAAAACTCCAGCAGGACCAGACTGATGGGTGGGCGGCCATCTGCCTCTACAGAATGGGATGAGTGGAGACCCAGGGTTCCAGTGAAACTAGGTAGGTCACTAATGGTGTGTCTCTGGCAGTGACATCCTGTGGAGATTCACCAGTGTATCTTATTGTCTGCATGACGTGCTGCTCAGTTCATTAAGATTTTACCCATGGAATTCCAGCAAGAGCAGAAACTGCAAGAAAGAGAGAATAAGTGAAGACATACCTAGAGGGGGGCAGAGAGAGAGAGAGAGAGAGAGAGAGATGGCAGACGATGTGAGGGAACAGCTGCTGAGGGGAGGAGAGGATTTGAGGAGTGAGAATGGAGAAGAAGCTGGGGACCTGACACATCTGGTTAAGGTAAAAAAACAGGAAAAAATGGAGTGAGGGAGTAGATCTAAAGTAAAACCCCTGACTCTTTCTTAAATAGAGCATGAAGACCACATATTCGCTGAGTGGGACCCGCCTGTTGCCGGCAAAGTGGGCCGTGATTGCATAGTTTATAGCTGAGGCATGATGGGTAAGGATTAAAGATGGCTGGCCTCGGGGCATACAGCAATACCATTACTCTTGATGGATTCCTTCTTCACTCACATATTCTCTGCAGACGTCACAGGGGCCACAAGGCTTGACTAATGCATGGTGTGATGATGGGATCAAAAGAGGCTGGGGAAGGATGCTGGCCAGCTTTGCCAAACCTCCTCTTCCCTCCTCGCATGCTCATCCACGCTGCACAGTGCTCTGCACAGCATGGAGCCGATGGAATAATGCTCAAAGCTTTAAGAGTTTAAATTTTTCAGGGTACAGTGGATTAGAGTCTTTGAGAATGTGTTTAACACCATTTGTAACTGCTATTTATTCAAACTGGGCGCAATAGTGTGGTGGTCCTGATCAGAACATGCTCAAGACCTAAGTAGTAAGCTATGTACTTTAATTATGAGTTTAAAGGTCTTTGATATTATACAAAATATTGAAAAATTGTGATATAACCTAATGCAACCTAATTTTAAATG
>JAUMTR010000002.1:531479-543519 GCA_032270685.1 Microctenopoma stevenorrisi | reverse complement strand
TAGATGAGCCATTTTAAGAAGGGTGAATACAATGCAAGAAATCATTCTTTATCTGCTTTTATTTTGACGTTAACGTTAATAGTTTTTCTATTGATTGCTATTAAGGAAGTTTTTTGTACAACATAAATTCATATTCATGATTATTTGAACTTGAAGGGAAACATGTGAAAAGACATAGTGAATAGTCCATATTAGCATATCCACACTGGATTTCTAATCCTGTACACATAATGTGATGCAGCTCCACACGATGCACGGCTGCGCTCACAAATCACAGCAGCTCATAATGATTTCTCTCTGGAATTCAGAATCCGAAACACAATGTATGTTGCACACATGAGTAACAGCTATAGATGTCGGCCTTAGCTTCATGCTCATCACGCCTGCAGCCATGTGGGTTGGCTCTTTCATTGGGCAAAAGGACCATTCAATTTCCCCATTTTGAAACATCTGCCCCCCTGCAGGCTGGAGACACTGGCTCCTTCTTCATCAGTCTCACTCATTTTCCAAAGTGCACATTGCTGCCAATTAAAATGAATGCAAAACATTGTGAGTGCATATTCATGTTACTTTATTTATGCACATGTTGTCTTCTTTTACCACATTAGATGTTTCCAGCTAAAGTTTTCCCCCACCAGTGTAACCTACCTTAATGTTGTGTTCTTCAAAGACCATCACACGCTGAAAAAAGTGCTAATTGTGTGATCAAGCTATGTAGGGTTTTTTTGTTTCACATATGACTGGCTCAGCTTATTAATCAGACATGTGGTGTAAGTCTGGAAGGTGCAGATAGACACGATCTTCATTTTACCAACACGCAGCCTGCACACATGTCTGGAAATAAACCAGCTGAGTCACTGTCCCTTTGTCTTTTGATGCAGGCGTGCAGTGCTGCTGCTGCAGCAGCTGGAGCAGCACAGCAAGGCCTCTGAGCTCAGAGAGCATGCTTGATACAATGGGCTTGCATCTTAAAAAGCTGAGAGGACTTGGTAGAGGACTGTGGAGTTTCATGCGCAGCTCCAGCAGCTCCAGCATACAAAGCAAGCTGCAGTTAATTGATATTGCCGAGCTGGAGCCCTTTCTCTCTACACATTCCCTTCCATTGGCAGATATAATGAATGGCTATTCGCTGAGACAGGCCCTGGCCCGCTGTCTATCTGTCTGTCTCGGCTACGAACGTTGTTTTGCCCAAATTGCTGTCACAGTCACTTAATCTGCTCACCCCAGAGAAAAGAGATACCCGCCTCGGCATCTTTCACTGTTCTTCTCCCGGCCTGCCTCCCGTGTCTGCCTTTCTTTCTTTGCCCTTGCAATGTGCTCTTCAGCATAGCACAGTCTTCCGCACCTCCCTTGTTCTTGTTTCCACTCTCTTCCCTGAGTGTGCTGTGTAGAATTCCTATTTGTCTCTCTGGTGACACTAATTGGAAAATAGCTTGAGGCTTCCCCTGGGCTGCAACCCCAACAGGCTTTTTGTTGATTAGTGGCAACTTAAGAAAGTTGGTCAAGGGAGTGATGACAGACAGCATTTTCTTCTGTCCCTCTGTCCCTCTGAGCCATCATTTGTCCCGGTGACCACTGGAGGCTCATGGAGAGGGGAGATGTCTGAAATGAGGCTGTGATAACACGTTGAGCCTGCCGCAGGATGGAAATTCACTTGCGGGGCTATTTTGAGTGTATTATGTAAATGTTTAGAAGTGGCCATGCTTAATTTATGAAAAAGGGCAGGGAGTGTGTCTTGCAGCGCGTGAATCTAGGATGATGTTTCACTGGCATAATAAATCACTCGTGGAGACATACTTGCAGGGTGTGTGTTGAAACATAAGCACAAATTAGAGCTCGTTCAGGAAGCGTGTCTGAAGTTTGTTTACAAAAGCCAAATATGAGGACAATAGGAAAAATGAATTTAGTCTCTGACGTGGGACTAGTTTAGTACATACACATTCACTGTCCCACGAAGAGGAATTTGACTGGCTGTGGTGATTAACTGATTATTCTCATGTCAAAAGCAGCTTGAGTCTGTGTTTTCACCTCAGGACGAAGACAACTGTTAACACTCACACACTCGTTGCACAGAAATCTCATTTGAAGGAGAAATGGTGAGTTTCTATCACCTGCTACTTTATGTAGGGGGAACGTGGATCACTTTTGTGGCTCTGCTCTGTTGTTTGAATGCTTTGAACTCTCTGTGCTTTCCTCTCCTTCCTTTAGGGCCTCACTGCGCAGTCAGAGAGGTGAAGTAAATTAAGCACTTCTAATCAATATGCTCTCTACTTATTTAACTAATGAGATGGCTTATTTTGCCAGTGGGGAAGGCATTTGTAGGACTTTGATGCTTGCGAAAGGGCCCTTTCATCCTTCCCCTCCCAACATGACGACTCCATCTTCATCCCGATTACAGGCACCGAGAGGGAACTCTCGGCACATAAACTCAAACAAATGCTCAATACTCACTCATGTCTGAGTTTTATTGATATTTATTAGGAGAAAGCAATCATGTCTTTATATCCTCAGCGAGGCCATTGGCACCTCATTTACACTTCATATATCTCAGATCAGATAGCTGCACTATCTGATGTCATCGTACCGTATGACAAGTGGACGTGCAACCAACGAGCACTACACAGAGATAACACCGCCGTTTGACTGTTTGTGTGCATCTGCCACCTCTGCAGCGATCAGCTGAGGATTAAACCCACCTTCAGGGCTTCAGAATAATAACCAGAGTAATAATCATAATAATGACATACTTTATTGATCCCCCAGTTAAATTGTTGTTGGACAGATGCCACACAGTACATGTCAGCACTAATACAGGGGTTGGAACAGAGACAGCAGTCCTTATGTCTGTGATCCGAGCCATGTTAGTCTTCTCACTCACAGTTTTTAAGAGAAGATAGTCCTTTATTAGTCTCACGAGTGGGAAATAAAAAAAAGAAAAGTTGTTTGGACAGATGCTAGACCTGTGTCTGCGCTACTACGGGGTGTCCAAGGACACCACGACATGTAGCTTTGTGGAGACTGAGAATCACACCGCTGACGCTTGACAGCTCTACCCACTGAGTTAGGCAGTCCTCATACAGTACATTAGCTCCACTCTTTTAACTGAAAGTGCAGCTCCCTCTCACTTAGGATCATGTAAACCACAACCACACAATGTTTTCCATTCACACATGCGGCCACATCAGCGGTGGGGGTGATTTTAGCGTTCCACTCAGTCAAGAACAACTCTAGTTACATGAGTGATTTGCATATAAGCAGCTTGTTATTCTTTGATCACTTCCCCACCTTGCAGCATGCAAGCAAAGTTTGATTTCCATGACTCCCCCAATCTGCTACATCCTTCCTGTTTATAACAGACATAAAGTCAAAGAAGATATACTACGACATATGTTCACGTTATGTAAAAGCCAAAAGATCAGACCTACCTCCTGCTACTTTGAAACACTTTTTTATTAGCAATATTTCAGATGTGTTCATTTTGAGTTTGACCTCCACAGAAAAAGAACTCCTGAGGCCTCAATATGGTTGTGTTAACTAATGGAGTGTTGTTAGCTAGTTAACTAAATTGTTTTTTTGGCCCCTAGCTTCAAACACAAGGTCATGAAATTTAAAAAGACACACACACACTATGCACAAACCTGAACGGTATTAAAGCTAGATATTATCAAAGTAGATGGAAAACAGTGCCATTTCACACTTTTGGTCTTTTGTGAAATTCACATGCACCTAAAATTGATTAGCTCCTTGTTAATTGGTTAATCTTCAATGTATCCATCATTGTTCTGCTGCAGGTATAGGAACAGGTCATTGTAATGATTTATTAGATTATTAGGTACAATTGGTTTCTTTCGGTTTTATACATCGATTTAATATTCAGGTTGCCACAAAGAGTCACTGTGCATATTTGATTTGGTAAAGGTTGTGGTTCTTCTTCTTGGACAGACACTATTAGTTTTCTGTGAAACAGCTGATGCGGCTTTAGGAGTTGAGAGGATGGGATTTTTTTGCAGCAGAAGAAGACGGTCAGGTGTTTTTGGTGACATTGCCCAACCAGTTCTGTGTTATTATGTTATTTTTATCATTTATTTTTGTCATGCTTAACCAGGTTTTAACCAGGATCTATCTCCACATCATGAGGACAGCTTGCATAACTCTGCAGGACAAATCTGTGCGTCAAAACTTTCCTGAGTCATATTTTTTACCACTTTTATGACTTCTGAACTCTTTTAAATCCAGTCACTGTGCGCTGAGATATATAAGTAATTAATGAAGTCACACAACTGTGCTAAAATTACACATGGCCTCTCTGCCAAACCAAAGACTCGAAATGAGATGAGATATATCTCCAATATGCAATTCTCAGTCCTGTGTGATAAATACCAGCTTCACAAAAAAGACCCAACCTTCTACAAGCTGGTGTGAGCAGTTCAGTCATCAGCTGGACTGAAATATCCACAGGATCAAACTCATAACTATAATACTGCCAGTGCTTTATAATAAAAAACGTTTTTAATTGCACCTATTCTCCTACGCAGGCAGAAAAACTGCGAAAGCAGAAAAGTGCTGATGATATTTGAATATCTTCATTGTGACTGCAGGACAGTATGTGTGAAACGCCATGTGATTAATATGTGTATTATTTTATGTACATGTAATTTAGAGTTAAACACAATCCCTCATGAGACACACGTTGGTATTGTCTCAAGCTCACCTGGTACAACTAATTGCTTAGGCTGGATTAGTTAAATCAGATCTGCTTGAGACAGAAGACATCAAATACCTGAAGTGGATAAGAATTTGCTGGGTATAATGATTGACTGCATGTTAGAAAGAAGTCAAAATGGTGAATCTAAGAGAACCTTGCCTCTCACAAACAAAAAAAGGATATCAAGACATCCGTTCTGGAAGATTCTGGAGTGAGTGTTACAGTCACCTGATCTGGATTCCATTGAAAAAAAAGTGTGACTACAAGAAGTTTATTAGATCATTGCCCAAGAAAAATGGGCTGGAAATCATTAGCAATGCTGGCAGGTGTGTGTACAGTAGGCAGTTTATATATATATATATATATATATATATATATATATACATTCTACACACATGCAAACATACTAGCCCTTTTAGAACCAATCAACCCTCATAAAGTGACATTTCCTTCAAATACAAGGAATCGAAATATAACTTTCTACTAACTCAAACAACACAGAACAATTGAGATGTTTCTGTGACTAACATGTTTCTTTGCTCAGAGATATTACTTTTACTTACTTGCATGTTGCATTGAATAGAAATATGTTGCACGTCACAAAGCTGCTGACCCATAAGCTCTGAATATAGTAACAGAAACCAGGTTTGCAGAGGACCACAATTTCTTTACAGAGGATGAGCTCATGTTTTATTCATATGCAGCAAAACTGCAACAGGAAGCTGTGATGTCACCGCTCTCAATCTGAGCTTTACACATTGAGAAGCTCCCAGTATTACTTAAGCAACAGTTTGTCCGGGATAATAAAAAGTCTGCTGTTGCCTCGTTGGATTAATCTACAATATTCGTAGAGCAGAATCTACATTGCTGTAAAAGTAAATGTGCATCTTTCCTGTTTTATTTTTCAGCATTTGTCACATTGAAATGATTCAGATCATGAAGTGAATGCAACATGTTTGTATCTGTCCAAACCTATATGGCCCTGTGTGAAAACTAAGTTGCCCCTAAAGCTAATAATTATAATCATAGATCGATCCCCTTGGGAAAATTCTTTGTGGACAGGTTGCCACTGTAAGGTGCCAAGAGCCAGAGTATGGGTGTCCTGTCACCTTCACATGTGTCCCAAAGCAGCCCCAGACCATCACACTACCACCTCCATTTTTGTCTTCTGTTTACGAAATGATGTGGACGTTTTTTTTTCATCGTTCTTTATCACGGCACAATGTTTTGCTATCTGAGATATATTACCTGCTTCCCTTTGTCGTACGGCTTCTTTTTAACTGGCTGCTTATTTTAGCGTGTCTGGAAGTAGTCAGGCGTGGGTGAGAGTGGAGGTATACAGTAACTTTTATACATTTCCTCAATAAGTGAAGTAATCAAACAGCATTTTTTTATTTATCCTTGTGTAATAATGAAACATGTTTAATTATTTAGTGTAACATACTTTTTTACAGCACTGCCTGTGAAAGGCTGTGTATGTATGTTTGTGTGTGTGAGAGAGAGAGAGAGAGAGAGAGAGAGCCCTGGATCCAGCTGTAGGTAGAGCTGACCTTGAGGAATCATCATTCATCACAGTGGGGAAAAGGAACCAAGCAGAGACACACGTCTTATTGGGTAAAATAGTCTTGTTGTTGGAAATAGCAATGATGAAAATGCTGACATCGAAGCTCTGCTGTAGTTTTTTCACAGCATCTGCAATTTGAGCCACTCAGTGGCTCAACACGCTCACACTCCTCTGTCCTAATGCAGTATATGAAAGCAGGCAACAGCATCTGTGAAATTTCTGCCAGGTTCACGTTAGGTTCCGCAGCTACAGGAGGAAGGCCTCGTCAAATTTAATAACACCCCAGTGAAGCAGTATTAACTGTCGTGTTTATGCATCTGCTGCTGAAGGCTGGATTGCGAGATGCCCCAATGTGCAGTGATGAGCTCAAGGTAAAGTCCACTGATTAATGATTCTGCTGAAAAGAAATCTCTTCTTCACTTGAGTGCAAGGAGAAATGTCACAGCTGTAGAACAGAAATAGTTTTTTTTTCATTAGTTTCATGATGTCTTAACAAGAAAGAGGATGGTGAATGACACTAAAGCGTTTCTACTGTTGGTGAGAAGGTGGCACCCGATTTACACTGCATTTTAAAACACTGTCTAAAGACTGTAGTGGCTTTATGTTTGGTGTGATGTATAACATCAGCATTTCAGATACATCAAAACTTCACTGGTGGATGACCTGGGATGCACTTTGGCTGGTTTTGTGTGCCTCAAGTCTAACATATTAACCAGACGATTGTGGTTAGAGATGCAGCAACATTTACAGAAGGAACCCAACCAGCACAACTATGATGGAGTATCACACAATGTATGGATAAAGTTCGAGTTTGAATTTGGGGTCTGGCTAATCATAATAATAAATTGCAGTGTTTAATGCAAAGTCTGTGATTAGAATTTAAAAAATTAATTAAAAAAAGGAGCGAGAACTCGGAATTGTTACCAGAAAAAAGCCTCTTTTGTCTAAAAGGAGCATGAAAACACAACTGAGCTTTGTCAGCTTTTATCCAAAGCAACTTACAAAGAGAGCAAGAGCAAGCGCTGACTTTCTTGCTCAACAACACATATGACGGATGAGATAGGAGTCTGTGCCAGGACGTGATTTTGCCACCTCCTTCATCTCAGTCCGGTGCTTATTCCACTGAGCTAGCAGTCATCTGAACAAACCACCAGATGTTTCTTTTTCTCCAAAAATCTGCGCATTTTGTGTTTTATTGTGTTGTGTTTTATTTGAAACAAAGTCATGTACAGATTTGAATGAAGCTTGTTTTGCAATGCAGCAAGGCTATCATGCAGAACTGATGTTCTGATGCTTTGGTGCCATGGTCTAAAACATTATAGGCCATTAGTTTATGGTCCATGATTGGACACTTTACACTCTGTAGATCCAGTTTGGTCACATTTGGCTGAGATAGCATGCTCACCTTGTAATTTAATCTAATGTAATGTGCACGACATTTGGCATCTGCCCCTGGAATCAGATACCTCATATATTGGTAAGGGGAGGCCCGGTCCCCATGCAGGGGCTGTTCAGTATACCACATGGTCTGCACTACAGGTTCTAATCACTCATTATCAAACATCACATACACCAAAATGATGGCAAGAAACAACTTTACCAACCAGAGAGCGATCCATGTAAAGTGCTCCACAGAGTGGTTAAGGGTCAGGGAAATGAAAACATTCCTACTCATATTCATAGCATATCTATAATCTGATAACCCAGATTAGGACTGAAAATGACTTGTATAACTTCTTGCCTTTTTTTATCTATAAATTGAGTATTTATGTGGGTGTTAACCTTTTCAGTTTATGGGTCCCTTATTTCTTTCTTTCTGTTTAACACGCCAAAATAATTTCCCTGTGGGATTAATGAGTGTTTTGAATCTTGAATCCTCAAATGAGCATGTCTGTTGAAATCGCTGCCTCGTAGGCACCAGGCACCAAAATGGGAGATGATTATTTGCCTGCTGGATAACAACTGAGTAACACTGTTATGATTAGACACCATCAGACTGATGGGTTAACTTTAGAGACTAAAACATGTGGTTATGGTTTGTAAAGATGTCAGATGCTTGGCAAAAAAAACACAATTTGCATGTTTATGAAGGCAAAAGTAAGAAATCCTCATTGTGCACTATTTTGTTCATTTGACAAAATCCTCTGTGCTACTTCTGTACGTTCAAGCCTTCACAAAACTGTAAGGCTGAGTCTTTACATTCCCCATACAAAGGCAGTCCTGGCAGGAAACAGTGACGCGAGCAGCCCAATCTCTGCTGTCATCTTAAAGAGGACAGGCTTATCTCTGAAAAGGTCGTTACCACTGTGTCTGTTGTAGCCTTTAGAGTCATAATCTTTTATAGAAGGTAGAAGTTGATGATAAATATAATATGTGTTGCTGCTGTAATGTCTGAAACAAAGGTGAATAGTAATTAGATGTTTGATTGGACAGTTTAACAAAAGTACTGTCTTTGTGCAAATATATATCCCATACAGAGGGCGTATGATAAAATGATAATGCATGCACATAGTCAGTTAGATCCATACACGGGATTAAAAATGAAAAAAACATAGAGAAGAGAAAGGACAACCATAACCTGGCTGCTTATCCACATAGAGCCTAACACTGACACCAGACATGTCATGAGGCCTGGCCTTCAGTGGCTGCACATTTCCATTCCGAGATGAGCCATGAATCTTTTATTTGATCAGGGAATATATAAAGTCCAATAGCCAGAGCAGACTGGTTATTTTATGTCAACAAGTTTTGAAATCTGACTACAGTGGTGTCAAGGTGCAAAAGCAGGCCACCAATCCAGCTTAGTTGTATGTGTGTGTGGCATGTGTGGGGCTCTGTCAATCACTGTCACATAATGTGACCTGAACGAAAGGAATACATTATGCATTGGAATCAGTCAGACTGGGTCAGAGGTACGGTCGAGCTGCAAACACAACACCAGAGAAAGTTTAGTACGAGTCCTCTGAACTTTTCAAAAGAAGAAAATTACATTCAAGGCCAACTGAGCCTGATCATCCAATTATATGAAAAAGACAGTAAAAACCATCCAACTGTGAGTAGCTGAGCTTATTAAGTGTAGTGACCAGATGAACACTGGTGTTAGCCCTAACTGACATTTAAAGCTTGTTAAGTACAGACGTGTTGGGTTCTTGCTCTAACGGTAAGAGTTTCAATTTGAGACATAATGACTTCTAAACATGATGAAATGTGTCTACAGTGAGTTTTAGATTTGAATATGTTTTTTGCCTGGAAGGTGCTTCATCTAACTACAGTTACCACGGTGGTCATGGTGCTTTACTGTTGGAGCTGTAAGGTAGCAAATACAATCTTTGTCAGAGGTAAAGTTATGTACTCAACGATGCTAACGTTTCCTGGAGATGCACCATAGAAACTGATTAGCCTGTACAGGTAGTGCAACATTAATAGAGGGACAGATGAGAAAGAAGGAGACTGATCAACAAAGAGACACATGAAAAAATATGAGGTGACAGGAGCAGAATTCATCGGGGGGAGAGAAGAGACAGAGAGCTCACTGTCTCCCATCTCTGTGGACCAGTGAAAGCTGCTGCAGCTACATTTACACTTCAGATGGATTTCCAGCACATGTGGAAAGGCCACCACAGGATACTGGAACATGTAGTGGACATGTTGCTTATGATGCTTTAGTGTCGCTGTGTAGCCACTGAGATCTGACAGCCCTGCCTCTCACGTGACTTGTTTGTAGGAAGTAAAATGGCCTCATTTTGCTCACATATTTCTAATGCTCATCACCTGTCTTTGCCAATAACCACTAGCAGGTCTTCAGTGGCCATATTGGAAATACAGAAATAACATGATGTTTCATGGTGCAATGGTTCACCATGGTATCACACACAACAAGCCTGTCCACGATCCTATGTCTCAGTTCCACAACCGCAATATCAATCCAATATCAAATCCATTGGTCCAAAACATAAGGGCCAAATTTAATACAATGTTTTTTTTTTCTTACATAAAGACTCATCTCTTGTCTTTTGAACATTAATGAGAGACTTAAAATGTAGTAGGCAGGTTTTAACCTCAACAATGTGAGCCTGAAATAAATCATTATCATTAGAAATAGTAAGAGAGATAATAATGTATTAGTTTAACCTTGTTTGTCCATATTTTTGGGTATAGTGCATTTTTGGAACAAAAGCAGATATGAGTAAATATTTAAATGAGTCTTTGAGTTACCTGTTATTATTAGTAGTACCACATGTGAGAGTAACAGGTCATAAAATGAAGAAATTACTATAGCACTAAAATGTGTTCGAGATTCAAGATTCTTTATTTGTTAAAGTGAAGTGAACAATCATCTGATGGTGAATCAAAACATATGTTTAAATATGTTCGTGTGCAGTTGCTTCCGCAAGTGTGGCACAACCAGTTATTATTAGTTTTAGGGGCCAGTTACCTTTTCACACTGTGCCTGGCAGGTTTGAACAACTTTTTTAAGCTTAATAAATGAAATTATAATTTGAAAATAGTATTCTGTATTAATCAACAAGCTAATGTTCGCGCAACATTTAATGTGACTATGAGTGTGCATCATTTGTAACTGTATTCATTATTAAAATGCTCGGACACTGCACCAGAATCTAGAAGGAGTCTGATGAGACGGCTGGCTGCACTGAGCTGGGCGAGGCAGATGGCCGTCCACCCTAAGACTGGTTCTACTGAAGGTTTCTTACACTGTACCTGACACTGGAAAGTGCCTTGAGATAACTTATGTTGTGAATTGGCGCTATATAAATAAAATAAAATTGAATTGAATCCAACTAAGTAAATCAAAGAAGCTACACACACACGCTCTCTGCTGTTTGTCAGACCCCGAGGCTGAAAATAAATTCCTCTGGTTTGCTGGTCACAGATTCTGTATCAGTCACTCCTGGTTTAATATCAAGTTTAGAAAGTCTCTCACCAACCTGTTAGAAAGTCATTCGGATGGTCCGAAGAGAAGCAGCACCGACACCGTGTTCTTGAGTCCAGACCAATCGTGTTTAGAAAACAGTGTTAGACCCGCCCAATGAGTTTGATGGGTAAAAGGTGATGGATACATTTATTTCACAGCGTGCAGCAACACAGACTGTGAAATAAATAAATAGACAGTGACAAAAATACATATTTTTTATGACATGAATATATTTGGTTACTTAAATAAATGCATTAACATATATATATATATATATATATATAATGTATTTCTCAGCGTGCAGCAACACAGGCCGTGAAATAAATAGACAGTTCAAAAAATATATACTTTTTTTATATCTAATAAATTATGTGTGAATTAATGACACATTTAAATATTTAAATGCTTATTACATGTATTCTATTGTGTCGCTCTTCACGATCCATAGAAAAGAAGGGATTGATGTCTGATTGAATGAAATCACAATGAATCCATATAGAATTAATAATTATTGGTCACCTCGGTGCTCCCACTGGTGGAACTAGCAGGTGTGAAGTCCTCAGGGAAGCTCAGAGTTTTTCCCTAATTTCCTGACTGTTTGCTTCAAAAGTAATAAATGCTGAGAAGTTAAATTTCTGTGCCATGTCACCATCCACAGACTGCCTAACCTGCTGACTGGCCCCGCTGGAACAGGAGAGATTGAGGCCTTGCTCAAAGGCACCATAACAGTCATAACAGACATTTACATGGAGGAACCTTACAAATACAAGCGCGCTCACACACACAGGTGAACACTCAGGTGAACACACGGAGGTATAAGCATCACTCACACACTCTG
>JAUMTR010000002.1:512294-526474 GCA_032270685.1 Microctenopoma stevenorrisi | reverse complement strand
TGCCTCCCATTCTTTTTATATGGCAGGCACCTAATAAAGAAGCCAGTTTAGAGGTGGAGAACAATAGGTGCCTCCATTAAAATGAATGGAGGCATTCTTTTTATATGGCAGGCACCTAATTACGATCATTTTAACCCAGAACATTCTGCTTCATTGCAGTTGACGCTCCAGTCTTTGTGGTCAGCAAAAAAAAGTTAGGAAAGGCAGCAGCAGATTTAAGGAAATTGTTAGAATTTCCAAAGCCCTCCAAATAATCTAGAGTCGTTTCACCCACCATGCTGATCCTTGTGCCCTGAGCCTATTAAATATACAGCCATACAGCCAATAGCTCAGCTGTGGTTTTTCCATTTGAAGAGGATAGTGGCAGGTTTTTGAGGTGGAGGCGTTTGATTTGTTAGACTCATGGTCAAAGGGCCTGGGGAAGCCACATCTGGGGAGGCAGCCACCCACTGCCTGCTGCTGCTGTGCATAACCCCTGATCAGAGAGCCAGCAGGCCTGGAGCCTGCCAGATAATAGATGACATGCTTCCATAAGCATGGATGTGTGCGTTAGTTTGCATCAAACTGGCTTATTAAGTTGTAAAAGAGGATTTTGATCATGGGGAGTGTGCAGGAGGTCAGCTGCTGTACAGGAGAAGAGACGCTCCAAGACACAGTGAAGATGAGGTAGGACACTAACCAGCACCATCATCACAAGCCACAGGCGTATTCACAGCCTTCAGTGGGTTGGTGTTCTCGAGGAACGAAGAAGAAGGGATGAACAGCATGTGGGACCATTCTCTGCTTATTCATAGGATAGAAAGAATTCAGGTTTATGGGATTTTTCATTTCCTTCTGGTGACAAATGGTAAAAATTCCTTTTGTCAAGATCATGACTTGAGTAGTTTTTGACAATGTCCTTATGATCCTGAGATTAAAACACACACAGCTCTGACACGCTCAGCGCTCATATAGTTGAATCAGGATCATTACAGGCTGCTGCGGCTGTAACTAACTGACAGCGTCCCCGCATTAGCATTTGTATCAGTCCTGTAGGGACTACTGCGTGCCTGCTGTACAATTAACACTTACAGCAGCTGCCAAAACAATTGCGACACAAGGTTTGTCTCTCCTCTTTTTTTCAAGCCTGTAATTGTATCTCACAGTTCATTCCAAGACCAAGAATATACTGTCAAGTTTCAAATCACTGTGAAGTCCTGAAAGTGTTCTGAATAAACATCCATGGCTCCTGATGATGATGATGCTGACGTGATCTGATGTTTCCAGCTCTTCCTGGCAGCAGGGAGAGTAGTTAGTGTGAGCTATCATTCATCGTTGTCATGATGACAATATTTCAACAACGGTGTCTGGTAATGAGGTGTACACTTTAGTGACTGCATTTACTTTGACCATATGTTGGCAGCTAATCTAATTTAGATTCTAGGCCACATCAAATTTCTGTCTGAACACGGCCCAAGCCCAAGAGTTTGATGGCTGAGCATAACCGAAGCCTAACGAGCATGATGTATTTGATGTTTGAACACAAGCCAAGCCCAACGCGCATGAGTTTGTGCAGGGCTTTTCTCGTGTGCCTCCCTCATTCCTGGTCCTGAGGACCGACCAGTCAAAATGTCAGTCTCCTTTGAGCTCAGGGATTAAAGCAGCGGCCTACGGAACTTGTTGGTGAGCTGTGCCTTTCCCAAACTGACCAGGCTGCTGTTTGAGGTGTCCTCGGACATGACAGTGAAGCCCTATAGTAATCAGGGCATCACTATTGGTCTTTGGTCACGCACCCCCGCCACACAGTCTAACACTCATTACTAATGACGAAAAAGAATCTCACCACGGATGTCAGGTCTGGCCAGCTTTACTTTACCTTACTTTGCTTGGCAGACGCTTTTATCCAAATCGACTTACAGGGAGCTAGCGCTGGGTGTCTGGCTCAGGGACACACCTGGTAGGGGATGGATTAGGAGTCAGACGGGGTTCGAACCCACAACCTTCTGCATGCCAGTTTGACGCCTAACCCATTGAGCTACCAGGACAGCTGATTTGTTGTTATTATTTTTTTTCATACAAAGCTGTTTTCCATGTTTCTTTCTGTTTTAATTATCTGAAGTATTCTTGGAGCTTAAACCAGGAATGTGTCTAAATCTTCCTTGTCAAAGTAAAAGCAAAGAAAACAAGAAAACATAAATAGTGTGTATGTGTAGGCAGCAATTTAGGTTTTAGAGAATAAAAATGCAGATGCTGATGATGAGGTTAAGTGGCAGCAAAAGGAGCCATCTGACACAGTTAACCCCTTCACTATGCTTGATGCTAGTGTACAGCTCTGTTTGTCTAAATGGAGGCTGACAGAGTGTCTGCACAGATTATGCAGAAGCTCTCTGTGCATATTAATGATTTAACGTCACAGGAGCCCCGTTTCCATGACCAATGAGCTTTATACACTTCTCCTTCTTTCAGCTTCTCCCTTTAGGGGTGGCCACAGCAGATCCTGTGCCTCGTCTCACCCTATCCCTACATCCTGCTCTGCCACACCAACCCTCTGCATGTCTTCCTTCACTACATCATGAACCTCCTCTTTGCCAGCTCCTTACAAAACATCCTTTGTTCTCTAGATTCACTTCTGTACATGTCCAAACCATCTCAACCCCACCGCTCCAACTTTGTCTTCAAACTGCTGATCGTGATCTGTCCCTCTGATGTCCTCATTTCTAATTCTGTTCTTCATGGTCACTCCCAATGAAAGGCTTAACATCTTCAGCTCTGACACCTCTAACTGCGCCTCCTGTCTCTTTGTTAGTGCCGCCATCTCCAAACCAAACATCATAGCAGGCCTCACCACCACTTTATAAATCTTTCCTTTCACTCTCGCTGCTGCTCTCCTGTCACACTTCACCCACAGACACTCGTCTCTGCCCACTCATCTGGCCTGTGCTCTGTTCTTCACCTCTGCAGTGCTGTGTGTTACTTCATGTGTTTGACTCGAAGTGTTTAAACTCATCTACCTTCAATCTTTCCTCTCCTTGCATGTACACCTTTCCTCTTCCGCTCCCTACTCTCACTACAAAACAAAATGGCATCAGCAAACATCATAGCTCATGGAAACTCCTGCCTGATCTCATCTGTCAACTTGTCCATCACCACAGCAGATGAGAAGGGACTCAAAGCTAATGCCCGATGTAATCCTACCCCCACCTCGAACCCATCTACTGAACACCTCATGACTGTCTTGTTGTCCTCGTACATTCGTCTCTGCTACTCCTGACTTGCTCAGTACCATGAAATGTGTTTCTAATGGTTTGTTTAGATACACTAACACCAGTGGTCCTCTGGAGGTCACCTTGTAGGGCTCTGGCTGTACTCATCCTGTTCCTCCTTGCATAACAGAGTGGATACTAGTCCTGCTGATGGGTTAAGGTCTTTTGACGGCCCTGTCCAGCTCTCCTAGAGTAACTGTCTGTCTCCTGGAATGTCCTCCATGCTCTTGAGACTGTGCTGGGAGACACTGCAAACCTTCAGGGAATGGCATGTATAGGTGGAGTTGGACTGCCTGTGCAGCCACTGTAGGGCCCAGGTATCGCCTCATGCTACCAGGAGTCTCACTGATCCTAGCCAGATATAAAACTACTGAAAAGATGAGGAGGGAAAGACCTTCACCTAAAAAAACATTCCTGTTTTGGGGATTGTTTCATTAACACCAACACAGCTGATACAGATCAACTACTCCCTCTGCTAATAAACTGACCAGATTAATGTCCCAGACATTTACCTTACTCTATCATTATTATTATTTGATTAAACATATTTCTTTTAATTTATTCATTCTTTATAATACAGAGGAAAGCAATTCAGAAATCCTTATTAATCACATACACACAAAAAAATGTCTTCTTCTGAGCGATGCTGCTGTGTATGCTTGTACTATCACAGGAACTGAGTTTTACTTTTTAAGAGGTTAGAACAGATGGAAGCTTTAAGTTTCAGATGGCACAATGCAGCATTAAACACACACACAACAATGGGAAAAGGTTATAATTGCAGCTAGGAACAAAAGATGCTGTTTAGAATTACTGATTTTATCTGTGTGGCTTGTTGCACTGACTTATTTGTCATTTTATCTTCCAGTTACAGCTTCGGGTTGTGTAGACCGCCCTGCCTTAACACTGTGGGCACATTGATTTATGTTGGTTTTTGAGGAGATGGATAAACAATCCCACTGATGAGAACATCAGATCATCAGTGCTGTTCCACAGGGTGTGGAGAAACCACCTGGGCATGATCGACTTACATCCCAGAGTACTGAATTCTGTGTGCTAGCCTGAAAACTGTGTGTTTTATCCATGGTGGATGTTCTGCACATAATGTTTCTCTGGTGTCTACTTTGGGATTAGGTGTAACACATATTCTCCACATTCTCTTATGTTTCCTCAGTGTCTCATCATCACCTCATCCCAAATATAACAGCAATCATCTGTGCGCAAGCAGACTACATCTGCTATTAAACATACTAAATACAGGTGCGTTCACAGCCACAGACATCATTTTTAGCCACATCTTAAAGACACAGTCCTCATGGACATTAGAAGCAGTTTATGGCTTTTTTGTAGGTTTGCACTTTTTAGTATACACAAGTTTATCGTAGATCCGGTTATCTGGGCTATCTCTTTTTGGTTTCACTTATCTAAAAAAAACTAAAATAAATAGTTTGTTTTCATTTTCCCTGTGTTGGTGATTTAAATAATACAGATTTGACACTAAACTAATTTCATAGTATCATAATTACAATATTACTAGATAATAATGTATTTAAAATAGTTTAGAATATTTAGCTATAGTAGCTAAAGTGATATAAATACAAAGTTTAAATCAAATTTGAGTTTGTAATTCAAAGTTAAGCATGTTGCTTCAGATTGAATAAGAGTATCTCCAAAATCAAGATGGGCAGTAATGCAGTTTCACACAGCTGCTGCTTTGATGAGGAAATGAAGCTGTCCAAGCTGTGTTCACTGCTGTACAGACATTTCAGACTCGTCTGGCAGCAGGAACACTGTTTCCTGACATGAAAATAATGAAATGCAGAGGATGCTGATGTTCCTAGGCTGAGCAGCTTATTTAAAATTGGCTCCTTGGCTAAGTTACCTGAATGCCATTCACTTCTTCTATTTTAGATGTACTGTAGCCTACTACAATGTCCTCTCCTTTATCTCCACCCGAATCTGCTTTATTCTTAATATTCTAAAGATACTGGTGTGAGTTAATGTATTCTAAAAGTGCTGGAGCTACTGTGAAGATGCTGTTTTGTGTCACTTCAAGGTTTCGCTCAGTACTTCCTGATCTGTGAATTCATATAAGTCTTGCAAAAAGTGACAAGTTGTCACTTTCATGTTTAAATGTTAATACAGTTCCTGCCACGGAAGAAACATGTATTAATCAGGCTGAGTCACGAGAGCTGAGGAGTTGACCACTGATTTCCAAGTTAACATTTCGTAGGTACCAACATATTGTTGTCATTATTGGTTGCCTATACCAACAACTACAAACTCTCCATATCGTAGAGGTAAAATGTTTTATGGTGACACATGGCTATCCTACTATACAGGTTTTCTGCCTGACATGACCTAGCCTTGCATGCATGTTGATGATGGGATGAGGTGTCATGCTTGCTTTGCCTCTACGCTAATATTACTATTATTAATAGTAATAATGCTACACACAGTGAATGCTGTTATCATTTGTCTCATCACAATCACAGTTGTTTTTCAGTATGAAGGACATTATTGTGTACTTATTGTGTACTGTAATCTTAGGCTTCACATCGACTTAGGTCTCAGTGTCATTTAACCCATAATTTGACAGTTTGAAAGCGCAGGGGCATACAATTTCCCTTTTGGTCAGCTGAGGGAAACAAAACGGAAATACAGGAAGTGGATCATATGTTTTTATATGACAAACAGAATTACACAATGGATGCAAATTCTACAAATGCCTCTGACCATTTCACAACAAACAAACTAGTTCTGTTGAGAGCTGTGCTTATTAGACTTCTCTCTTTGTTAAATAAATTATTATGAGTGCATAACGTGATGGAATGAAATGATAAATCAGTACTCTTAACTACAGCACTGCGTTAGACAGCATCAAGGACGCCACTTTTCCAGCTGCTCTTTTCATGAGACAGTACTCATTACTTGTGTAAGTGCACAGCTCTTGTGCTGCTTTATATATAAGGCAGAAGGATTAGTGGGTGGGCATGTCTCCGCTCTGTCCCATCAACACTCAGCCATGTCATCAGTGCATACATAAATCCTTTTACATGTGACCCTGCTGTGACTCAGCCTGCAGATAATAAAATACTGGAGCTCCTCACCACTTGTACGGACACCTGTGATAATGACATATTTTCCAACAGCCCAGGGAGTCAAATCATCAACAGATGAGGCGCAGTGCGCTCCGTTCCATGTTAAACAGTCACTTAACGGACTGACACTGGCAGTAGCTTCCACCGCGTCTCCATGGCAACCCCACCAGGGCGCTCGGTGGCGGGTGGTGGTTGGCGGAGCCAGCGAATGGCTGGTCAGGTGTGAAATTACCTCAGTGCCCGGCGCCACATGGAGTGTGACGAGAGTTTAACAAAAGCAATGTGGTTAAAAGAGAATTGCCCCCCACCTCCAACACCTCAACACACACACACACAGTTCTTTCTTTGCTGTCATACTAATGCAATTCACTTCAATTTCTCCTCAGTGCAAAAACACCAAAGACAAGTTAAATTGGGAGATAGATGTAGCCATGCTAATTCTTTATGGTGGGATGACTAAAAAATAAAGAGAGAGATTTGCCTTGACAACTACATACCATTGTTCCGCCGCTCTGATCTTCACTATTCTATGCTGCGTCAGCTTGGATTGAAACGGCACCAGTTCCTGTGGATTTTTTCATAAGCTGTTAAAAAAAAAACATGAATTCTTCGACTGTCTCAGCAGGATCCCATTTGTATGTACATGTTTATCATAAATTTGTATGTGCTTTGTGGGCAGCACACTGCCACAGAATTACAGTCCTGGAGGAACATTCTATCTCATGTTGTTGTGTATGTCTCATCTGCCTGCGTAGAGAAGATTACGTTAGTTATTAGCTTGTGCACTGACCATTGTAGCATAGCTAACGAGAGTGTCCATGTCTTAACCAGACACGTTGGAAGCAGTTGCTTGTTTGCCTTCCTAGATGAATATGTCAGTATTAACCTCGATCTTTTTATGCAAAATATACGAACAACACAATAATTACAGAAAGGACAATCATTACTAGAGTACCAAGTATTCCAGCTCCTTACGAGAGCTAGCAAAGGTGTATCTAGTGAGTTGGATACAGGCCAGGCTGCAGAATGAAACAATCGTCGCTCCCATCGTATCCTGACCTTGAGATTTGCTTTACTGTCTGCGCATCTCGGTGCCAAACGCACTGTGCACGCTGCACAGATGGGAAGAGAGGAAGAAAGAGGTGTGATGAGGCAATTCAGAGTGAGCTGTGTCGATGTCCTGAGAGGTTCATTGTAACTGCAATGTCCCATTATAAGTGATTCTAATAAAAATGAAGCTATGAAGTCGAAGTACATGTCAGAGGGAAATGGCGTCTAGTTTAGACTGTATGGATACCAGAATTAATAAACTAGTTGTAACATCAACAACATTTTAAATTGACTCTTCACCCCCCCTTTCCTTAACAGTAGGACTTGAGGTGTGGACCTGTGAACTATCATTACTAAGAGCTACAGGGGGGAAGAGAAAAGTGAGGAAATCCTAGCACAGCTGCACAGAAAACTGATGGAAGTATATAAATGAAGGTAAGAATTAGGCAGTGAGAGAGGGAGTCACAACATTATCTCAGCTGGACAGACACAGTAAGACATTCACTAAATCGCCCGTCTCTTCTTAAGATTTAAGAAATGTCAGGATTAAAAAAAATTGTTGGTTATTAGTCAGACACTATTTTGTGGATAACGATGACCACTAATTAAAAAAGTTGCTAATATTGTTTTTTCTTGAACTCGAACTTGGATGAAGGTGGCTGTGCCTCATCATAACCAATCCATGATGATTTCCTCATCATACCTGGGTGGTTATGTTTCCTTTGACCGGAAAAGACCAGTAGAACGATAATGATATACAGTATATGTTTTATTTATTACCTAGGGGATACTCTTGTGAAGAGTTGAGTGTTTTAGGAATCAAACCACCAACCCTGTTGTTCATAGATGACAACACTAATTCAGGAGACACTGGTGAGCCCTATTCCAGCATGTCGAGACAAGCGCTATAGAGACACTTGTATGTTGCTGATCGCAGGCGAAAACAATGTGCAGCAAACCAATTAATCACCTTAGCTTAGTTCTTTTTCTGAGCTGAGGTGCTTCAGTCTTTTTTCCCCCAGAAGCTCTAAATGGCAAATGTAAGTCTATGTTCTATGTAGTGTATATATGTATATATGTTCTAGTGTATATGGTACAAAAGGACATCAAGGACATACATGGAAGTAGTGCTTCTCTCCGCTGCTAACTCACAGAATGTCTCACCTCAATCCATTACTAAGCTAACAATGCAAATCTGGAAATGTATATAAAGTTCACAAAGCATAACTTGTTAAAAAAGTTTCAAAAGTTAAGAGTTATCAATAACTCACCGCTGCTCCACAGTCTGAGCTGTACTTTGATTTTCAAGCTGTGAGACTGCTGCTTTAACTCCAGCGTATAAATGTTTAAGTCTGGGGCAAACTGACTGATCTGTGAGGTGAAACCAGCAGGGGAGTCGAGCAGCTGTCCGTCACAGACGGTGTGTACACGCCCACACAGTGCTGAACCTCAACTCTAATCAACTAAACAAACTGAAAATGCCTAAGAGCCTGTTTGGGCACTGCAAACTCAACAAGCATGTTCGCTGTGAGAGACAACTCACAGTAAGTAAAGCACCCACTGAGTGGTGCCCAGTCCGTGTTCAGAGCAACAAATGTCAAAGCTTTCATGAGGTGGACGCAGGTCAAAACACTCCTGTGTCACAGCATTCAGTGACAAGGAGCAGAGACATAACACAAATGTATTTATCAGAAAATGTGGCAGGTCATAACTTTAAGCTGTCTGCATGACACCTGAATTACATGGCAGGCACAGTGGTGGCTGTGATGATCTGACATCCCAGGGAGCTCCATGAATATGATTTATGGTGACAAATATCACAGTGTGGCTGGAAAAAGAGACAAGACAGCAAGCGAGAGGGTGGTGGTGCTGGATGCTGGCTGTACAGGGATCATTGAAGATCAGTGGGATCCAACAACAGCAAGAAAAGCACATACACACAGGCAGGCAGGAAGAATTCCAGTCAATGTATGGAGGCTTTTTCTACTAACCCTATTCAAATGTTTGTCACACAGCAAAGCAGTAGCAGTAGCCCCCCTACCCCCGCAGTCTGTCTAGACTGTTCACAGATAATACAGTAACGTACATCTATTAAACTAACATGTCATGCTAAAGATTTTACCACTAGTGACAAACCCACAAACTCTGCATATCCCCTTTGTCGTCTTTCAGCTAACTGTTTTAGTTTTATCAAACTTTAATACTTACTGGTAGTGCATGCAGTATTTCTTAATTTGTACTTCATTCATATCTAATCCATTACCGACTTGGAACTCTGGACTGCTTCTGTTCTTCTTATCTGTGGAAACTGCGTGGCGAACATGTGCCCAGGTCATTTTTCTCGGGGTGACATTTTATTTGATCTTAAACCCAGTGTACAGTAAGCTGTATCGTTTTTATTAGCTGATAATGTGACAGAATGTTTGCAGGTCTCCTGTAAACAGTTTTACAGATGTCTGTGGCGGAAATGCCTTTCTAAGCCTTTTTTCCAACTCTAGCCCAACACAGAGTGGGACTATCTCCATATATTTTCATTTAAAGGTTTCTATACAGCCCATACATTTAATTTTAGACAGAGCAGTCAATGTTGGTCTTATGTCGAGAGCTGTCATCGTCATTACATCACTAACTGGAGCAGTGTCACGTTCAAAAAACATCAATTTCATAATGAATGAAGCATCTAAACATGATGATTATGAAAAAATATCTGATATAACTTAAAACAGAGTAGAACTGGTTTAATGTGTGTTTTCTGTTTTGACTCTGACACTTTTTAGAAAAAATGTTCAAAGTCTATTCTAAGTGAGACAAATAAAGATCGGAATTACTTCTTTTAACCTTCTTATTATGTTAAAGGTCGATTTGACCCATTCCAGTTTTTGTGTTGACCAAAGTACTGAAAAAGCTTTATCACAGCTTTTTAACTGGGATAGTGATGATCGAGAAGATGTTTCAGAGACAGAGGTTCTTTCACAGGCCGAGGACAATGTTATTGATGATCCCGAATGCCAATTCTCCAAAGAGGAGAAGCATTCTGAGGAGGAGTCTGCCACCATCTTGATCAATCAAGGAATGCAGCAATCATCATCCACAGAGAAGACATAGACATCTAAAGATGGTAATATAAAATGGTCACCACACCGAAGTGAAGGCAGGCTGTCATCTTCTAATGTCATCAAAACGTCCTCTGGTCCCACAAGATTTGCCATCACACGAGTTGATGATATTCAATCAGCATTTCCCCAGATAGCAACTTTGATGTAGCCAAAATATGGCCCAGACTCACCACTTTCACGTGGCCCATATCCGGTTTGGAATGACGGTCCTTAAATGGGTGACATCAGGCAGCCCGACACTTAACCTGGCCTGGACTGGATACGGCCCGGGTTCACCTCTGTCATTGCTCACATGATTTTAAATGCTGACCCTTAACTGGCTCACATCTGGCATCTGACTTCTAACCAAGTCTGAACCAGATGCAGGCCAAACACATGTATGTAAATCTGACTTTAATTAATCTGTATAAGATATCTGAAACATTTTTCACATTTATTTATTCAACCTACTTCAGCTCTACATGTTATCAGGTTCTCAGTCAACCCTGCTTTCTGGTTAGGGAGATGGGACCTGCAACACAATCAATGTAATCTATTTTCAACATAATACAAGGGTTAACCACTGATATCAGATACACACACTGTCTCACAGTGAATGGCAGCTCACAACCTTTTACAGATTTGTTGTTTTTTCTGGTGCAGCATCAAGAATGTTTGCTAAATGATCATGCAACTCTTTCACTCTATGAAATGTTTCTCTGTCTAAGAAAAATAGAACCAGAAATGTCATTCTTCTCAGAGCACATTAGAACCCCTTTGACTGCTAATGATCTGAAGTGTTGATGACAAGCGTGTTCCAATTAAAAACTCTAACAAAGGCAACATGACTATTTTGCAAGATAAACAATGTATCAGCTTTTTTTTTGTAGCTTTCTCAAGGTTTTGTCACTTGCAGCCATCGTCTGTTTGAATTTACTCATCAGTGGTGCATCAAAGCTGGTGGTGATGACAGCAGAATCATTTAAAGCAGATCTTCGGAGGATGCGGGTGATGACGCACCATGAAAATCTACAAAGTGGCATGGAGCCAAGTTCTTCCAGACTCCAAGATTGAAAGTTGCCGTATGTTTGCTTGTCCTTGCCTTGCCCTCAGTGAACCAGATAATCAGCTGCAGCGACATGGAAGGCAACCAACAGTAGCGTGTGATCACAACAGGGACCCAAACGTGGAGCTGGTGAGTTACTGTAGCGTAAATATTCATACTCATATTTAGCATGAAAAAGGCATTACTGAACAAGAACAGATTGCACAAACTAAAAGTCAATTAGAAGAGGGACAGTTTGAGAGATCTTATACATGGCATATGTTGCCACTTACTTATACATATTCATTTTTTATGATCAAGTTTACAGTTGAAAGTAAATACTGCACATTGCAAAGTTATCTTCTAAAAACCTTCCAATATTTGTTCAAAGACAGTTGGGGTTGGGGGTATTGTTTTAGCGCATATTAATCAATTAAGATTTAAGATATCTATATAAAGTTATTCATAACCTTATGTTCACTAATGTTATACAGTGGAAACGCTGCAAATATGTACATTTGCACATCTTATAGAAAATCTTAGGCTAATACCAATGAATCAAATCATTGTGAACAATATTATTACATTATGCTTCACCTTTGCTTTGGTGTAGTACAATGGTAAATAGCATGTTCTCTTTCTGATCACTTGTAGCAATATGGAGTGCTTGTCTGATTAAGCACTTTCCCATTTGGTTGGATTTTGACCACATTCACATGGACACACGTCAACAAACTCAAACATGCCCATGCACAGTTCTGCTGCCAGATTTTTGTTATTTCACTGAGTAACAGATGGTGGAAGTAATGTGCCTAGAAAAGACAGCTAGACAGCTCGCTGTCTAACATGTATGTTAATGTAGGTTTAATAAACATTTTGTTGAACAGGGCTGTGAAAGCTAAACACAAGTTTTCTTTTTGTCAAATACTGAAATACTGTTTCAGTAATGCAGTTAGACCTTGGTCCTCTCACACCTCTCGCACAGCCCAAAGAAATTACATAGAGACATCAGTCTGTTTTTATCCAGCTTTAGAAATAGACTCCGGAATGCCATGTTCAAATCCTCTATTCAGATTTGTGACCATAATGTTGTCAGTTGCTGCTGGAGGGCTCTGGAAAAGGCCATAAAACAAGGAAGACAGTAGGGAGGACAACTGGCACCCCCGACTGGGGATATAATTGGAAAACATTATGAGAACCCAAACTAACCAAAAACGATCAACATATCTTTTATGGTGGCAGCATAGTTTAGACTTTAGAAAAGTTGTACCTTCATTCATAGAAAAGGGCTCTGAGGCAGTCATTATGTGTGAGTGACAACATTGTTGGTGTGCATAGTCAACTCTTCTCCAGATTGGTCAGTAAAAACTGGACTAATAGCAAATTCTTGTTCCTCTTTTTAGGGTTATCTGTGTCTTGTCCAAAGACACCTTGACATGTAGCTTACCAGGACTGGAAATCAAACCACTCACCCTCAATTTACAAGACACTTGGCCTTTTATTGTTTTAAAAGTAACAGGGGAATTGACCACACTTGCTCAATACCTCTTCAAATATCTTTGAGCCTGTGAAACTGGAAGTACTCTACTCAAAATGGCTTAGTCTGGGAGATAGTCTGGATCGTTGATATCATCATTAGATGTGTCTTCTTTGTGGTGTGGATGTCAGTGATTGACATCTTTAACAGCATAGAGTGTTGTCTTCTACATCTGAAAACATTTCTTGACAAGTGGCTTTCTACTTCATTTCTCCAAGTCTGGCAACCAGGTTCAGGTTCAAAGTTCTATGAATTAACAATGATAAGGCTAAAGCTGGCACCAAAAGCAGAGCGAGCATGTCCCCTGAAGGCTGATGGAACAATCACTGCCTGGTAAATGTGGATATCAATATAGATGAGGAGAAAGACGAATATTATGGGTTTTACTAGTGGTATTGTAGATGAAGAAGAGTGAGATGACTGGAGACTGGTAATGAAGAGTACAGAAATGTCAGGAGTCATATGTGTTAGAGAGACTGGGCTGACAGATTTCTGTGCTGGCAGCAGGAGGAATAACTAAATGTCACGGAGCAGGTTGATAATGGCTGTGCTCCACAAAATTGGCATCTGTCATGTGGAGAATACTAGAATGAGAGGATACTACAAATTTCTGTCTGCTCAAGCATGTGAAGAGGAAAATCCAGAGCCCTGCAGAGAGCTGCAAGAGTCTCTGTACAAGCTTAAAAGAAGAAGTCAGTTCACAGTTCACAAAAGATCATTACAAAAAGGTCCAAAATTCCAAGGCAGCTCACTGAGAGAGAGGGCTGAGGTCGAGGGAGCTGCAGGTTCACAGTGAGGAAAGAACAGATCGGTATCCAGGTGAGGAACCAGGTTCAGGTCTTCAGGAGACTGCTGGCAGAAAGCAGAGCAAGACAGGAGGAAAACAGGAAATGACAAGTAACAGGCAAAAACTGGTCATCGGAAGACTGGAGAGTTAGCAAAGGAGACGGAGGCAGGTAGGCAAACTCTGATTCAGGTCTGAGCTGTCACAGTCTCTTTAGCTGGAAGATGTTTCTGTTTGTTCATTGAACAACAGAGTCTGGTTCTGCTGGAGGTTTCTTCCTCCTAAAGGGAGTTTTTCCTCTCCACTGTTGCTCAAGTGGGACTGTT
>JAUMTR010000002.1:469159-491208 GCA_032270685.1 Microctenopoma stevenorrisi | reverse complement strand
GTTGAGCCATGCGTTTGTGGAGCTGCTGTTTGGTTTCTCCTATGTACAGATCTGTACATTCCTCACTGCATTGAACTACATAATAAAACAAAATATAAACTGAAGGAACTAAGTGTTAAAGTAATCTATACAGGAAACCTGGAGATGAATAAGGCTATACGAGACTTAACTGTTGCTGATGGGACGGGTCAGACTGGTTCAGTAGGGCTCCTGCCATTCAGCAGGTAGGTCCTCTTTCCACTGTGACCTGCATCTGGTCTGCCAAAGGCTGTCAGCAGCATCCCAGCCAACAGTGGCAGTGCCCGGGCCAAGCCCTGCCGGAGCTCCCTTTAGTGGGCTGGCTCTGAGCCGGAGAGCCTGTGGTAAGGTCCTCTACCTCAAACACTGTATGTGTTTTAATAGGAGTCAAAGCCTAGTGAAATGTGTGTGTGTGTGACCATGGTTATACTGTCTAATGCAGTATATGGCATCTGTCTTATGAAAAGAATACACATATTTTTTTTAAAATTCTGGCTCAAACACAATTTGAATGTGTAACTAACAAATTCTTAGTAAAGTCTTCCCGCCCCAGAACAGCTTCACTCTCTTTTATGTGGGTGGACAAATGGTTAAGAGAATGGATGGATAGTTGGAAATACCCCACTGACAGAGTACAAAAACTCACCACTAGTAAAAATGCAACCTTTGGCATGAAGCAGAAGAAACCAAAGGTACTCCAAAGGTAAATGTACTAAGAAGACGTTGTAAAATGAACATGTAGTAAGTACAAAAGTGGAACTAAAGGACGTACTCCACTAAGATACCAATGTGTTCCAAGCAGTGGTGAAATGGATGCTGTTGGTCTCGTCCAGATTAGTTCAATTAACTTGCAAACATGCAAATGATTGAACTCAGTGTTACTGTAGAGCCTCAATGTGAATCAACAGAGCTGCTGGAAAAGGTGGAGCGGATTTTAACAGTTTCTCTTTCATGGACTGGTGTTAAGGTATGTGTGCAGAGGTGTTTTTTCTGCACATATCGCCCTCTGTTTTGCAGGAGCCATTCTATATTTCCTAACACTCAATCTCAACTGCAGACTGGGCGGCAGAATGCAACGTTGCGTGTTCGGCTGTGAATTGTGGTGGATGGTGATGGCGAGAAAGATCTGTGGTTGAAAGACCTAAAAAAAATGCTTGGCAAAATAACAAAGAGGAACATTTTACAGAATTTGAAGATCACAGTTCCTGTCAATCCAGAGCCTGGCAGTGAATTTGAAGAACAGGATGAAATTAATCTAGTCGTCCTGCCTCATGCATGCCAAAGTTGGATTTATCCAACATCTCAAAAAGTCAAAGAGCAATCAGATCTGTGTTTCACCAAATGGCAACTATGAGACAAAGACCCAATCCAAACCTTAGCAGGGCACAGGGCAGACAGAAACAAGCATGTCCACAGCATGGGTGTCTGCGTCCCTACCATTAAGCTACCAGACCATCGATAACCGTAGTTACATGTTTATTAAAAACTATTAATGTCAGTGGCAAATAGCAAATCCGCCCATACTTTACATATCTGTTAGGATCAATTTAGACCAGCCGTTTTTGAAATTCATATTTGTATCTACTTACAAGTGCTTTTCTTGCCTAGAGTGAACCTCTGCACTTGGATTTAGGTCAGCAGCCTGTCAAAATACTGAAAGTACTACTATATGAAAGTGCATGAATATTGCATTTTTAAATGTTAGAGTCCTTTTGGACATACAGTGGGTCATAAAAGTGACACTAAATATAAAAATAAATATTTTATTATATTTTGGGGACACTGGAAATATGACACTTTAATACAATGGAAAGTTGTCAGTCTACAGCTTGTATGACTGTAAATTAGCTGTCCCGTCAAAATAACACAGTTATTAATGTCTAAACTGCTGAAAACAAAAGTCAGCGCAGTGATTAAAAGTGTCGATCTCGTCCAGATGCCGTGAACACAAACGGAGTCCGCTGTGAAACCAAGAGCAACCGCATGTAAGCAGCAACAGTTTTTAAAAAGCAACGATGTTGATGTGGTCCACGCAGCTGCATTCAAACATAAATCTTCCTGATTCTTCCTCACGCACACACACACAGAGGTAAATCAGACAGTCTGGCTGCAGTCCGACCTCTTTTCATGTTACGAGGCTATTTCTTCTTTGTTATTTAGCTTCAGCTGTTTTTCTCCGCCCACTCCTACTACCACCTTTCACCACCCAATGAGCTGAGAAGTGGCGCTAAGTACACTTGACCTTGGCAGACCAGTGGGGGCCACGCAGCGGGGGGTCCCTGGCGTGGTGCCAGCGCTGGCGGTGCTGGGAGGGTTTGGCACAGATTATGGTCTTTGGGTGAAGATCACTAACGCATTTGGAACTAGGAGAGGGCGCTGCCAAAAGGTGGCAGCATAGACTGGAACAGTCAAATATGAAAAGAAATATAAATACATATGCATGAAATCATCAATCAAAGCTGCAACACGTGCTGTACAATCAATGTATCTCTCACTTTTTCTGTTGCTCTGGTTTATGGACACAGGAACAGCACTAACCATGAATCTATAAAGTGGTTCCTTAAATAAGATAATTGTATCTTTGTCATTATGTTATTTTAATGGGCAACACATTGGAAACGTGGTGAAAATTCTGTGTGCTACATTCACGTCGTCGTCCTATATCATCATCTCTGCTCTTCCATCATCTACTGCAGGTAAATCTCAGTGATTTTCATTCCGTTGACCTCCTCCCATGTCTCTCTATGTATAATATTCCGTCATTCCTGATGTGTTAGCATCGAACTCCAAGCACAAAGGACTCGGGGAACATATAAACCAATGAGTTTTGGGTGGCAGCCAGAAACCTTGTAATTATTACTGAACAAGTGTTTGTTGTTGTTGTTTTCTTATGCCACACAGATGCCCCAGGTTTTAAATGTAAGCTTTTTGTTTGGATGAGATGTGGCAAATGTCCTTAAAATCTGTGGAATCTGTGGAAAAGGTCTGAAACAAGCACGTGCAGCTGCAGTCATAAAAAGGACCGGGCACTGAGCTGGGAGACCTGTACATGGACGTACAGGAGTACGATACTTCAGTTTACCACGTACTGTATATATATATATATATATATATATATATAACTATATATATATATATACTCTGGCAGAAGCTTTCCCTCCCAGTACTTGCTCAATGAACGGGAGCGGCAGTGTGCCAGACTAAAAACAGAGCCATTTGGAGCCACTTGCAGGGGCAGCAGTAATGACGGCAGACATTGGCAGGGGGCTAGAGACTCATTAGAGTCATTAGTTTCAACTCATTTCTGTGTCAAGTCTCTTTTGCCATGTTGGCTAAGGTGGAGGGTGGGGGGTGGTGGTGGAATGATTTGGGCATGGAGAGAAGGGTGCAACGCTGCAACAGCCATTAGCATCAGGCTGTGATGGATGCGACCGGCTGGGGTGCCACCGAGAATCTGCACTGTCAGCAGCCAGACTTCCTGTCACTTCCCTCCATCCTCTCCTCCCCTCCCTCTTCCTCCCTCTTTCCTAAATGAGAACAAAAAAAAGAAAGGGAAGAAGCACAAAAGAGCACGAAGAGGAACGGTGGAGAGCTGCAAACACTGCCAGCGGTTCAGGAAGTGTGAAAAGACCCTCTTGATAGGACTCATTACAAAAGGTCAGAGCACAGTGTGAACTGGGCAGCAGCATTAGAAGACCATCTTTTTAGAGTCTCACATTCCACTACAGGGACTTCAAAAGAGAGGCGAGAGCTCTCCGGCCATTAGCTGCACCAGCATTTCTGCTCCCACTGAATGCTGCACGGAGATCTCAGGGAGTGTTTTCACAGTTGCTTTACAGTCTTTTCAAGCACTCCGCTGCCCTCTCTCTCACATCCACTCCCCTCAGTCAGCTTTCCTACGGATCCCACTCCTCAGCGTGGGCTCCTTTGGATCAGCAGGTGACACGACGTGGCTGTGTTAGGGATTATTATTAGGAATTAGGAATTATATTAGGAAGATTATTGGTACCATGATATTTTAGACCAGAGACTAAAATGCTGTACGTGTAAGTAGCAGGAAGCCAACACTATGAACGTTAACATCTAACCACACCTGTCCGCAGTGTGTCCCTGAGGACAGACGCTCCAGCTGGTAGGTCATCTCACCGTGAGGTGACCAGTGCTCCTAAATGTCACCTTGTCCCTCAGTGTTAGTCACATTAGAAGACATAATCCAATATAGATTTAGATCCGGAGACTCTTGTTTTAGATGATTTACAACTGCAGACATTGGCTCTTTAAGAGTGACCTCAGTAGAGGTCAAAAATGGGAGTGGAGGACCTGTCAGAATCTGCTGAGACGCCTCTCAGCCCAGGATCTGACTCAGCATCTGGATCCATAGAGAGAAGATGCATCAGGTCGTGTTTGTCGTTGTTCAGCGCTGAGATAGAAAATGTATATGTAGTTATCAAAGCTTTGTTTTTGCACCGTACTTCTATAAAACCTGTGTGAAAGCTGTGCCCCCCCCCCCCTCATGTTTAGCCTGCTCTGAGTGAAGGACTGATTCAGTGGAATATCTCTCCCTGCATCCAGATAAAACAGCAGCCACTTAAACCTATAAATTTCACACAAACCAAAGCAGCTTTGGTCCATCTCCAAATTCAGCGGGCAGAGTAATGTATGAGCCGCTGCGTTTAACCCCAGCTGACCCCACAGCTTCACCGCAGCATCAATTAAAGAGATTGCTTTTTTCAATTGTTCCTCCTGTTGTTTATGCCCATTAACATTTTCATCAGAATGCAGCCGTCATAACTCATCCAGTGGCTGTAAAGTCCTCACACAGAGCTGCATGAGCGTCTAAATGCAGCCAGACTCCAGCACTTTGACGCTGTGGCCTGCAGAACAAACAGGGCTGTGTCTGTCCCGTACACTCCTCTCTGTCTTCTCAAGCTGCTTCTCACAGCTTGTCTCTGTCTCTTCGTTCCCCACCACACCTCTTTTTCCCCCCGTCTCTCTCTGTCTCTCCTGCTTTTCCTTCTCTCCATGTCTCTCTTTTTCTCTGCCTGTCTGTCCTGCCTTCCCTTCTCTCCCTGTCTCTCCCTGTCTCTCTCTGTCTCTCCTGCCTTCCCTTCTCTCCCTGTCTCCCCCTGTCTTTCTCTGTCTCTCTTGCCTTCCCTTCTCTCCCTGTCTCATCACCCTCTCCCACATTGTCCTGTTTTCTATGTTTGGCTGTCAGTCTATTTTCTTTCGCTGCCTTTTTCTTTTTTCTCCTTATAGTGTAGGTCAGAAGTGTCCAAGTTGATTTGCCTGTGGCCGGGTAACAACAGTAACGTGAAATGAAAAGCACACTCTCCTTAGGCTTGTTTGCCCTGTTGATTTTACAGGAATCTTTCACACACACTAGTACGTTATATTTGTATTCATCATCAAACAATGGTGTTTTTGTGTATTTCTGAATGGAAGATTTCCAGTGCTGATCAATGCTGGCTGTCTCCACTCACTACCTCGGTGCTGAGAGGATGTTTCCCCAGTAATGCTGTGTAGCGTCAAAGCCTTCCCAGGCAAACTTCAGGCTTGCCTGGAGGAATATATGATCCACTCGTGTGTTTGACTCTCACTCTGGGGCTTTGTGCACTTATCAGTCGTGCACCCCTTCTATAAAATCATCTCCGTGTATAGACATTGTCAGTGCACTGAGGAATGCTTGCGTGCAGCCATGTATTTATTCATGGGAAGAGATGGTTTAGGCTGTTCCCTGTGTTAATGTGGGACTTTCTCTGATTTGTTTAGCACTTGTGGCTGATTTATTGCCTAAAAGTAAATTCATGACAATTTTATCCTTAATTTGTTGTCTGTGTAAGTTAATTAGTGCAGATTTGCTCTGACGGTCGGGCTGTTGATACTTTTCTAAGTGCACTTTGACTGTGGGTTAATACTGGAAGATATTCTCCGTGGTTCTCTGGGTCTACTCATGGCGATACTGTGAAAACTTATTTGCAATCACACTTAGTTTGCTGAAGTGTGGCCAGTTCATGCCAGAAGCAAAGTGTCCCTGGACAAAACACTGAACCCAGCCTGTCCAAATCCCCATAGGTTTTACCAAAGTATCAATTATATATTAATATTAGAAGCTGCAGGTCACACTAACTCAAAAGCCCTGAGTGGATTAAATGTTGGTTTCCTTTTGGAATCACACAGCTAAGGCTACTCCTGACTTCTGTTTACAGGCCTGAAACAGAAAGAGGAGAAAAAAACACAGTGGGCCCACTGCTGAATTATTCTGACTGAGACACCCACAAATCACTTTGTTTGTAGAAACTCTGAAGGTGCCATTTGGTTTAAAGTGACAGTTGAGTCACTTCCTGGAGGCTTGAAAAATAACAGTAGAAAGTTTCTCTTTGCTCCCTAACAGAAAACAGTGACTGTGGTCAACTTGGCAGCTGCAGTAAAAATAATATACCTATAGTGGCAGGTTTTCAAAGCAACAGTCCTACTGGATGGTTCACTGAAATCACTGGACTGGCCTGATTTTAAATCAGCGATTCACACTTTGTATGTTTGCTCTAGTCCAAATCACTTTGTGAGCTTGTAAACCTGTAGCACCTCAGTCTGCACCAGTTGGCCAGATGATTTGGATTCCGAGGTCTCAGTGAGGCTGTTCCCGTGCACACCAGTGTTCACAGCAGACAAACCAAACTGCACCATGAGGGAAAACAAACTTGAATATGACAGCTCTAACACTGTGCTCTCCTGGAGGACCATGTACTTCTGTTCTGACCCTTGAAGAACCGACATTTTGACTAGTTACAGGTACAGTGAAACAGATTTCATTGAAAATGGCTCAGTTGCATCATGTGTCCCAGCGAGCCGCGATTACGAGCCTGAAACTAGCTTACCTAAACATCTTCTCATTGTGAACGCTGTACTGTACTGCATCTATTCTTCCAGCATTGCTTTCACAGACGCTGCTCTATTTATTCAAGGAAGACTCACTGAGAGCTCACCTGTCTTTTTGAGGTGGCCACATCCACACATTCACACCCACAAGCTGTCGAGTGTAACCGCGTCCGACCTGTGGCCACTAAGCAGCTCCACTGGAGTTGGGATTAAATGAATGAAGCTGGCCTTGACATAATATCCAGGCACTTATGCAGTATATATGTGCTGCTGTCTCTCTTTGTATGAAATGTCAACAAGAAATCCAAACTACAGCTTGTGAAGAGACAGAGCTACTTATATAAGAAGTTTTACATGTGACTGGTTCAAGACATTTCTATACATTCACAGCGCAAGAGCTGCTTTTGTCTGTACTAGGAGAAAAAAGTCCATCCAGCAACGTTCCTAAGTCACGTCACATGACTCACAGCGAACCCCTGCGTGAAGATGCACACTATAATCTGTCTCTGCAGTTTACGTCCCCAACAATGAAGCTGTTTTGTTGTTGCCTTTTCCTTCAATTAGGTTGCACTTAATTTGTGGCATGTGTGTCGTGTAGTGTGCTAAAAACACAGCGACACTAACTCTGCTTTCTCTCAAGGCACTAATGTGCCCTAAATATGGCGCCCGTATGTCAAGTATAATTTATGTTTTCTGTGATGTGCATGGAACGTACAATAGTGGTGACTGCCGATTTGCTTTAATGGTGAACGTATTTACATAATCTGATGCATCAGCTTTTGTTTGGAGAAAGACAAAAATGCATCCTCCTCCAAAGGCCTTCACATTTATGTTAATGCTTATTCAAACCAAACCCAGCTCACACAGCGTGTTTCTTAAAGGATAATTCCACATCAGTTAGTATCCAGCCCTGATCGCTGCATCTATGGGGAATATGCCAGGTTTGAAATAAACCAGAATTCTCCTCTGAATCCTCTGTGAAATCATTTGCAACATTAAAGCAATAAGAAGCAGAAATAAAAGAAGGAAGGAGGGAAATGCAAAATATGAGAATGTTTCTAGGGTTGTTAATAACGGGGTAGCACCTAACCCACATCCACGGCATGTGTGAGGATATGACGGAGTGCCCTTTGTCAGTGTTTAGGTAGGTGGTATGTGTCAATGTAAATCCACATGAATGAATGCCAGGACTCAAGGTTTCCCCGCAGAACATTACTCACAGTATTGTTCCCACTGTGATTTGACACCTCCTGATGATAGCAGCCAATGCAATTTTTAGCGATCTGTGCTACAGTAGCTCTTTCCCGAGATCAGACTAGACAGTGAGTCCCCCTTTCACCAGAGCATGGGTTGTATGTCCGCTGACCACGTTTGTTAGGTGAGGGTTTGTATATTCTCTGATTCTTCACTAATTGTTCCATGTTCCATTTTTTCACTTCCAACACATCGACTTCAAAACTGAATATTCACTGGCTGCATAATATATCAGCCTAAAAAAAAAATCTACTGTGCACCAGAAAAGCTTTAATGGATGGATTCGGTTTGGTCCAGATGTGTCGTGTGCCCCCTCCCGACCATGGTGTAACAGGAAAGACTCTGAGGTTTGCAAGCCTTTCGTCCTCAGCAGTAAGTGCAGCTCATCAGAGCTTAACGTGACGTGTAAAACAGGGCTAAGGCTAATTACTGGCACTTTACTGTACAGCACTTTGGTAAGGAGTCAGTTTTTACACTGGAGAAAAGTACACAGCAGTTTATCGTGGCTGTTTGCGTCTGAATGGACAACACGCTCATAAAGAGATACACCAGCAGGAGGTTCTGGCCCAGAACCCAGAAGAACTCACATCAGTCATTGCTCCGTGCATGTACTACGGCTTTGAGTGTACTCCTCATTCTCAGGGCATGCGGTACAGAGCATGCACAGAGCATTGCTAACTTTAGTGGTAGGAGCTCCTGCAGATACTGAATGTGCTGTTGATGTTGTGAGCTGCAGGGCCCGTTGGAAGCTGTCCAGTTCAGGCGGAGGAACTGACACTTCCCTGCTTTCCCAGCCCCAGCCTCACTGTGTTTCTGTCTATCTGTCTCTGTCAGTGTGTCTCAGGGGAAATCGAGGCCCTTTGCTGACACATCTCTCTCTCTCGCTCACACACACACAGACACTTACTCTTTCTGTATATCACTCTTGTTCTTTACGTTCCTCCATCCATCTTGGTGCCTTTCTTCCCTCTGTCTCAGGGGTATTCCAGGCCAGAGAAGCCACTGTCACATCGGGAGTCATCCAGTGTGACAGAATGATGAGCATCACACAGGCTCAGGCCTGCTGGACCGGACCACAGACTGCCAGCCACAACACACACGAACACACATGCAAGCACACACACAAAGTCACACGGAGAAACAAACATGTTGATTATACCTTCTATTTTATCAGCAGCCCGCCCTAAAGGCCAGTTTGCTGTACAAAAAATAATGAATGTCACACTCCTCTCACTGTCTCTCTTTGATTTAAATTTCCTCAAGTTAAAGATGAATATACATATATTTCCACAAAAGTGTGAATGAGATCCCACCTCTGCATGTTAAAGGCAGAGCTGATATAAAATGTCTGTGAACTACCATTTTCAGGTCTCTACAAAGAGGTTGTGTTTGGGGGGGTCACTCAAGGACAGAGGGAGCCACCCCAATGTGGTCTTGATTGTTTCCTACTGGTCAGTGTCATGTTGAAAGATGTGTCAGACTGTAGGAAAGACAAATTAAATCCAATTCAGTTTCTTCCTATAAAACCAAAACACAACAAAGGTCATCTCAGTGCGCTTCCCTGGGTACAGACACTAAGAATGAAGACGGATAAAGGATTATCTTATCTCATGCTAAAACAAACCCAGCAGTGCTACTTGAGCAGCACTAGAAGACAGTGGAGAGGAACGGAAGAAACCTCCAGCAGAAGCAGACTCAGGGTGAAAGGAAATAGGAAAAAACAACTAACCTGCAATCCTGATTCAATTTCTCTACACAACCACTTCTTTTTAATGAATGAATCAATGAGGTGCTACAGTTAATAATGCTTTAGATATGGCTGGGCTGGATGAATGCTGTATACAGCATGACGTTTGGATGTTGAAATGTAAAGTCAGACATAAGTTAGTTTAAGTGGATTAACAACATTAACACTTTCTGTTTAATGTATGTCAATATTGACCCAATGAAATGCATATTAGGTCCAGGGATTCCCAAAGCTCGTCCCAAAGGCTCGACCCCCTGCTGATTACCTGATCCACATGTGTTCAGCCAACCGGAAGCTGATGCTAAGTCACTTGGTCTTTCTCCCCCCCGCCCTTATCTGCTATGCTATCTTCCAGTTCATGATTAACCTAACTCCCAGGTCCTTTAGATGGTTTTAGAATTTCAAATGTATGCCAATAATCAATGTTTAGGAACACGAGTGAATGACGAGCAGAAGGCTAAGTGTGCAGTAAGGAGAGCTGAAGTGGGAGCTTCTCAGTCTCCAACTCCAGCGAGGCTGAGAATCAAATTTCATGAATCAAATATCATGGCAATGCTTTCAATGTTTGTTGAGGATTTTCACTCTTAACCCAAGTGTTTGACTGACTGACATTTCCATCCCTGGAGCCATGCTGCCGGGTTGAAAAGAAACTAGAAGAATATACAAAACCCTATCACCATATCTTTGACGCTGGCCTCTGGCTGAACACAGCAGAAATCCCCCTTAAACAAACCTGAGAATATTCAGTCCTCTGTCTTAGAAATTATTTTGTGGTAGGAAAGTAATCGTGAGTTGGATTGAGTGAATAAAGCATTAGATTGATTCTCAGCAGTGAGGTTTCTGTGGGTGGAATTCAGCCAAAGCACAGAGCAGAAACATCACTAACCGACCAACATTTCCTCTTTCTATCCAGGTGATGTAACCCAGTCGCAGTCATGTTTCCTCCGATATGCATTTGCTGCTGGAATGTAGTTGACAAAGTTGAAACGTTGAAGCAGTAAATCACTGGAATGCAAAGTCTAAAAGTCACAGTTGTTGTCTGTGAATAAATGCTACAGTACAAAAGCAGGTGTGTGTGTATGTGTGTGTCACAGTGTCACTGAGTCAGATTAAAGACCTGTTTTTATCTCCGCTCTTGAGGGAAAAGGTTCCTGTGATCAACAAAAGAAATAGAAATGAAAACCTGCAGTGAACAGAAGCACTTCCACAAAAAAATAACTGAGAAGGAAAAAGGTGGAATGACTTTCTCCGGAGACGTGTTTTTCTGTTGGTTTACACGCTGTGCAGAGATTTCCCAGCCGTGATCATCACAACAATGTTATTTTGGCTTTGCTGAGAGATTTTACACTAGTTCAATTAACTACGTCCCATGTGTTAGGACGTACATGTGTGTGCATGTAATGAACGTCTGAATGTGTGAAGGCAACGTGCTGGCCGGTGCTGCACTGATTGATTGTGTCGGGTGGGGGAGGTGAAGTGTTGTGGTTTCACACAGCACAAACAGAGATTTCAGGTGATTCTCATCACCCTGATGACCTCATCATGGTTTCTTAGACTGGACAGAGAGAGACACAGAGACATTATGAGGTGGCTTTCACAGGCATGTGTCATGGAAATTCTCCTGAGAGTGTAATATATGAAGCACGGAGAGAAGGTGTTTCCAAAAGGCATGCCATCATACCGTGACCCAGAGGAGGTCCCTCCCTCATAGCACCAAACATGGCTGGTAAACGGTGCCTCACGCCTCCTGAAATCTACAGGATTGCACAATTCAGTGTCTTGCCCATGGAAACTTGGACATTTGACAGGAGGAGCCAGGAGTCCCAGCGCTGATGAGCCACAGCCACCACAATAAGACACTTGATAAATGAATGTGTAATGTGCACTGACAGCAGCAAACATGGGACTGAACAAAAGAACAAGCTTCAAGTGAATTTCCATTCATCTTTATTTGTATTGCTCCAAATCCTAACAAAGGTCATCTCAAGGCACTTTACGCAGCAGAGAGAAAGTGGATATATAAAGAAAAATGGTGAAACCCCAGCAGCCTCACTGTAGCAGCACTTGAACAATGAAGAAAACACAGGAAACGCTAACATGGCGTGTAAGTCTGGGACAAGCTGCTCGTACATTTACAGTGCAGTTTATGATACATCAAGGTTAGATTAGATGTTATCACTTCTAACCAAACATATGTGAGCACTTCTGCCTTCCCTCACAACCACTGCTCTATGAAATGCTGTAGGGATGTCGGCGATGTCACTGAAAGCAGAATTCGGGCTAATTGAAATGTAATCGCACAGATCTTCGCCGACCATGTTGACAAGTCACACTGTAATTTCATCTAGGGCAAATTATAATTGTAGATGTCTGAGAATTAATAACGGATATTCAAGTAGAACTAATGAAATTATAGAAGTGCTCGCTATAACATTTAATGTAGAGTCAACCTTCATTATATGATTTGTTCCTTCATTTAATATGTGTATGACAGAACATTTAAAATACATTATACAGTTAGCTTTTCTTATTTCTAAACAATGCAATTCAATGGTTTATCTAGTGCTAAATCACAACAGAAGTCCTCTCAGGGCACTTTATTTTTATACTATAAGTTTCTATAGAATAGCCCAAAATCCCAGAGTTCATACGTTTGTATTTGTAAGATTAGTGCTAATGGGCCACAGTCTGAGGAGGATGACAGGTAGTACTGTCACCGATGCTAACAGCTGCCATAAAGCACATCACAGTGAGAGTGGAGAGAAACAGACTCTCTTCCAATCTGTCAGAAAGGTTCACATTAGACGACTTTCAGTAGATGGGAGAAGACGGCCAGTTAGGGTTAGGAGGAAATGTATTATAGGACCAATTTGCTGTACACAGGGAATCTGTCTTCCTTTGAGATTATTTGATCTCGACTGACACTCATCATTCCTTCTTACCTTTAGCCAACGGAATGATTTGCTTTGCTTTACAGTGACGTGTTCTGAATCTCACGTGGATCCGGATCATCACAACCACATATGTGTTTGTGGTTCATGTCTTATTCAGTCATGTCTCTCTGTGTCAAGGTAATATCACGAGTCACTGTGTGTCTCTGTGAAGTCAGAGAAGTACCTCCAGTGAAAACAGTCTTCATACTAAAGTATGGATGTGGATTCTCCAGAACAACAAGAAGATACTGCTCTGAAAAATGTTTTTATTTGAATGCTGTAAACAAACACAAAGCCATTTCTTTATTTACTGGTAGTGTGGATAAAGACTAAAAACAATACAGCTAGAGTCAAAGTATAATGTCTAATTAAATACTACCAGCTCTGTGCGTGATGAATTCATATCAGCTTAACCTAGGATGTTTTTTTTTAAACAGGAATTCTAGGCCACTGTTTTAGATACAGAGTGTGATGCTGAAGGTTTTTAGCTCCTCAGACAGTAACGTGGAAAAAAAGTGGTTATAAAAAGTGGTTGTGGAAAAGAGCATGGGTACGTTTGACCACCACAGGTTAAGTAAAGACAACAAGTAGAGCAAAGTATGGGAAATCAACGCTCGCATGGTTAAACACATTGATGCTAATGATTTAGCAGCAGTAGGTCATTTACAGAAAACTCACCTGTTCTCCCAGCCATGGAACGTGTCTTGATCTGTGGGTGTGCAAAACGTTCAGCCAAGCAAACAGAAGCGTAAGTGATCTGCAGACTAAACAGTGGAGTTCAGAGCGTTAGTGAGAGACAGCGAGGAAGTGAGAACGAACAGTTAGAGAGGCTGAGCATAGAGACAGGCATGTCAGCCATGTGACGCGCAATCGATTGACAGATAAATTGAAAGTGGTCTGTCTCTGTCCTTGTTCCTCATGCAGCACTGTCCTCGTGCCATCGACAGCTCAGTGGAAAATGACATGGTAGCAGAGTTTTGGAGGATGAACGCAATGTTCTCTACGGGAAGAGAAACACAGTGTGTGTGTTCTCATTAGCAGGTAGAGGGGGCATGGCGGAGCTGACAGGTGTGACAACAGGATACTGGGTTATTCAGGCTGACAGTCAATAGCGATACACACACATTCAAACACACACAAATTTCCATCCAGACCAATTTGCAATGCCTGGTCAGGCAGTTATTTTTTTTTTTTTGGGCTGACAAAGCCATCGAGTCTTTGAGGAATATTTCATTTGTCTGATGATTTCAACCAGAACTGGGTCAATTACACACAGAGCAGGCAGGGAGGATTTCCAATCAGCCACCAGGGAGCTGTGAAGGGCACTTTGTGCTGGAAATGACACAAACGACAGGACTATGTCCAGGTTCGAGATTGTCTTAACTTTTATCTCAGGGTGGTTATAGGCCAAATGACCCATATTCAATTGAAAATAGGTCACAGTTCCCCTAGGAACAGTGACATTGACCAAATGTGTCCAAGTATTTCTTATCTTTATGGGTCATCATTCACTAATGACGTGAACCTTTTTTTCTTTTTTGTTGAATACGTAATTTAATGTAATCTAATGATAAACCCATCAACACAGCTCTGCAGGGCGTTTAGGCATCTTTCCCCAGAATGTTTTGGTTTCACACCCTCCATTTGAACATGCTTTTTTTCCAGCCCCAGCAGGAGGCAGCTGTTTCCACTGAAAGATAATTCCATCTGTGAGCTGTCAGAACTATCACTTTTAAACAAAAGACATACCTTTAAGATGTTAGCTGCTTAACATACTGAAGCATTTAGCATCTAAAGAATCAGGTGTTTTTTCTCAGGGGTTGTTGGACACAATAATGTACAAAAAGGAAAAGGAACCTAGTGCCTGGGGATTCAGTGTGTGTCTTTGATATATGACAAATATATAGACCCTTTTAGATTTAATGAACTATCCACTGCCGAACTATTCCCATCCATCTGTTACCAACCGCTTATCCAGTGTCGGGTGGCTTAGTTCTGTCCAGTCTATCCCAGTTGTCTTTGGGGGAGAGGGCACACCCTGGACAGATCACCAGTCCATCGCAGGGCCAACACATGGACATAAAAACAACCATAAACCCGCACATTCACACCTACAGACAATTTTTAGAGTGATCAATTAACCTAACATTCTTTGGACGGTGGGAGGAAACCAGAGTACCCAGAGGACACCCACGCAGACACTCGGAAAACAGAAAGGCACCCGGCCGACCTCAAAGACCGAACCCGGGTTCTTCTAGCTGTGAGGGGACAGTGCTAATCAGTACACCACCGTGCCACCACACATTACTACAATTAATACAGTACAAAATGAATAGTTTTTGACAACATTATGAAATCTTAAGCAAAACTGACATTGTAGCTTCATTACTGATTATCAGTCATAGAATAAACTGTGGGATCAGCATGTAATCTCTGGAGAAGACAGCTGTTAACTTTATATGTGTTTCAGGTGCATTAAAGATCCAGATATGCCATGTGTATGTGACCAAAGATGTTGGTCACTGTAACTGCTTCAGTTCTGAAGTTGGTTTTTCAAGCAGAACATGGCTGAGTGCAAAGTGTTTTTTTCCTGTATCATTGTGATTTTTAAAGTAATTATAAGGTTAAGCAAAGTTTAGTTACCAAAATATATTTTACCTAATATATTTTCTCTATATCTTCTGGATTTGCAGCAACCTTCTGTCCCCATCTTGCAAACCACCACTGACCCAGAGTGAATGTGTCATATTAAAAAAAGATTAGAATATTAATAAAAGGGGGACTGTGATGAAGAAGGAGCTTTCACTTTAGATGTCAGGCTATGTTCTGACCCTTTACATGGTAACTCAGCACCTTTGTTTATGGATTTCTGGGCATCCTCAACTGATGGAAGTCCCCAGGGCAGATCCAAAGCAGTGAAAATGCCCCAGGATCCCTTGATAGGAGCTGGAAAACATTGCTAAGAAATACCTTTCTGAACCTGTTGCCATCATAGCTGGGATCTGGATAAAGACAGAGTGTCAGCTGTCAGGACGTATACTGGAGAGAACCTTGTTTTGCCATGTGTGAGCCAAAGTTGAATGTGTATAGTATGTCAGAGTGAAAATGATGTCTCAGAATAGAAAACAAATGATGTGCTTGGTTTTGTCCAGCTCTAGATATTAATTCCTGGCAAACTTCTTCTAAAATTTAACCAACTCTCTTTGTACTATACCCCTAAAAGATGTTCGTGTCAAAGCAAAAAAGGTTGTGTCATCAACCAATACACTACAATAAATACACAAAAGTACACTACATAAAGTCTTAACTGAGGAGGTTTTAGTAAATCTCTGTATGATCTCTAACTTTTCTAACACATGCTGAATGTGAAGGTACTGTAGGGTTCAGATTACTGCAGGCTCAACTGAACGAATGGAAACAAATCCCTGCATGCATGACTGATAAGCTTTAGTAAATTGGGTAAAAATGTCTCATATGGTCTTTTAAGTAGGACCTATTTGCCCAGTGAATCCTCATCTTGGAGAGCTCAGGTGTCCACTTTGGCTCTCCCGTGCTAGCTCCTGGGCATCCTGTTCTCAGTCCTGTGATTTGATTCTGATGTCTTCCGCCTGGCATCAAATTGCATTACTACTGGCCCAGTGTGCACAGCAGCAGCAGGATATCAATACTGATTGCCAGCCATAATTACAATGTAATGTTTGAAAGAAACAGAGGCTGCATGAGATGTTATCAATATTTATGCTACAGCTGATTTCATAAGCTTCTTATTTTAGGGTCAGAGACATATTATGCAGAGTTATGGACTATCACAAAGCAATGACCAAAGCTTGAAGTGCTGACCTTACATCCGTCCTTCAATTTTTATCGATGCTGTTGGTAAAATATGACCTGCACAAATAAACAAATGTTATTTCCAATGCCCAGAGAAGTAACCAACAGAAATGGAATGTGTGTAGCCAGTTTCGCTCATTTTTGCCAGTTGTGGTGGTTGGTGATGAAATATGATGAAAGGGGATCATTTAATACTTTCTCAATCTGTAGTATTCTGTTGTGCACAGTAAGTGTCTTTTTCAGATCATTCTGCTAGAGTTCAAACTGTTCTGGATTTGAATGAGGTTGGTGAAGGTATCCCACAAGGATAAATATTAAGTCCACTGCTTTTTACTCTCCATACCTCTACTCAGTACCTTGCTGAACAGAAACATTCAATAGCAAACACTTGCATTTGTGTGGAAACTTAGCCACAAAGACTACATGGAGGTAACTTGGGTGAAATATATTGTGTCAGCACTCGAACGATGCTTCAGCAGCCTTTTGGGAAGACATTGAAAACCTTTTTACTTTTAATGTACGTTTGTGTAATACAAAAGTACTTTGCATATACTTTTCATAATGTCTTTTGTTATAATGAATATTCCATATTGTATCTGGATATCCCCTCTTTAAAAACATTTCCCCTTTGAACCATAGAATTTCAACAGACATCCCTAAATGATTTTGTTGCTTTAGCTGTAAAAGTGTCATAAAATCTGCTGGGAGTATAAGCTTGTGGAGTATAACATCTGATAGTGTTAGGGTTTTGCGTGGGGGACCCAAGAGCACTCTCGGACACAAACTAAATTCAGGAGTTTTAATATAGCAAACTGAGGGAACACCTAAACTGAATGAACTAAACACTAAAAACAAGCCAAACTGAAAATCACTCCCAAGGGAGGTCAAAAACACACAGCAAGGATTTTAACCAGAAACTAAATAAAGAATAACAGACTACGCAACTAAGTACTATGAATATTACATACATAAAAATTAAAACAGTGACTGGGCTTCAAACATGTATTAATCAGGAATACATCACGGAAATAACTGAGAAAAAACTAGGGACTAAACACTCAGGACAGAAGGTAGAAAATTAACAAGAGAAAAAAAAAGGAACCAAGGGACAAACCAGGTAGGGTACCAAGAGACAAAGGAAACCGGGCAACAAACTACACACAGAGACAGACCAGGAATTAACGCCAGGCACTAGACCAACCAGACACGCAGGACCGGAGTGGAGACACGACAGACCATACGAATAACAAGACGAGTTGGGGGGGGAATAAAGGGACGCTAATGATCAGGAAGTGAAGACAGGTGAAGGAGGTGTTGGGAGCGGGGCGAGTGATTGGAAACAGCTGCAGGTGATAACGTGAGAGGGAGCCGGGAGTGTACAGGTGAAACCTCATGAGGAAATCACTGATAGAAGTGGCAGAGGGAGAGCAGAGTTAGTGGCGGGAAAGATAATAAAAACAGAGAGGCGTGGCAGACTGGGGCGAACCGTGACAGATAGTGTTTGATGCAATGTATGAGTCGAATCTCTACTGTCAGAAACAGACTGTTTTTTCGATCATGCAAACGATGAAAGAGTTACAATGTTTTTAAAACACGAACAGACCTGTTTTAAACCCCGGTACCAACACGTTAATGTTGTTAGCCTTTTTTTTTTCATTTGTGCAAACATTAATAAATATAATCTTCTATGGACAACTGAACCATTACAACAATCCAACTAATCTTTCACTTTGAGCTTGGCTAGGTTGGTCAGATATTTGGACATCATTTGTTCCCTTTTGTAAACCAGTTGAAGCACCATTACTAGAGGTTCATCACAGCCTGATGCTGTGACAGGAAGAAACAAGCTAATGACCATGACAATTAATAGCATGGGTGAGAGCTTCCTCCCTCCTCCCCCTGTTCCATTCCCTAAATATTAATTTAATCCTATTAATTAGAACTTACGATATTAAGATGTGTGGGGGATGAAGGGGGTGGGGGGTGATACTGGTTAGAATAAATGAGTTTAAGACAAATGACATGCAAGACGATGTGTACCACACTCTGAACCTTGCCATTGTGTTTAATGGCTCCAAGGCTGACAATGTGATAGAGCTGGTGCATGATGAGGAAGAGGGTTCATTTTGCACAAAGGTAATACTCTGTTAATGATAATTATGGAGGAGAGCATTAGTACGCGGTGGAGGAGTTTTGAACAGTTACTAAGTTTCATGAGGTCTGCTGTGTGTTACCTGACTGCACATTGAAAATCACTGTGTTGACATTTCCCTGTGTAAACCAGCTAAAAGGGGTTTGCAGAAGGAGTGGAAGTTTAGAAAAGTCTGCGACCAGCCCCCCTCAGATTCACCTAGCTACATTTTGTCAACATTTGCCTGAGTGTTAACACAAAGAGATAGGTCAAATCATGTTTAATAAATGAAACATGCAAGCAAATTGCGTTTTTAAAGACAGAGCACTATTTAATTTGCAGCTGAAAGGCTTCCCATTATTCAATTAAATGTCTCTTGTATAAATATTCTAGTGCATTGAGTGATAAATGAGGTGTGTTTTGAGGTTCATAATGGAGTTTCCTATCTCACCACTGCAAATAATGATCCACCTATCTGAGTAAGGAAAAGACTGAATAGTCCTGAACATAATCAACCTGGGAGCAGATAGACACATTTCTTTAATTTGAGTCCCTTAGCATTCAAGGAGCAGAGCAGTTTTAAAAGAGTAGATTTAATCAAGTGTCGCAATTTCTTGTGAGACATTCAAGGTTTTTTGTGTGTAGCGTACTAGTAGAAATAGCTGATGAATGCATCTCGCATGATTCAAGAAAATCCTCCAATGATTGTTTTACTAATGAAAGTCATTTACATGCAATTGAGGAAAGATAGTTTAAGGTGTATTTCCACCAGAAAGTCCCTTTTTTCCCAGGATATCAAGTCCAGGAACCTTCCCTGGAGTTAAAGTCTCTTTGAGGGAGTTGTGATTTGCAATTCCACAGCAGGGCCAAAGCCCTGAGAATATCAATGTATCAAAAGCACAACAGTGGCTTACTTTTTTCATCATAAAATGCACAAGAGTGAGTTTCAACGAGTCGAATTTAAGACTTCTGAAAACCTTTTGTAGACAGTTATGAATGCAATTTAAACATATTTAATATCCACGCAGGGAAAAAGAAGGAAGGATGTGCAAAAATTAAAGCTGAATGTTCACATTGAATATGAATAAATTCAAAAGTACTTTCTGGGCTGTCTAGACTCTTTAGGTTTTTTAAGTCAACGAAATCCACAGCATTACAGCTTTTAGCAGTAGATCCACTAAATGTACTGCCTTCAGTCATGTTCTGCATGCACTTCCCAATGTGGGTACATAGTCTTAACTGTAAACTACAGTAAGTTCTTATTTTGCATTAATTTAAAGTTACAAGTATACGTAAGTGCAAATTAAAATGCAAATTTAAATTTCCTAGTTATCTGCATCAGTTGGAGTCTTTCTGTTCCTGTCTCACCTTGGATGCTCCCTCTCTCTCACTCGTTCTCTGCTGCACCTTATTTCCAATTATTCCCTTCACTATTTAAGCCCCTGCACTCTCTACCTTCCTTTGTCAGTTCATCCTGTTACGCACTTTGTTGTCATTTACTCTTCGCCCATGCTGTCACCTAGTAGTGGATCGATAGGTCTTGAAACAATGAATATTTCCATCAAATCGGTAAACTTTGGACAGAGCTTCATGTGAAGCTTAATTTCTCCATTTAATACTGTCAGATGAAGCTTCTTGAAGCTTCGAAGCCTTTCAGCCAAATGGTTCAAAAAGGGTTCATGTCCATTCAAACCCCCTGTTGGTCAAAGACTATAAAGCGGTAATTTCATCAATTTGTAATAATAATAAGGTACAGTGTTAATGAATGACTGAGAACCTTCACAGATATGTACAGTGTTGATAAATGTTGGATTGGTGGCCACTGATGAGTCTGTGAGTATATGTGTAAAGGTGAATAAGAAGCATTGTAAAGGTGCTTTGAGTACTTCTGTCAGAGATGACAGTGGATGATTTGTTTAAACATTTATAGGCATTATTAGAATTATCCATCCATCCATTATCTGCCGCTTGATCCGGGATCGGGTCGGGCGGAAGCCTAAGCAGGGAAACCCAGACCTCCCTATCCCCGGCCACCTCCTCCAGCTCATCTGGGCGGACCCCAAGGTGTCCAAGCGGTCTGGTGGCTCAATGGGTTAGGCGTCAGACTGGGATGCAGAAGGTTGTGGGTTCGAACCCTGTCTGACTCCTAATCCATTCCCTACCAGGTGTGTCTCTGAGCCAGATACCCAGCGCTAGCTCCTTGTAAGTCGCTTTGGATAAAAGCGTCTGCCAAGCAAAGTAAAGTAAAGTAAGTTCCCAAGCCAGCCAGGTAATCCCTCCAGCGTCTCCTGAGTCTGCCCAAGGGCCTTCTCCCAGTGGGGCATGCCTGTAACACCCTTTCCGAGGGAGGTGTCTAGGTGGCATCCTGACCAGATCCCCGAACCACCTCAACTGACTCCTCTCCACCAAACATGACAGAAACTACCAGACCCCTGTCATCAACGGGAGCCCAGTGGAGAGAGTGGAAAACTTCAGATACCTCGGAGTCCACATCACGCAGGACCTCTCATGGTCCTGTCACATCAACACCGTGGTGAAAAAGGCCCGGCAGCGTCTCTACCACCTCAGGCGCTTGAGAGACTTCAGACTGCCCCCCAGGGTGCTGAGGAATTTCTACACCTGCACAGAGAGCATCCTGAATGGGAACATCACAACCTGGTTCGGGAACAGCACCATGCAAGACAATCACACTCATACACCTGGCACACTCGATACATTCATTCATTCATGCATTTGTACCACTCATATCTCACACTACAGACGTCAACCATGGTCATCTGCATACACCTACATATCGGGATATTTTATTGTATTCATCTATACACACATACACATATGATCATACACATACACGTTATGATTTGTGTTGGTCACTCTATATTTCCACATAAATCATTTCCATAACCTAATACTCCCATCTCATCGTTTAGATTTTCCTTCTAGGTGGCTGACCGAGGGCAAGAAAACCTCAAAGGACCTCAGCGGACGGAGGACAGGAGAGAACCACGAAGGACCCTGCGAACCTCAGTCGCCCACCTGGAACGAACTGCACAGGACCACAGAGGAATATTCTGCAGTAACGCACAGCTGCAGACATCCAGGACCGGCACACACGCACAGATGAACTCACCCCGGACCCTTCAGTCTGTCCAAAGGACCAGGCCAATAACACTGACCCATAGACTGCTCTCACCCGAAGCATCCCCCCAGACTCTGACAATCGACTGCACTATTTCACTACACTACACCCACCAAGTCA
>JAUMTR010000002.1:445318-467146 GCA_032270685.1 Microctenopoma stevenorrisi | reverse complement strand
AGAGCGCTGTAAAAGACTCGTTGCAAGTTATCGCAAACGCTTGATTGCAGTTATTGCTGCTAAGGGTGGCCCAACCAGTTACTTTTTCACACAGGGCCATGTAGGTTGGATTTTTTTTCTCCCTAAATATTAAAAACCATCATTTAAAAACTGCATTTTGTGTTTACTTGTGTTACCTTTAACTAATAGTTAAATGTGTTAGATGATCAGAAACATTTTGTGACATACATGCAAAAGAAATCAGGAAGGGGGGAAATAGTTTTTCACACCACTGTATATATAATATATCTAAATATATACAGAATATTTGTAGAAAACCCAACAGTCCCACTTGAGCAAGCATTGAGGCGCCTGTGGAGAGGAAAAAACCCCTCTAAGAAGAAGAAAGCTCCAGCAGAACCAGGCTCAGGGTGGGCGGCCATCTGCCTCGAACGGTAAGAAAAAAAAAAGGAAAACCTTTAGAAAAAAAATACAGAAAGTTGTATTAACCTGAGCAACAGAACTGAAATTATGATGAAGTATACAATATTATAAAATAGTAACTGTTTTACTTCTAAATGTCTTAGTCTTACTAAGACCAAAGTCCAAGTAGAGAGTAAGACTTAAAAAAGTGCTGTTCCAACAATTTCAGAATAACTGTACAAAGCAGCCAGAGTGGAGCATCCACAGTGTGAATAGTACAGTGTGGCAGTAATGCAGACTTTGTACTGGAGAGTTTGTGTTGTAGACTTCAGCTACCACTCAAAGCTCTGCCAAGAGATACAAGATGACATGAGATTCCCCTTAAAAAGAGGGTGGGAAAAGCAGGTACACACAACTGAACCTGTGTGAGAGGTTCTTCAAACGTACTCACACTTTGCAGCTGCTGGGAATTGTTGCTGTGCAATCTCCAGGTGATGGTAGAGAAAAGAAGAAAGGAGTCTGGGCAACTTTAGTTAAAAACTGCAACACTGACATAAAGGAAGAAATGAGCTGGCTTCAAAAAGCAACTGTGATTTAGAACAACTATGATGAAGAACCTGTTGCTCCACCATCTGCTCCGCTTTATGATGTGAACTGAGTTTTGTTAGTATATATGTATAACACACTTGCACATTTTGGTATGAAAAACAGAGAAACTTGTTAAAATGTTCTAACACTAGAAATTGTTAGAACAGTCTCCATCTATGCGATGGTTGGAATTATTGAGATTTGCATAAAACTAATCAGAAAACTGTGCTACATTCTAAAACTCACATGTAAAATCAAAAAGAAATGATACATTATGTCAAAACTAAAGCAGCACTAGTACAAAAGAGATTCATTGATCAAAATCAGGCCAGTCTAAACTACAGCACAGTCAGAGATAGATAGTAGTGTTGTAGTCAAGACAGAGACCAAGACACACTTCTATATTGAACCTTTTCACAATATTCTAACTTTCTGAGATACTGAATTTGGGATTTTCATTAGTTTTCACTTATAATCATTAAAATTAAAAGAGCCCTAGTCTGTTTTCAGTCTTGGTCTCGGTGCCCCTAAGTCTCTGCAATGTCGGTTTAGGCACTCTTGACTACAATACTAATGGATAGCAAGATTAAAATCTATGCAAACATCACCATCATCTTAGCTTTACTTTATGTCCTCTTAACCTAAAATGGGAAACATTTGACCTTACCTACTTTGCGTTTTGGATCCTTAAACAACCTGAGCAGTCATGAAGGTTAATCGTTATTTTCATTGGTTTATTTTTCTACATGATTTTATGCCTGCACCGTGCGATGTGAACAAAGACATCCATTTGTCAGAGACGGACCAGGAAAAGACAAAGAGAGAGAAGAAGTGAATGGGGATGTTTGATTGGTTGAGTGGGAGCAATAAATGAACTCAGAGGAGAAGAGGTGAAGTGTGTGGGTGGGTGTTTGAAAAAGGGAACATTTATGTGTTTGGTAGCCAGAGAAGAGCTATCAGGTTCTACTTGACCTATTTGGAGAATGGGTGTGTGCAGTACAATGTATGTGCTGATACTGGAGGTGGTGGGTTGTTCAGAGGTCAAATGGAGACAGTAGAAGAAGTGTGTTTTAATGTGTTATCGAAAAAATGTATTTAATATTTTTTATTTGACTAAAGGACCTGTAAAGCATAACAGGTCAATAGACTAGATAACAGACTATAAGCCATATTACAACACACACACATATACATACACACTATAGCAACTTCATAAGGTATATACAGTTATAATTTATTGCTACAGAACCACCACAAATATGATATATGTGTTTATTTGTAATGTATCTAGATTAATCATACTCGGGTTTGCTGAATTCTTTGGAAGCATGAATTTGTGATAAACAGCTGCTTATTTCGGTGCTGAACTCTTGACATACATGACTTGTGGGGACACATTTTTTAGGAACAGGGCACACTCAAGGTGTATCTCCTTGATGAGCGGAGACAATCTTTATGCGTTGCCAGTCACAGCAATTTCATCAGTCACAAATGTGCTGTCATAGAATATGGGTAGAAGCTCTATATTGGTGCAGAGTCACATTTATGGGGGAAATTGTGGGCTATGCCCCCACAAATGACTAACTGTGCCTTCTCAACCATAGACTGAGCTTGCATCAATGACTTTGGAGATTATATTGTATTCTAGAGCACATCACCATGTTTTAAAATTTAGTGCATTCACAGCAAAAGGCCAGAATTAATTCCTCCAGAGGAGGATTAAGGTAGTCGTGGGCCCCTAGGCTCCACTTTGTTGGGGGGCCCTCTTGCAGAGAAAATATATAGAGCCAGAGTTATGCTCATAAAAATGTAATGTTATTGTTAGTGTGCTGCATTAATTGTAAATAGCAACTCTAAAACTGTAAGGCTGAGCTTTTTAAACCAGACAGGTGCAATAATGTTAGAACAGGCTCCAATACGTAACTGAGGAGAGTTTGCAGCATGAGAGACTCAAATAAAACAAACTAATAACACCCATAAAAATCCAATTAAGAACCTTATGGTTATTGTCATGTGCACAGAAACACGTTTTCCTGTACAATTAATGAACATTTCCAGCTGTAGCATCGTTACAGACAAAAATAATCTATCACAAAAGAGAGTTTGTTTCAGCTACTGGCTAAAGGGGGCTTAACGTGAAGATGCACAATTGAGAGGGACGTTGCATTTAGGAGGTTTTTCCTGAAGCTGTGATAAAACGGAGGCATGTGTTTAATTTAATTTGTGACGCAGCCTATGAAGTTCTAATAATGCACACGGTGCAGTCTGCTGAGGGAGAGAGAGGGAGCAGAGACAGAGCTCTGTGCCGGACTGCTCTAAGAACTTAATAGCTTTGGATCAGTATCAGTGATAATGGCCCTGTATTTACTTGGTATCAGATCTGTTCCACATTTTGCACACCATATCACACACCACTATCAGCATTAGCTCTGAGCCTATGTTGAATTATGGGCCAGGTGAAACAGGCGGAGCCAGATACAAGATTGATCATGTGCCAGAGTAGACAGACTTTATGATAGAGATGGCCTCCTTCACCTGCCGCACTGCCAAAAGCACAACTTAATGTTCCTACCACTGTTGAACCACGTTAGAATCACCCGAAAGCACATAGTGGTGCAATTATTAGTTTAGTCTATTAATTAGTCTAAATTGTCTCCATGTTACTTTCTGCCCCTACTGGTATTTAGCCCCTTCACCCATTCGTCTGCCTTTGTCTTTATTTTAGTATACCTGTTTTCCTCCTCTGGGAGTGATTTTATGTTCCATGTTATGTTACTATATGTATATAACAACATCAATGCCAGAAAGTGACTGAGATTGTCTTGACTGAGATACATATAGGCCTTCAAACGTTTTGGCTCAATCCCCAGATGAGAAACAACAATGAATAAATCACGTTGTTGTTCACAGCAGGGTGGGATTTATCATTCATTCAAGCTAATTGCATAGTTTTGGTACATGTGTACAGAAGAGGAAATACAAGTCATTCAGTTATCAAAATCTGTCAGAAATACGGGGATATACTCTCTGTGCTATCATTCTGTCCACACAGGAGGTCACACAGATCAAGAGAAGTCTGTACTGAGCTCCAAGTTATTGTAACATTCACCTCTCCAGCCTCCCCATGCAGGAATAAATGTCTTCTAATATTATCAACTTTTCTGCAAGAAGTTTGACCACATTAGAGCAGTTTCCTTCACCCCAACTGCTGCAGAACATTCAATCTTTTTTTTTTACATAATAATAGTTATTGAGAGTTTGGATTCTAAATACTGAGTCACTGGGAGGATGGCTGGGTTACTTTTATTGTAAAACTTTTTAAACTGATGTTTAAAAAAACGCTATTTACCAAACCCATGCTGATCCTGTTGCTATGTGAAGAGATATAAAAAATTAATTGAGTTACGCTGCTGTGCTGAAATTATGCACAGCCTCGCTGTCAAATCAAACACTGCCGATGAAACACATGTATCATTCTACTGCTGTGTGATAAATACAAGTGTTATGTCAAAAGAGCCAGTGTTCTACAACAAGGCCCTGCAAATGGGACCCCACAGTGGACTAGGCAGCAACCCCTCTCAGACAGATGCCATGCTGTCTATAGCATGGCAGAAGATGATGTAATGAAATGGTAATGTACAGCATTCTGTTCACATGTACGTAGTAGTTAACAGCAACGTGCATCAACACGGAAAAGTGCAAAAGGTTGTGTTCAGTCTAACGCTGGCAGAGAAGGAATGGTGGTGAAAGTGTAAACACTTGGGAGGGCAGTTTGAAGTCCACGTCGATGCATGTGGACATGCTAGGAACATGAAAAGGTGGAATTAGTATATTGGGATGAAAAGTCTTGTACTGACTGCGCTCCCTTAGCATTGATGAAGCTGCACTTTCCAAGAGGGCATTAGATTAAAGGACGTGTGCAGTGCTTTTCCTGATATCCTCACACTGTGGAGTAGAAAGTTTAATTAATATATTATTAAATTAATACAACGGAGAATTCAGCTTTCAAAGGACGGGATTTTCCCAGCATCTGCTGTGGTACACGAGTGTTCATATCACATATAAGGTGGTGGGAGGATCAAGCAAGAAATCAGTCACTTCTGAAGAGCAAAAGGATCTGAAGTGTTGGAGAACTGGGAGAACAGAGATGTGGGAGTTAGAGAGGGAAGAATGAGAAGAGGAGCTAAAGAGGAGAGAGCTCGGTGGACTTTGGAGTGTCCTTGACCACGTCTCAGGGGTCAAGTTTCCTGCATTAGTTCTGATCAGAACGTGGTAATGAGCAGGCACATGGTACAAGGGCTTTTGAAAAACTAGGCCAGGGCTCACACCAGCCAACTCCGGGGTAGAGAATCAATGGAGATGGTGGAGAAGCAGTTGACAGGCCGTCCTCCCTGTCTCTGGGCCAAGGTGAGTCTCGCTGCAGAGAAATAAAAACCTCCACTTTGAGTTTCTTAAAAATATTAGAAGCAAAAGCAGGAGAATCAGAGAGAAGAGACAGCTGAAACCCCTGTATGTGCTTTTTCTTTCTGCAAACAACATCCACTTTGTTGTATAAAATATGAGGCGGGTGTTTGGAGTGGCAGCATTCTTTAGTTCCTTCTTCTCAAGCTGTCACACCAGAGATTTTGAATTCATGACATGGACCCACATAATGGGTTACAGGGGACATGCAAAGTGAAAGAGAGCAAAATGAAAAAAGAGACACAGACTGAGAGGAAAAGTAAACTCATTTGCAAAGGGGACTGCGGTTGTAATTAAATTTCAAGCTAAAAGCCCTGTTCATCATGCGCTCTCATTTGCATGGCTCTTAAATATGCATGAATTCATTTTGCATGAGCGGGCACAGTGTCTACACATGAGACGTCACACACGATTTGCTGCGGGGGGAAAAAAAATAATAATAAAAGCAATATTTAACAATTTGTTCTGATGTGAGCTATCACAAAGGCTCTGTGATGTTTTTAGTTACGCGTTTCCTCACATTCCAGCCTCTGTTGTAATTTCAAATGAGCATTGTGAACACACTGAATGCACCGCTCACGTGCTGTTGATGTATTGTGGAGAACGGCATCAGGGAGTGTGTGCCTGTTGTCCTGAGGGATCACAGCTATCTCATACATTACAGACGTGAAACCCTGCTACATAGCAGACATCCAACACGCTCTTTTTTCATGCGTTGCCATGGTGCTGTCTCCCAGCCATATTTTTTTGTAATTCCTGAATTCTCAAACTCGTGTCTCTGTATGGAGTTAATGTGCTTTTATAAGGATCTAATGGGCTGCATTTCATTTCATTAGCAGTCTGTTACTGTGTACAGTTAAAGCTTCGTTTGTTGTTGTGTTGTGGAGTTTCAGGGCTTCTTCGGGTAGAGAGTTTGGAGTATGGACCAAGCACAGATATTAATACCTTTTTTCCTGTATGATTCATGCAAAGCACAGAGAAACACGCAACACTCAGCAGACAGCAGTGCTGAGATGCGGCTGCTAGTGTACATAAAGAAAAGCGGGGGGGGACAGTCCACATAGTGGATGTGACTTCCCCAGCCCCATCTGCTGCTTCCTGTCTGTCAGGAAGTTTGAGATACTCTGACAGGTGAAGATTAGCACAGTGAGGTGGATGAGATTAGAGCACAGGACATTTGGGACAAGGGGTTTAAACGTTTCCAAACAGGATCTTTGCTGTGGTGCTACAGGATGACTGCAGCATTCACTGACCTGTTTGCACACTGGGTAAACTGCAGGGGGTCCAGCTGGGGACCTGTGATTTATTTAAGTGGGTCTCAAGGGACTTCATGATGACAGACGTCACGATAACAGTCTGCATTGAGAAACCATTGGACCAAATACCGCTGGTTTATGCCATGAATGCTGCATGTGATGGCATCATGCAGAGGCACACAGGGGTGGACGGAATGAGACGTGTTCCACTGTCCCGCTGGCGTAGAGAGTTAGGGTTGTGACTTATGAAACGCAGCAGCACACATTCACATATATCATCTTGTGCACTAGTGATTTTTGGTGGATCCTGCAGGGCGTGAGCCTTAATGAGCAACCCTTGTGAATCCTTTACATCCTGTTGCTGACGTTGGCTGTGTCGAGCCAGGCCGAGAAGCAGCACGTGAGGCACATCCCATTGTGAAACCTCTGTCTTTTAATAAATCACCAAAGCAAATGCTTTGTGTTCACTAAATGGCCCGCTCTCTTTTTATTAGCATCACATTTAAGCGCGTTGCACTTTGAGGATGAGGACATTTGGCACGGCAGCATTGCGCTGCATATTTAACACTGTGGGACCAACAGAGGGAGGATTGCACTCTGTAAATACATCTAAAACAAAGAGGATGTGTGTGTGTGACGGGGTGGGGGTTACACAGGAGAGGGGAGACCGAGTCTGAGAGATTATCCGTGGCTAAAAGTGTAACAGTGCTTCTCTTTTCCAAGTTGCATAATTCAAAAGCCATCTCCATCCTGTTGTGTTGTGTTCTGCTTCACTTCAGGCCGGGTCCTGAGACAATTTGAGACACTGAGTTCTCCACGATTGAGACATCATTGTATGAGAGAGAGCGAGAGAGAGAGCGAGGGAGAGAAGGAGGGGAAGCGCCTGGCTCCGTTTTGCTCGGCCCTCGTCGGAGCAAATCACAGTTCCATGTTTACAGCAAGGCAACCTCTTTTTTTCCCAGAGCACACTTTGCATTTTAATGAGGCCCTGGCCTGCATTCTAAGTGCACATTAAGCCAGCTCTGTGGGGGTGAGCGTGGCAATACATCACGGTCAAAGTGAAGCAGCACTCTTCAAATTTTAAAATGAACAAAAGCTGAAGTTTTGCAGTCTGGGGGGGGGGTGCAGTGGGAGAGAGAGAGAGAGCGATGGATGTGATCACTCTGAAGAGGTGATTTGGTTGTGCTGGAGAGTTTGGGGGAGGGGTTTGGAGGGGGCGTGGGTGTGCGCTTCAAAGGGATAACAGCAGGGGTGACGGTGCGGAGACAAGCTGGATTTCAGGGCTTCTTGAAGACTTTATTGTGCGGGTGATTACAGCTGAAGTGGTTGGTTGATGATGAGGAGCAGATGAGGAGTGAGGCGTGCGCACACGCACACACAGACACACACACGCACACGCACACACACACGCACGCACACACACACGCACGCACACACAGACAGACAGACAGACACAGACACACACGCACACACACACACACACGCACGCACACACAGACAGACAGACAGACACAGACACACACACACACACACACACACACACACACTGGTAATATTCTTCCACAAAACACTGAACATGTCATATGGGCTGTTTATGCGACTCCACACTGATTGCAAACAGTCATAATACAATTGACACTGAAAACTGTGTTTGCAGTTATTTCTACAAAAGACGATACCATTTTGGAGAGAGGAAGAGGAAACAATTCAACGCCCGCACAGACTTTAATCAAACTCAAACCCGTCACTGCCAATTTCACTTCAAACTGCAAAAAGCAAATTTAAGTTTTCATCTTTGTGTTTCTGTCATTTATTTTCAGTTTTTGCATCTGTGAGACGTTCCTCAATTTCCTTTATGCAGTGCATTGTGGGGGATCAATGGCACATTCAATAATGACTTTTTCATTGTACTGTAAGACATATAATCCTTAGACTAAGATAAACTAGGAGGAAGATAATGCTTGCCTTGAAGTCCCAGCAACTGATCATCAGCCCAGCTGTAATGAAATAATTATTGTTATTTTTAAAGTGTCATGCTTTCAGGAACACTCTTGAGCAAAATGAGCTGTGTAATTCCAGCACAGAAGACACTGAGCCTCAGTGGGATACTGTATGAGCCACAGTATCCCACATGAGCACCGAGGTCCAGAGACCTTTCTGTGGGGCAGCACATAACAGGAGATTATGCCGCTTTGCTGACAGCAGGTAGAGGTAGTCCCCTGACAGAAACATTTCCACTTTCACTGCGTCGCATTACTCTGTTCTAAGGAGCTAAGTCAGTTTAATGTCCTGACCAACGGACTCACACGTTTGTGCTCCTCCTGCTAACATTTAGATAGATTCAGGGTTCGAATGCATGTCTGAGAACAGCTTTAAGAATCGGTTGGAGCTGGACTCACAGCCCCCCCAGTGCTGGTCCCGCCACTACACGAACCACATTTGGAGCCTGCATCTTCCTACCCGGCTGCTCCAGGATTCTGACACTCACCTGACCCTGCATGCCATTTTCCTGACTGGCATACACGCTCTCTCTGGGTCCGGCCAGCTCATTATACCGACAGGATATCTGAGAACTGGCCGAGCATGTCTGTCAAAAGCTCAGATCTTGTTCTGCCCATTGAGCTGGCTCTTCAGGAACTGTCTGATCCTTTGATGTTACTTGGCCATTGCTGTCTTTCTTGCTCCCACATCATGGTTCCCTTGAAGAGTGGAACACCAAGGTACCTAAGTATAGCTCGTCTGTATGTCTACTGCGTGGCCAGTGGCTTTTCTGCCCACATTCTTCCAGTCTGAATCAGTCACTCACTGCTGCTTCCTGTACTGTAATGTGTCTGAATGTCCTAAAATCACCTGGTATGTAATAACTAGCACGGTTCTATGAAACACATATGGAACTGATGAAAAAGCGCCAGCTAGTTGTTTAGCTTTAGAGTTAATAGAAATACGTTTGCAAGTGACTGAGTTCAAGAAGTGTGACTCACATGCTGGAATGTTTCTGGAATTAGCAACAAAATACCAGTTAGTTATCAAAAAGGTAAAAGTAAGTAAGTTTATTCTACGTTTTAACTGAGATGAAATTAAAGCAGAGTTTGCACCACATTGGACGAATGAGATTCTTCATTACTGCGTGGTCAAAACTTGATTGATTTCTCATGATACGCCAGAAGAGTATATTGTTTATGTGCTGCATATTTTCAAATGGCCCAAAGTCCGTTGCACAAACAGATTCCGTTAATGAGAGAAGTGGGACAGAACGACTGGCGTTTGAGTTCAGGAAGCAAATGCTGGGTAAACACACATCAAAGTCGAGTGAATAAAACAGTTTTTAAGCCCAGAAAGTTTGCACGTGTTAAATCCGCCTGACATGCATCAGACAGTGTGTGTTGCCTTTGTAATGTCTCTTGGTAATTAGCCACAGAGAGACCAGGTGTCCATCCTAACCACGCTCTTATCTCTCAGGCCAGCAACACTTGTATTCCGCGTACGAGGGCTTATTGTTCTTGATTGTGGGGATGATGGTATCTCTCACCCTGCCTCCCCCTTGCCTTAACATTACAACACGTGTTGTACCTCTAGTGGCAGCAGTTCTGGTTGTAAGAACACTTAAATACAGGTTGTTTGATGTTAGCCTAGATGTTGGTTTCCTCTATACACATATACAGTATATATGCAATGTGTATGAACCTCTAAAGAGTTCTCATGTTACTATGCCCAGTACCAAGACATACTATTTTTCTCTCTTTCACTCAGTACTACTGGTAGACATGACCAATGACAGTGTCAGCAGTGAATGGCTGAGTAAATATTTCAGACTCCACTTACAGTAGAGAAATGCACTAAAAAATGTACTTATTCTATTAGTTACCTTTCAGAATAAGTCAGTGTATTAGAATCTGACAGAGCAAGACAGGAATGGGAATTAATATGTAGAGAAGGTTAGTTAATAAAGAATGTCTTTGGTAGAAACAGCTAATGGATATTTATTAATGATTCACCATGTGTTCTTTAGAAAACTATTAATCACAAAGGAGTGTAAAAGCAGATGAGAAGTCTCAGTGGTGACTGTAAGAAGGTTCTCTGCCTCACCTTCCGACCAAACTGCAATACATCGTCTGCTCCTCAAAATCTCTGCAGGATCTGCAACAGATCATGATCTCTCATTACGCACACACACACACACACACAAACACACACACACACACAGACTGAACTGTGCATGTCATTACAACATCGTACGCTGGCATGGTAAAGTGAATTAAACATATGGCTTACTTTTAAAAGTTTTCAAGTGTCCTTCCACGCAGTCGTTCATTTTTGGGTCCCTCTCAACTGCCAGATGAAGCAGATGGGATTTTGTTTTGTGGAGCACTGTGTATGTGTGGTCCAGAACTATGTTTGTCAGCGTGGAGAATGAATTCTGACACACTTTGCAGTAGACGTGAATGTTTGAAAGCCATCAGTGGGCTTTCACAGCTATCAGATCTGTGTACAATCCCTACAGAACTTTATAAAATGCAAAGTTCACTGCCAAATACTAGGCCTGTTGGTGAGGAGGCACAGTAACTCTTCGGGGGGAGAGGCACATGAATGATCATGTCGTAATGTAAGAAGAGGATACGTAGCAGCATTAGGAATGGGTACATTTTTAAATGGAACTGGTACATAGACATGCAGAGGAGCATCATCAGCATTCTCTGAGCACAGCTCAAACTGAAAACAAGTACATCTCAAAGCAGCCATGACACAGTGAAGGAAAGAAGAGATCTAAGAGTGCAGAGCAGTCTGATACCATCCTCCTGTAACATCAGACTTTTTATGCTGCATATGTAAGTAAACCAATATGTAAGTATTACCACAGTCAAGTGAAGTAATGAGAAAATACACACTTTCTCCAAAAACGGGCCAGCTTCTTTTCACAGTCAATAACAACAACTGTGTATGTTGCATCTGGGGAAGAAAACACCACATATGTTGAGTACATATACTTCACACAAGATTAAAGCGAAGATAGGAATAGCACACATCATTTAACCCTTGAACCACTGTAGAGTGTGTGTGTGTGTAGGTAGTTGGTCCTGCTTCCTGCCTTCTTCGCTTTAATGCTCTCTGACAGCCCGTGTGTAAATAGCAGAGATGTGGTTCAGAGGGAAAAGTTGAATCCTGAGAACAGAGGTGATGTGTGGGCTGCTCCTGACACATCTGTGTAAATACACAAACTCACAGAAAATGACAGGGGTCAAAATAGCAAAACCTGGTTCTCGTTCCATTCAGAGTGGCAAAATAAGAAAGTTCTGTTCTTCCCTCTCGCGTCTCCATCGCTGATAGTGATGTGTTTTGCAATGCAGTGCGGCAATCATCTGCCTATAAAGCAGTGATTGCAGCTGTGGGACATACTTCCCTGGAAATTTTACAATTTCCCTTTATTTAGGGGAAAACAAATATTTGTACAGCATCAGAGTCATTTCAATGGTAAATAGTTTATTTGCAAAGAAATTGAAGGAAAGTTAACATTTATTTATTTAAAATACTCCACTTGCTTTGTGTAAGCAACACAGAGCAAGTGTAAGCTTTCAGGTGAAGATGAGTTTCCCCTTTAAGACCCACATCCAAATGTACATGTGTACGTATACATCTCTTCTCTGTGTACTTCTGCCATTTGTGAATGATTGACTGTAACACTTATGGTGGCAGCATACATATCACATCATGTTTACTGATTTTCACAGCCTCACAGTCGTACAATAGAATAATCACTGTGACTGTGTCCGACTCGGTTTTTCTGTTCACAGAACAATGATCTTCAGTTTGCATTCTGTGAAGTGTTGAAGCCATGGAATGGAATGATCCAAAGATGAATGGAAGGAGAGCACTGACAATGTGAAATAAAGAAAGTGAAACAGTCTCAACCTTATTTTCATTCATCCCACCTCCTCACGAGTGCAAAGGTTACTGGAGTTTTTGTAAGTAGAGGTAGAGACAGTGAAACACTGCCTGGCATTCCTTTATTTGGGATCAGCAGGCCAGAAAGTGCCTCAAGGGAATGACTATGCAATCTCTCTCCTACGCCCCTGAACCCACCGTGGCCTCAAACATACTACCAGGTGCCCTAAGGGTGCACCCGGCACCCACCACAGCCTCCAGAAAAAGAAGGGCGGAGGAGGTCAGGATGCAGAAAAAAGATGTTGCAAGAGACTATCAAGATGCATAAAAGACATCTCTGACTACTGCGAAATTATTTGAAGGAACTTTGGATGGAGAATCTAAACTGTAGACTTTCCATTGAGTCCAGCCCTATTGGAAGAGTAAGTGTTTGTGTCAAAAGGGTAAAACTTCAACAACTAAAAACATGAAGTAAAGTGCTGGCAAACCTTTTTAAACTTGCATAATAATTTCGGAAAAGGAAACGGTTCTTTTAGTGACACTGGGAACTCTGTATGAATGTTTCTGAAAGTGTGTGTCTGGTGTGTCAATGTGGAAAAAGGCACTTCTCTGTTCTTTGTTCACAGGCCTAATTACACCAATTTTTGAGACACTCTGAAAAATTGGAGCTACAGTGTGCTATAGCTGCCACAGAATGTGGATTCAGTGGTGACTGTGTGTAGATGAAAGTTTCTAAGGGTTCAGGCCAGTGTGTGAAGTGCTGGGGAAACAGAAATACTATTGATTACAGTGGGTTCTCTGTCCTGAAGCTCAGGACTTCTTTCTAAACCAATTGTACTCAGCGTACAACAGCATGGAGTGAAACTGAGTTTGCTGCTGCTGAACCAACTGTAGTCTGCAAATCTGATCACAGTTCTCTCTTCTTAAAAAGCCTGAGTCATATAAAGCGCCGATGCCTTGCATGGGGGAGCTGCGCTGCAAAGCAATGACCTTGCACATTAACATGTGGGGGGGTAACTAGGGGAGAAACTGTCCACCCTGCAATTGGTGCATTACCCACTCTACCTCAGGAGTCACTGCCCTCTAATTTCTGTCTTAATGAAACAATGCAGCCCCAGGATAAGCCCCAGTCAAGACTGAATAAATATATGAAGATCAGAACTCTGATTTGATTCTTTCAGTCTCTTTTCTTTGGACCGGTATAAAACAAGAAATGAAATGTTCCTTTAGACCAGTGGTTCTTAAATGGGTGTGGGTGGAGACACGCCAGGAGGTATGTGAGAAAATAAAAACATAATAACAAAAATCACATCCATGGAAAATTCATAAATCATTCAGCGTTTCCTCTCGGTTACCAAATCTTTGGAAGCGTGGAGCATTTAGGAAACGCAGATATTTTTTGTGCTTTTCAGGTGTTATTATTTCCCAACACTTCTGTCTGCTGGTGTGTCTCTGAGCGTGTGTGTGCACACACATCGGGGCGAAGTTCCACCGTGCACAATACAGAGCGCAAAGGAGAACTGGAGACGCAACCTTGTGGAGCAGGCTACAGGCTGTGAGATTTCAATTTTTTTTTCCATTTGTTCATCCTGTGAGACCTAGATTTGGTTACAATGTCATTTAAATGTTAACTGTGACAATGAAAATAAAATACATTTGATATTACACAGTCTATAATTATGTAAATCCTGCTGTACAAAATGTTTGAAGGAGCCATTTACACAAGGGACTCTTCACATGATGTAGAGACAGGAATGAGATAAGGCTGCTTAAGTTGTTTAAAAGGACAGGTTGTAAGTCACCATACAATGCTGCTGAGCACATAGGGAGACAAGTGCTAATAATAATAATAATGAATACTTTATTTTATATTTATAAAATGAGAACTAATAAGTAAAACTAGGCTAAACATGGACAAGCTAACCCCCTGTGATTGGGACCTCTAGGTTGACAAAGACTGACTTACACTATGGAGTAATTAAACAGGAATGGTGGACCAGACCCAAACAGATTATATTTATATTATATATATATATATATATATATATAATTTGATTTGATATAATTGTTGTGCGCGTGTGATGGATGGATGGATGGATATATATATATATATATATATATATATGCAAGACGCAGGAACCCTCAGGGAAATAGGGGCTCTGCTTTGCAAGAAGAACTCCTGTGGCCCATGGACCAAAGACGGAGTTCAGTGGAGTTCAGTGGATCCTTGGCAAGGATGGATGGGCCATTGAGCTTCACGGCAGGGTGCAGGAGTGTGGATGAAGGCTCAGTGTGCATCTGACAAGGCGTTAGCTGACAGTAAACTCAGGAAGCTGCTGGACATTAGCAGGCATAGACGCCAACTGGACAGTGGAGGTGATGACCATGAAGACCAAATCAAGATCAGATGAGCAGCAGACACTGCGTAATGCAAAACAGTTGAAAAACCGAGACACAAGCTCTGGATACCTGTAGCTGAGGGGACACAGCTAGATGGGCTATATATCTACAGACTGTGTTGTCCTGCAACTAACCGTACTGCTTTTAAAGATGTGTAGTCTGACTCAGGGACTTCTCTTCTGCAACAGCACCTTCAGTAACACCCACTCAATGAATTCACCACTCTGTGTTTTACTGTTGCTTAAGACTGTGTGTTTCTTCTCACTTAATTCCCTTGTAACTACTTTGGCCCAGTCACTTTAACTGTTTCTGGCAACAATGTCAGTCACTCTCCTTTCCCAAACCAAACTATTACCTGAGAGTTTATCGCCTTCAATTTCTTCCAGATACCATGTAGTCCTCCAGCTCTCTCTTTTCCTCAGTGGCCCCTCTGGTAAGTTAAAAAACAATGGCTTTCTTGATGTGTGCAGAGTTCTGCACAGAGATTCTTCCTCTCTCACTCAGCCATGAATAAGGAATGAAGTGCTGAGCCCATCCCTGCAGGGAAAAGATTCCCCTACCAGGTCTTCTTCTTACATGTGCACTCGCTCACACAAATGTGCACACAGGCATTTACATGCATATAGAAATGCAAGTGTACAAGTCCACAGATGCTGACACGTGTGCGGACACACATGCTCGCAGGCTTTCTGCTGCAGCCTGCTCTCAGGTGGTAATTATGGGGATGCTGCACTGTATCCTGGGGATTATTAAAATGGTCAAATGAAGTGATGTACCATAGACCAAGGAATAGGCTCGTGGGAGCCTTTGCTCTGGACTGACTGTGATAATGCGTGTGTGTGTGCAGCCACACAAGCTGAACTGTGAGTCTGTGTGCCACCATAATTTCATCTCAAATAAGCTGTGGAGAACATCCCTCTGTCTCCAGACCCCACAGCACTTCATTTGTGTTTCCTTCTGCAAACATTCAGCTCCGATGGTTTCTGCTTGTGCTCTAATCTGAATGCAGGTAGAGATGGTAGAACAGTGCTCCACTTAGTTTTGACTGCGTTACATACTAATGTATGACTTTTGATCGGTCTATCGTGATAGCTGAGCTACGGTGTCTGAAGAATTTTGCCTCATAAATGAAACCATGGCCCTTTAAATCCCACATTCCACATCTAACCCTGATACATTTGCTAAAGAAACAGACTGAAGGAGCCCACACACTTTGTCCTTTACAGGGGTTTTTGAGCGCTGATGGATGAGCTTAACTGCTGTCTGTCACGCTGACGGATTAAAAAATAATTAGTGTCACTGGCACACGGGTGCTTACAGAATCTGTCTTCAGAAAAAGAGAGAATCGAACTAAACAGTGTACTCTCCAGATCCAGAAAAAATGTTTTTCTTAACACAGACATAAACATTTCAAGAAGAACAACATTGTTTCAGCTGCCTGCAACATTTTGCTGCAATGGTCAAATGGAGTTTCCACTTCTGGCTTTATTTACGAATAAACCACAAAAAATAACCACTGAAGGAACGTGACCGAAGAAACTATTCCTCTCACTGAAAAAAGCAACAGCGTTACCACAGGGGGTTAAAGAAGCACAAGGAAGAAGCACTGCATACTTCCCACACGCCTTAATAATACTGTGAGACACTTGCATGTGATTACAGGCCTGCAGTGTCCATTAGGGGACTAATGAGGAAAACAAGGTCAGATCTCCTGTTTTTTATTGAGTGTGGGCCTAAGTAAAGAGAAAAACGGACCCAGATTTAGTGGTGTAATCCTGGTTTTGCTGTGTGACATCTAAAAACTGAAGGTCCTGATCCAGATCAATAAAATGTGGAATATATATAAATACAGTGAGTCCAGTCAAAGTGCTGCGTTCTGACTTGTAGTAGAACATCTACAGTGCCGTGCGGTTTCTTTATGGTTCAGCCACTCACAGCATTTGAGGTTAAGATCTAGTCTAACAGTAAAAAATGAATCGTTCTACACAACTTATCACCCTTTAAAGAAACTCTCTTTAACGTTAACCAAAGCGCTGCTGTGAGTTTTACCATGTTATTTCATAGACAGTCAACATTTATGCAATTTTCCTTTTTTTTTAGCCCAGCAGTTATGTTAGATTTGATGTATTTATGTGTACTAAATTGACCCCTGCTATTGGTGTTAACATACTAGTGTATGTTAGCGAGCTACAGAAGTGATATATGGCTGAGGAGATCAAAGTAAATAACTGTGGCAGCAGGTGGGAGTCAGAAAGAAGAGAGCTGACAGCTACTCAGAGCTGCGTGGAGGGAGCTGCTCTGCCCACCTGACCAGCACAGAAATCAGATACCTTCAGGTAACTTTGTAAGGTGTTTCTAAACCTTCATATGAGAGTGGAAACATACATGCTACAGCCACCACAACCCCCCCGGAAACTCTCTTAAAACCGTGATGTGATGCTATTTAGATATACCCCCCCTCCCCCCATGCACTGGCCTATTACTTTGCCCATATGCTGCTTCGTGGCGAGCTTTTAGCATCTGAAATTGTAATGGCAGTGCGCTCTCTTTATAATAACAGGCCCCTGTCAATCATGCTAACTGACGGACAGTCCGTATTAGCATAACATCTGTTCCACTTGATCTTTCCACGTAGGGATGACACATTTTCACACAAAGCCTCACTTTCTGTGATTACCAAGCAGCCTCTCTGGTCAACAAACACTTTCAATGTTGATCGTGTTTTATGGAAATAAGTCAGTTGTGTTGTGAGATTCTGCCCAAAGTTGGGGGACAGGACACAAATAGAAACGCATGGAGATAAAGTAGATGGGCCAATTAGGATTTCAGTGGGGGATCTGTAAGTGGGGGAATAATGCACAGCTTCATTTAATGGATATGTGCTTATTTTCTGCACATTCACCTGTTCAGATGCATATGTGTGATTTATGCTTTTGTGGAAACTTGATTGCCTACATTAGTATACACATTTGTGTGTATGTGTGTGTGTCTCCTCCCTCCTCCAGAGCAGGGATTAACTAAACAGCATCTGGATGCTCACTAATTGGCTCTCCTCTCCATACAACCATGAAGAAATAGCACACCTCACCTTGTGTTTGCATGTGTATCTCACACATAAAGTACAGCTTGTGCCAGTAATTGGGGATTACCATGGTAATGGTAAGCCATGTTCACTGGAAAAATTACAATTATGGCAGATAAACACACAATTGTTAGAAATGTCTATTGGCATCTCTTCTGTATCTTTTCTGCTGATTAACCTGGCTCTGCTACCGCCATTGTCTATTGGTAAGTAGCTATGCCACTTGACAATATAATGGGCCTGCTGCCAATATTAATATACATTAGTTATTGCGATGGTAGCAGGGCCGACTCTCAGTCTGTCCACGTTAAAGCCAGCCATATAAAGCAAGGAGGAGACACGTCGCATTATACAGGCAGTGAAGGCCACAGAGTAAAAGATGTGGAGAGCACTGCATGATATTATTTTCCTATGTGTATTGATTTATGGATAGTATAGGTAGATACAATTCATTGAATACTGAAATATTGGAAAAGGGTGCAGGGGAAGCAGAGTCCCTTGACACACCGAAGCACTCATTCAGATTTTTTTTAGCATTGTTCGTTTTACATAATTGAAATATAAGTTATTAAATGACTCCTGAATGAGTAAATAATTACTACAGAGGTAAAGTTGATGCGATTACCATGCTGTAGTCTCATTCTATTAATTCTTTTTCATATTTCTGGGTTATGTACCAATCCTACACTTATCTTTCTGCATGTGTGTTACTTGTTTTGATGAGTAGGACACATATGAGGCTATGGAAAAGAAGCTAGTTTTAACAGTTTACACAGAGATGGAAATGATGCGATGTCGTTTATCACAAATCCTAATGATGGTAATACAAGTGAAAATCAATCGCATACAACACATGATAACACATTAATGCAGACTTATAACAAGCAGTGAGCTTGTAGCCTTCATCGGCTTAGTGCTAGCCGAAACATGTTAGCGGGTAAAGAACAACACTGTTTACTGTGTTTAAACAAGAATAAAAAAAATAATCACACAGAATGAACGCACAACAAGAGCTTGTTTGCAGATTCATTGGTGAAATAAGTAAATATTTGCAAAATAAAATATTATTAACAAGTCTTTATTATATTAACTTACTGTTACAGTATTACTCATTTTTGCATTTTGCTCATTTGCGCAAATGTTCTACTGTTCTCCTTGTGTTTTTGTAACATGTAAATTTCTCCTCTAGAATCATTACCATGTTTTCATATCTTATCTTAATATGGAAGATCATTTTTCAGGTGGTAAATGTAATTTGAATGTAATATATGTATGATGTATAATGAATGTAATGTGAAAACAGTTCAGAGGTGTGCTGCCAGGGGCTCACATTTCAAACAGAGTAAAATGTGGTCATTTTTACAGTGTACAGTATGTGTGTATGTATCTTTTTCCTGGTTTTGTGTGAACATAGCAGTGAGCTTTAATGTGGGACCATAGGTAAATAAGCATATATCAAGGAAAAAGCTATCTGCTAATACGGTAATACTATGGCTTTGATTTACATACAATCCGAACTATCATAGAATAATTGAGCCACATGCTTTTAATGATAAGGTTTTCATTTTCACTTGACTAGCACTGTAATATTAGTTAAACTATTACTTTAACTGTGTTATTGTAGGAGGTCTAAATAAATCCACAACAAGGTTTTGTTCCTGATTAGAAATATATGTGTCTTTGTGGCCTTATGGGTGGAATTTATGAATGTATGTTATTTCTGTCTGTCTAAAGCCCCACAGATAATGATGCACCTTTGTTCCTATATATAGCTCTTTTGTCTTATTCCATTAAATCTCACATTACAGAACCACAGTCGTGCCATGTACCAACTAATTTTCCTTGCCTACATTACACATTTATCAATAGTTAGTCAGCTTTATTCTAGACAAATAGTCAGTTATGAAAGAAGTCCAAGTAAAGGGTGTTAGGTTGTCTAACCCTAACCTGCTCCACAAAACACCTATCAAAGCGAACATCTAAAAGAGTACAGTCCTGCAGCCCCATTATATTGCTTCGTTACAAGGTTTAGAAACTCTGAGTATGGCCTTTTACTTTATTAAAAACATTACATGAACATTCAAAATCACACAGTGTGCATTCACCAATTTTAATAACACTTGAATTGAGTGTTAATGGTGGTCCAGAGAAAGGCTCTGCCAAGCTTCATAGAGATTGAAGTTGTGGTTATGGAGATACAACAATGACTTGTTGTATGAAGGGAGCTAAAAATCCAAATGTACTCTTAGTCATGACAGCGCCATCTATTGTCCGTCATGTGTACTTTTCTGTCTTTTATTAGTATAGCATAAGTTTCATGGATAATAAAAAAACCCCAAAAGCATATGTGATTTGAAGTGTTGAAAATGAGAAATACTACAAACCTCATCTTACCCTGACATCAGAATGAGAAATGAGAAAATTAGAGTGGGATGAATTAGGACAGGGTTCAAATGTAAAGTAGTTTGACTTCAGCTGTGTACGTCAGTGGAGCCTAAGCTTTTTAAAGCTGCCCCTGCAAAGTGATCACCAGCACCCATGTCTCATTTCCACTGACCCACAGACGTCCAACAATCTATTTATTCCCTCTACCTATATCTTTATTAATTTGTCATCTACACATGATCCATTTAGGAAGAGCCTCGTCTGATTTGATTAGATGGGTTTCATTATGGTAATGGTGGATTAGGCCACAAGGGAGCTCAGGGGGGATGTTTGGGCTTGATTCTGCTGCCTCCATCACGGTAAACACAAAGGATGTATATATACACTGTATCATAGTGTGTGTGTGGATGCATGGTTATTTTTTCTGGTGACAGTCACTATTCTTAAGTGCAGATGGATGCAGGACACATTTCAGATGGCATTTAGATGATGAAGGCTCCTCTTCATCATATAAAAATATACCATAGATAAAGTTAGCATACTGTTTATATTTAGCTCCCATGGAAGAAAGAGAGACAGGTGCACTGCATTAACTCCAACAGTGAAATGTATGGCGTTATATTTGTGTCACCATTCCTACGGACAAAATGCGATATTTTGAGCACAAAAAATGTAAACTGAGCAAGAAAAAATTGATTTTGTGCTCAACAAGTGTCTAAGTGTCTGCTATCAACCATAAAAACACGCATTTTATTAACTTGTCCTCTCGTAAATTTCTTTTCTTTGCGCTGAACGTGCCCGAAGCTCGTGCTCAGTCTCTCTCTTGCTCGCTCAGTGTCTCATTTCTGTGTTCGTTCAAATCGACCTGTGCGCGCGATCAACTCCTGTTGCAGCGTTACAAATGTGCCACAATTACAACCAATCACAGAATAAATGAAGGTCTGCCTCTTCTGATCAAACTCTCTACCGGCTGCTACATAATATAGAGTTATACATTTGCCATGGCTTGTATTCCTGCTTATTTTTACTAGTACTACTGGATTTACCCAGCGTTATAAATATTACATTTTATAGCATGAAACATGACTAGCTAACATAAACAGTTGATAATTTCACAGTATACCATTAAAGAATTGCATTTTTCTACACGATAAATACATTATGTTGCCAATTACATGTTTGGTGTCAGTTGTTCAATTAGAAAACAAAAATATTAATTTGAATGAATTTTGCACTAGGGCCATGATGCACTTGAGTCAGAAACATGGTGTCTTAGGGTTTCATAATTCAATACAAATCAATTCAATTTTATTTATATAGCGCCATTTTACAACAAAAGTTATCTCAAGGCACTTTACAGTGTAAGGTTTTAGA
>JAUMTR010000002.1:420891-445218 GCA_032270685.1 Microctenopoma stevenorrisi | reverse complement strand
CAGGGGTGAGATTAGCGTCACTGCCCTCCTCTATGTTGGTGGATGCTACCTGGCCAAAAGATGGTGGAATCATTTCCTTAAATCTATAATACATTTATCATCTAGACAAAAATGTTTCTCTAATGTTATATGGTGAAACTATTATTATTTTTAACTGTTGACAGTAGTTTATGTTAGCTAGTCATGTTTAATGCTATAACACATACTATTATCTGAAACGCACACAGGTTGAGTTGAACGAACACAGAAGTGAGACACTGAGCGAGCGAGAGAGAGACTTAGTGCGAGCTTCGGGCGCGTTCAGTGCAAAGAAGAAATAAACAAATGTAACAAATTATTAGGAAAAGTGAAATTTTAATTTGATTTTGTATTACTAGAAAAAAGTTGTAATGTTATAAATAAAGTCAAAATGTTAAGAATGTAAAGTAAACAAGTAAAATAAAGTTTCAATTTGTACAAAATGACAGGATCAAGTCAGAAAGTGGAAATAATAAAGAATAAATAAATACTCTATATTGCTGTCAATCTTACACCATGAGTATAAGGGCAGGTTGAGAAAGTCTACATATATTAAATTAAATTAGCTATTTAAATGTAATTCAATTTAAATTGTTTTGAGAACACCAAACATTTGTAAACAAAGAAAACATAAACAAGAGTTAACTAGGAATCATGATCAGGACCATAAATCAATCATTAGTGCACATAATCAGCTAATTCCAATACCCAAGTACATGCTGCAATTTTCCAGAACACAACTTATTATCAAAATAATTAATTAAGGGGCAATCATTAATTTCTCCACCCACTAGATTGCCATTTATTTCTTCCCTTCTGTTTTCCTGGATTGTTTGCAGAGCTTTAGCTGGTGCTGGTAGTTCACTCATTTGCACACACACTCACACACTGATGGCAGAGCTGCTATGCAGCTGAGGACAACTTGCTGTTCAGTACCTTGCCCAAGGACACTGACTTTGGCAGACTACTGCTCTAACTCCGGAACCTCTCTTCTCTTTCCTCTTTTTTTGTTATGTAGTGCCAATTCAAAATATTTATCATCTCAGGGCACTTTATAGTGTAAGCTTTAAGACTTTACACATTATATAAATATATACAGACTTGAGCAAGCACTGAGGCGACAGTGGAGAGACAAAACTCCCTTTAACGGTAAAAACCTCCAGGAGAACTAGGCTCAGGGTGGGCGGCCATCTGCCTCGACCGGTTGGGGTTAGTGGACAGAGGAGAGAGAAAAGAACAACAGGCAAATCAAAGAGAACAGCAAGGAGCAGCAGACGAGGTACAGCGCAGGTTGGGTGGACCAGCAAACACATCTCAAAGGTCGAGGATTCAACCTACAGAGAGAGAGAGAGAGAGAGAGAGTGGATGAAGCTCAATTAAGAGAAAGAAACAAAGTTAATTACAGGCAATGATGTTATAACCGTGGACAGAGAGAGAAAAGGAGGAGAGGAGCTCAGAGTAATGTGGTAGGTTGAAAATAAATCATGCTGCTAAGACTTAAGTTGACAACAAAGGAAATTCCAATAGGTGAAAGCTTCATTGCCTTATGTGAAGCTAGCCAAAAATTCCTTTATGCTAGCTCCTTCATGCTGCAACATGGCCTCTAATTTAAATAAATACATACTTTATTGATCCTCTTGGGAGAATTCTTGTGTGGACAGGCTGTCCTCTATGAGACGCAATGAATCAAATTGTCTTTCTTCCATTCTACCATTCATTAGCTCAAACATAAGCGTCACATCAGCTCCTCTTTGACGGCATGGTGGGAAAGTCTTTATTAACCCCATGCAAACGTACCCCCATCTGGAACAACCCTGACCTACTACAAAACAATAAATGATAAACTTCCCAGATTGTAATTAGAGTTGTAAAGGTATTAAATACTTAGAACATATTTTGGAAGGAATAGACTTTATTCCGTTTGACAGATTAGTTAAACAATATGGGATTAACAAGAATAGATTTTTAGAATATCAAGTAAAATCTATAGTAAAAGGGAAATATAAGTCTAATCAAATAAAACTACAAATACCACCAGTCGTGGATGGATTACTTAATCTCCAACACCCTAAATTACTGTCTAAAATTTACAAGAAACTATCAAAAATAGATGAATCGGTTTTCCTTCCTATGGCGAAATCAGTCAGCTGGGACCATAATTTCTGGTGTCAGATAAGCTTAAAAACCTTTAAACTGATGAGAAATTCGGGTCTACAACTAATACAATACAAAATCTTGCATAGAGTACACTATACGGGTCAATAGATGTTCAAGATTGGTTATACGTCTTCTAACAACTGCTCTCATTGTCGAGCCGAGACACCTGACAACTACATCCATCCTTGGTTCTGTCCACCTGTTCAGAGGTTCTGGTGTGGAGTTTGTGAAGACTTATCAAAGTGTCTGAGATGCACTATTCCACCCTCCCTCTCAGTCTGCTTGCTGGGCGACCTAGAATGTGTTACCACAAAGTCTACCACAATTCAGATGGCTTTCACCGCCTTATTATGCATTGCTAAGAAGACTGTTCTCATAAACTAAAAAAATAAAAACAATCTTAATATCAACCACTATAGAGAAAATTTGTTAGACTCTATTAGTCTCGATACAGCGTCTGCCATCACATCAGATCACTCTCTCTGGGCCCCTATGATCGGCTCCATTATGTAGTGTGGGTGGGGATTATGACTCTGTCCCGCTTTGGTCTTTGTTGCTGATGTAGGGGATACGTGTTGCTGTTGGGCATCTGGGGACTCCCTGGGGGCAGGTCTCATAAGGGGCTTAGTGCTGGGGCTGTGGCCCTGGCCTGTACGGGGCTTTGGGGGCTGTTGGACAGGGTTTCTCTGGCGGCTACATGCAACTGCTACTGGGGGAGCCTGGGCTGGTGAACATAGGCTGCGGGCCCGGTGGCCGTGCCGCTCCTGGAGGGATCCGGGTGGGCCTGGGTTCTGGATACGCCCAGTCGTAGGGGATCTTAGCGCATCAGTAGATTTGAGGCCTCGTTTGCTGGCAGGGAAGTTACAACCATCAGGTGGTACCTGCCTAAGAGGTGTTGGGATGGGTATAGTTTTACCTCTGAGGTGTGGACCTGGAGGACCGCTGCAGGCTCTGCAGCAGCCGGAGGCCCAACAGCCCAGACCCTGAGTCGACGGCCAGCCCATCCTATCAGGCCCCTAGCCCCGGGCGGTGAACAGATAGAGCGGGGATGTGAAATGACCCCACGCCCTACCTCTCTTGCTCTAATATGGTGTTGGTGCGTGTTGTTCTGCAGTGCTTTTAAAACAGGGGAAGGGTATGGCACCAACCACCATCTGCCAGACGACAGCTGGTGTTAGCTTGGCCCCTCCCGAGAACCCTAACTGTCTATGTGCAACTTAAAATTGAGAAGTGGGCACTGGCACCAGAGGTAATATTGAATGTACCTGCCATCCTCTTGGTGCCATTCAGTCTGCCCACCCCCAAGGCCCTGTATGAATGTGTCATGAAAGGGGTAAGTAATGAGAGTGTATAAGTTGTGAATTAAAATTGAAATACAGGTGGCACTAGGGGACAAAGTAGATATACCTCCCCTGTACCCCAGCGACGCATCTGCACCTCAAGGCCCTACGTGTGTGTTGGTACCCCAGAGTTAAGGGATAGAGTATATATGGAGAGTGTGAGTGTGTGTACAGCGTTCATCTTTGTGTCTCCATGTTGGGCGAGTGTGTGAACATTTGTATATGTGTACATGAGGGTGGGAACGTATGCTTGTGTATGTGTGCCTGCTTGTCTATGTCTTTGTGTCAGGTCAGGTCTTGGACTCCACCTCACTCAAAACATCTCAAGCTCTTTAAGGGGAGAGAGCGTTATTCTCCCCCACCGCACTCCCTGCCAGTAAATAATCCCCTCAACCACTGGTGTGTTGGTGCTGGATACTCCGGTGAATACTGACTTGGTCCCGGCGCCCTTTTGGCAGGGCCTTGTCCTCCTGGCTCTGCTAGGCCCCAGCATGGATCCCTGAGTCCAGGACCCGGTTCACCCTGGTGCGGCCGACTACCGGCGGCACTTCCTGGGGCTTCAGTTCCCCGCACACACTACTACACTATTAGACATTTACATGGAGGAACCTTTTGAATACAAGCGCGCTCACACACACAGGTGAACACAGGGAGGTATAATCAGGTAACTCACACACACTGTCCTGATCAGCTGCTGCCTCTAAACCTATCTTGTACTATTTATTAATTACTGTAATTAATACAGATATAGGTCGTTGCTGTGTTTTTACAGTTTTGTGTTTGTTCTTTTCTACCTTTTTTCTCTCAACAGATATTGAAGCAGATTGTTGGTATTTTGTCTCCCCCTCTCTCTCTATTATCCTTTTTATCTTTTGTCTCTGTTGACTCCCTCCCCACCTTATTTTTTCATTCTTCTCTCTCTCTCCCCTTTTTCATATCCCCAGGTCCTGTCTGTAACTAAAATAAATAAATTAATTATTAAAAAGGAAAAAAAAAGGGCCGTGAATGATGACAACACAGTTATACATACATGACGTACTCATGTGTCATCTGTGTTACTGAAAGGCCGAAAAAAAACAAAAAAAACATGACATGTAGCCTGGAGGCAGAACCATTTCTTGTGTTATTTTTGGTCTGCTCTTAACCAGACATCTTTGATACTCCTGTATGTCTTAGTTAGCTCAACTGGTAAGTTCTTATGCTACAATGTGAGAGACCTGGGTTTGCGATTAAGCTGGTAAAATTAGGTTTCCTTTTTTTTTTTTATTTAACTGTTCCTGGGTGACTTAATTCACATTTTGAAACTCACATTTTATTAACTTTCTTTTAAAACTGCATTTGTAGTCAGCTTTGCTACCAATCCTTCCTACACTAATCTTAACATCTTAACGTATCATCAAATTTATCAGTTTTAAAAAAAGTTTCGGCACACTGTTCTTCACAAAATTATTACAATAATTATAACAGTATGTAATAAACCAAACTGTTGAATCCCATAAAACTAAAAAATGTAAACAGTAGATCTAATTTGGGTCTTGTTTAAATCTTGAATCGTCTTTTTATTTCAGGTTTAAGCATTGCAACAGATAATTGAAGGGTTTAAATTTGTTATATCGATTCAAAATAATTTTGCATAGGGCCCCCACAGAGCTAGAAACAGTCCTGCCTGGATGGACAGGGAATTGAACTGCCCACCCTTTTTCAATCTAAATCAAAGCACATTCACAACATCACATTCATGTAACACGAGTAATATTACAAGTTTTTTTTTTTTTACTTTGACTACTTACTTATAATAAAATGTCTACTGCATCCTTGCACAAAACACACTTTATATTTTAACCTTTTTCTTTGGTCCACATAAAGTCAACCATACAACAAACAGACAAATTTTAACATTAGTTTCACTTATTAAAAACTTAATGTTTTTAATAAGTTAAAATGTTCACTCCACACATTAAATCATGTTGCAAATCAGGTGTTTCTGCTTGTTTTGAAGAAATCTGATATTGTTTTACAAATACAAATCATTTTCTGATTGAAAACCAGTTTGTTCACTTGTTTTTCTCAAAATAAAATATTGGTTCCTGTCATAACAACTTTACATATGTGTTTTTGTATTTTTCTGTGGCAGGAGGAGTCCACCCTTTAAGTGGAATTCATTAATATTAATATTCATAATGGCAGCTCCATTGTCTTGATTGCCTGACCTGGTGAATAAGTGTTGGGCCCCAGGACTCTCAGAGAGCTTGGACTTAACTATGCAAGTCACAATGCCAGTAAGTGTACACTGCACGTTAACACACACACGCACACATTATCTGAGCCTCTGTGCAGTTTCATAGCTGCAATTATCAAAGTGCCTCTCAACCTCCAAATTGAGGAATACATCTTAATTCAATCAAATGGCATTTCACTGACAAGGTTCAAGCTATGCCAGATTACGGATTAAAGTAATCCCACAGGAGCTGGGATGCGGGGGGGGGGGTTGTTTAGCTGCAAGATGATGAGTTTTCAAGCATTGAGTGAAGCTAACATGGCCGAGGGCTGTGACCAGTAAACAAAACAATCACCAAAACAGGATTGTTGTTGATGCTGCTTTTTTCCAGTCTGACAAGAATGGATTGGCAACCTGCTACTGAAAATGATAGTCCTTCTAATCCCTATATAATACACCCCCACCCCCACAAATAGAAGACCATTATTCACCCATCCCCAGCCCCCAGACCCAGCGCCTGTCTCTCTGTGTTACGTACATTTAAGTCATTTTTCACCAACTTATTTATCATTTTATTAAGTCACTTTTATCGCCGTGTTATTATTGTTGTTGTTGTTATGTGCACTATATGTGTGTGTATCCACTGTTTCATATTGCTTTCTCACACACTTTTTGGCTTCGATTTGGTTTGTGGAACTTGTTGGCAGTAACAACCATATGTGGAATAATGTCCATTAAATTTCTATTTATATTAAGCCTTTATCTGTTTGTGTGTATGGGTGTGTGTCAAAATAGAAACCACAGTTTACGTGAGCAGGCAGAGACATCCAGGCTCATGTTCTGGAGGCAGGTTTATTGTTACATGGCGTTCAGTGAGTGTGTTTGGAAACTCATCAGTTTACACTCCTTTCTTTATACTGTATCTACAATACAGATCATTCACTGACCCTCAGTGGGTCTGAAACAGATGACAGTTGGTCTGATCCATAGACAGATCAGGTGTCAGTGTGTCAGGTGTCTTTTAGACTGAGGTGAGCAGAACACAGGTGAGTGCTGAGGTGTCGTCAGCCATCTGTCCCGCCTCTCTCGCAGTGATGTGTGTGTTCATCCAGCTCGTGCCCATATTCTGTCTGTCGTGTTCTCAGAGAAGACAAGGATGGTTCCCAGTAATACATGAACAACAGTATATTAAAAACACTACTGTAGTAATTAAGGACAACAACACTGGATCCAACATGTGCAAAAGTACACTCATCACCAAAATACCTGATTCTTCATAACAGTGTCTGCTGATGCCTGAAGCCTTTTCACTGTTTTATGGTGTTATGTCACGTACGTACATTTATCTGTGTAACAGCTTTCAAGAGAGGACGAATCAAATAAACGCAACAGACTTAAAAAGAACAAGGTCGTAAGCTATTTGAAGGCATCGATGGTATCCACAGATCCAAAGTCCAATGGGAGACAGTTCCAGAGTTGAAGAGATACAATCTCAAAAGTACAGTCTCCTTTTGTCTTGAGCCTGGAGCGAGGAACATCCAAACAAGCCTTGATCAGAGGACCTGAGATTTCTACTGGTGATGTAAGGAGCAATTTACATGCTGGTCAAGACGTAAAGCCTGGTCCATGGAGACAGATTTAATAGAAGATGAAAGAGAGCCAATACTTGATTTCACCTTGAGGACAAAATGTGAAGGCAAAAGCAAAAGTACAATCTTTCCTGAACCTTAATTAAACTGTCCTTAAACCTAACCAGAGAACAGCAACATGTATCAAGAATGTACTTATAAAAACATGGGTCCAAGTCAGTCAATCAGTGTGATAAAGCACTTTAAAGGGGAAGCATCATTCTAATGCTAAAAAGTACATATATATAGATAGAGATATATTTATATATCTATATATCTCTGCTGTTTTTAGTGACTGAAATACAGCTGCTATCTGAGGGTCATAAGGCTCTGAAGAGGTTTGTTCTCATATCTCAGCGTTTCTTCTATTGATATGTGCTCTAAATAGTTATTGCCTGGAACAGATGGAAAATGAGCAGGTCTGTGCTGTGGAGCGCAGAGTGTCTAGTGGTTTTTTGACCTCCAGCATCTGCACAGTCACATGACTGAACACCATGATTGCAGTTTCAGACCAAAAAAAAAAAGCCATTACCCGACACAGTAAGTGAAGCAGTATACCCTGTAACCTAAACGACTGTAGGTTGTTTGTCTCGATGCCTTTGAACGACTCACAGGATCATTTGAGGAAATAGTTTCAGATAAACTGCTCCTAACTCTTTTCCACAGTGACAGTGCTACAGATATGGTTTGATTAGGTTCAGCCACAAAGACGAGGACTTGGTTGAGGATAAAGATGACGTGGCTAAAAAGAAGTACTGGACATGTTTAGATGATGCTTCAATAGTTGCTCCTATAATTACAGCAAACACATTAGTCATAAAACGAAAAGCCTCTTTTTCCTTGCACCACCTTTGTTGCACTGCCTTTTCATCCTGATTTCCCTCACCCCTGCTTCCCCTGTTTTCTCCATCTGACACTTCTGTATTTCTGGGTGTCTATCACCGTGTGAGAGTTTGGCCTGCATGCTGACAGGGCCTCAGGGTTGCTGGTTCAGTCCTCCACATGGACAGGAGGGACATGTTTTGACAGCGATGAATAAATGCATGTAGAGTAGATTTGCTGGGGCCGTACTGTATGTGTGAGTGTGTGCACGTGAAGAGAACAAACACCTTCTATAATAATACCTTTCTACATGTCGGAATTTTTTTTAACACCCTACGACACATTTGTAGAATCACAGGAGAACAATTAACTGTGATGGAGCCACCGCCTGACATTATCAATTGCTAACTTTCTTTAACAGGAAGCAGCTGAAAGCCAGACCTCAAAGAGTGTGCTGCAAGAAAGGATGCGTGCACACACACACACTCACACTATCACACACACACACACACACACACACACACTCCTTATAACCTGATTTCTCTCCAAACAACAGCAAAGCTCTCTGGCAGCGAGTGTTGAATTCAAATGGAACCCAGTAGCAACAATCTTAAAGGGCAAATGAGTGGCAAGCAAAAGAAAACATTAGCAGCAGTTGAAAGGCATTTAGAAGCTTTGAAGGTTTGGCTGAATTAAAAGGGGATAATGCATTTCAAATGGTTGTTTATTCGTGGATGCAACAGTTCGAAGCTCCACTAGGGGGTTGTGACAGCTACACTGGAGAGCTGTATTCTATGAGAATGTGTCTATGAGAGTGTGTGTGTGCTGGAGGGGTAGGGGTACTGTGAAGCACATCCATGGTCAGCAGGATGGAAGAGCAGTTTGTTGGATAAGGATGGAGGCGCTCATCTCAGAGCGGCACACGAGAAATCTTTAGGGAGCAAAGCGATGCATTCTGTTCTTAGCTGTGGGGGAGTTTGAAGCTAAAACCTGGAGTGGAGCTCTGCAGCAGCAGCAGCAGCAGTCACCAGACAGTGTTGGAAGAGGGGGAACACTTTTCTTTTCCACCTTTTAAACCATTGCACTGAATTAGAAAACAATGTAGAGCAACAGTGTACACACGATCTATTTTAGCATGTTTCTGTACTGCTACACACTCCTGCTCCTACTGTGTCTATATAAATAACAGCTGTTAATAAAACTAGCTGCTGTTAGAAAATCCGCTTCTCTTTACAAAGGACCAAGTAAGAGAAACCTTTGACAAGAGTTGTGTTTAGGAGCACATTTAAAACATGCATATAGTTAGAAATAGAAGATAATAAACGCAAATTAGCCCTTTGACAGACATTTTCATTTTCAGGACAGCCAACACATGAAGACGCGTTCCTTTCACCAACATGCTCTACGGAGAACGTTTGTTTGGTTTGGGTTCATGGGTTTTTAATCGTTTCTTCCTTTGTTCAACCCATCGGCTCTGGAAGTCAACTCCACTGCGGGTTTGTTGGCTGAAATCCTGACTTTCGTTTGAGCTACTATCTGCTGAGAAGGAAAACCGTTGCAGTGTGAAATGTAGCTTTACACGGCAGAGGTGATAAGTGGTTCAGTGATGTGACACTGAAATTGTTGGATACAACCTTGAGTGGAAATGGCTTCCTCAATCACAGTCGCACTATGTTCTGCTACATGGAGGGTGAAGAGGAGAGAGGAGCAAGTGTTTACACCATCTCTAGTGCTGGGAAAGAAATGGACCCTTTTAAGCATCCACGATACTGTAATACTGAATCTTTATCGAAAAACGTGTTCCGCTTTACATGACAGGTTCATTGAGAGGCGGGACGTCAAAACAAAACATTGGCATTAGAGGGATTTATTTCCCAGAACCAGGCAGAGCAGGGTGCTGTGTTCCATTTGGCTGAGCAGCTCGCTGTCTGAAGATCGGTTGGTCAAAATGAAAGTTTTCAGTAGCGAGCCATGAACTGTGTAGAGAGAGTGTGGAGTCTTACACGCGTGAAACCTGTCTCAGTGCTCCCTCACTTCTGTTTGGGGCTGTTTTTTCATTTCGCCCCAAAGTTCTCAAAGATCCTTTCTCTCTTCCGGTCAGATGAGGCGCCAGCAGGAATGAATGGACTAACATTTAGAGTAAATCAAGCAGTTTGTGATGTTCAGCATGCAAACAAAGAGAAGGGTGCGTACCGGGTATAACTACAGGCAGGCGTGTTCATCAGGGCACGAGCTGTTATGTCAAGACAGAAAGAAGAGAAGAGAGCAGCTGGAGAGACACAGAGAGAGACAGGTGGAGATGCATGCAAGGCCCAAACACTCACAGAAATAAATAGATCACAACAGGATCCACCTTCAAGAACATGATCTACTGGTGAGAACATGTTCAAGCAGGTGTTGGGTTTTATTGACATTGTCCAGTCTCCTCTCACAGTCCAGACGGGCTGACATGAATGATGAGTGGATGCTTTTCTGTCTGGTCACTCTCTGTTCTGATGTGTTGCAGGATTCTTTCTATGGGACACGCAGTTCCATAACTGAAAGAGCTAAACTCCTGCAAACATGTTTAAAACATTTTTATTTGCGAGGGTGGACATCTTTGTCTGAACTGATACCTTTGAAGAACTCAAAGAGCTGCTATAGATAAGTAAAAAAGAATGTTTGGACTTTTCCATGAGTCACAGTAACTAGTAGTCCTGCTACAGTTTGACTAACATGCAGGCAGAGCAGTGGGCTCGTTGTTATTATGGTTCAGCGTTAATCCTTAATAAATAATAAAATCTGTGACGTGGTAAACTAGGCTGGATATGTTGATTTTGTGTTACTCTTTTCTGAAGCTTCTTCTGGAAACACCTACTGACAGACACGTTCCTTCCCTGGACAGAGACACACAGACATGATGTAACATGCTCATACTACATGAGAAAAGATCAGAGCCGCATCAAAGTTTCCCTGTTTGAGCCCTCTCTTAACCACCCAGTCCAGGGTTAACTTGGCATTCTGGTGCATTCTGGGCAAGATCATGTGTTTTAACAATGAACAATTTAGGCTGCAGTGTTTCTGATTGTCGTCACAGCAACATTGTTATTAGCTTTAAGATAATTGTCTACCAACTCTTACTAGTACTACTAGTTAACGTGACAGATATTGGAACCACGTATCCCATGGAAATAATCCTGCAGGGTGAGACTGATGCTGAGTGGAACCTGTAGCTTTGGTATAAGTGATGAAGATGAAGTCTGGCTGCAGAGACCTGTATGTTGAAGTATCACTGTTAGGTCTTTCAGTACTCAACCCGACCAAAATCCTTCTTTAACCTTTACCGAGTGCAGTGCACTGAAAAGAATGACTTTGTCTGGACACATTTTGATTTATTACACCTTTGACAAACTAATCTCTGTGGTATATTATATATATTCTAGGCCAGTCTTTCAGAATGCAGTTTCTCTGCTTCTGTATATGAGCAATTTGCCACCAACATGTATGAATCAACTTTTAACTCGCAGGAATTCAAAGCACTGAGATGACTAAGACCTGCCATGCTGCTGTTTTTCATCCCAACTCACGCATGCAGACTGATGACTGACAGGACGTGATGATGACACATAGGTCACCAGGCTGTCAGAGAACACTGGGCCTCATCAATAAGCCGTCCTTAAGAGGACTTCTCTACGATCACATTTTTATTCTTAATGAGAACGGTGGTTGGTCCTCTCACGTCCCACTATGTGATTTCTGTCCCTAAAACGGCTGAACCAGTGAGAATGGACTGTCCTCTTGAGCTCTATGCAAATCTTAATTGTTGTTTTTTTCTGTCTGACTGTTTGAAGAATCATTTCTCAGAAGCTGATCTGCCTGTTTCTCTATCTGCAGCATCCCCCTCTTTCATCTCCTAACTGCTTATCCTTTCAGCGATGCAGGCACACACACACACACACACACACACACACGTAAAATATGGAATGCAGACAACGTGAGTCCAGGTCATAAATGTTGCATTTCTTTATCTCTTTGGAGATTTGAAGCAATGTTTTGAGTGCTTTTCTGTCGTCTTTTGTTTCGGACTGGCAGCCTGAGTGCCTTTATGCACGTGCGCCTCATAAAGATCTTTGGGCAAAAGGTCGAGCACAGAACACCTTCCTTCCAGAGAAATATGACTCTGGTGATATGCAGCCCTTGGACTCCCTGCCACCTTATCAGAACAGAGCAAATCTGCCGTGTCTTAGTCTGTTCCTTTCTGTCTCACTGCTTTTCCATCTTCCTCTCATCGCCTGCTTTTTATCTTCATTTTCTAACCTACGTTGTGCGTGTTATAGACAGCATGTGCAGACGATCCAGAGAGCGACGATGATCCTGCAGTGTTGTTGGCATTGTTTGACATGGGCTGGTCTCTGGATGGGACACACCAGATGGCATCGACTTTGGCTGTGGATGGGAGCTCAGACGCCAGCGGGTGTCAGCATATCTGCAGACTTTACAAATCTACATTCCACACTTCTTCTTTCTTTTTTTTTACAGGCAATTGAGTTTGGGAGCCTTTTATTATGATGCATATTATACCATATGGTAGTTATACTAATAGCGATTCGTCTATAACGATCTGACCCAGAAAGAATAAATCAGTGAAATGTGATGAAGCTGATGAAACACAGCGTGGTCCGCACACTGATCACAAGCATTAAAGAGATGCTTGTGATCATGGAAAGTACAGGTGAAACAGGTAATCGCCGATGGATTATACCGTCTCATACTCTCAAACCACTGCAAAATAGATTGAGCTGTTTAAAGGTTTACATTAAAATTACAAAGTAAAAATATTGTCATTCAGAGCATTAATTTCCAGAAAAGTGGTCCAGTGTTTTCAGACTTCAAACAACACCTTACTAATGTTTGAACTTAGGAAGTAATGTGATCACAACTCTCATGCAGTGATCTCTTCATTTCTAATGGCTCTTCAGGATATTTTGACATAACAGCTGACATTCAGCTTTAGCATCATGCTCTTGCTACTGTACTTCAGTCTCAGGATGATGCTTTTCTGTTGGTCCATAAATCCTATTTTACTTTACTATTATGTTCACAATCAAGAAGACATCGTGGCTCGTTTAAAGTGTGCCAAAGATCACCTTTTTGAATCCCTCCTCACTCAAAGGTAACCTATGATATAAAAAAGAAACACTGTGGTGAAGACCTGCTTTGGACAATGATCAGCCATTAGACGTCTCAGTGAAAATCCAGGAGGAAATAACTGCGGTGAATGTAAATGCACTCAGCACATTTATGATAAATTAGGACTTCAAATTAGATTTGGAGTTAAGCACCACTTGGGTTTGCTAGATGCACACAGTGAGCGCAGGTTTTTAGTCTCTACACAGGCATCACAGTATCAGACAAGCAGCACAACTGTGATTCAATGCGGTGCATGGTCAGTACACTCAGTGTGCCCACCTCAAAACCACAACCTTTACAATACTTTATAAGAAACATTGTATTGCTCGTGTTTAAAAAAGTTTCTAGCCGTCCCACATAGATTTGTCTTTATATCGTGAAGATGACACAGCCTTGCTCAACGATCAGACAGCCTCATCTCACAACCTGACATGATTCAGACGGATGGAAAACTAACACTAACTTGTCATCCTCTGGTCAACAAAATAAAAAGCATGATGTCTGAGCAGTTTTTCACTTTGAAAACGTGTGATCGTCTATTAGCGAAGGCTTGTGTCTCTCCTGCACGATGGTCTGCTCGTGCTTCACACCAACAGCCTGATAAGGTCACTTTCTACACACTCGCCTTCTTCTAAAGAGCCTCCGCTTGATTGGCAGCTTGCCTGACGTTGTTAATGTGCAATTGGCGTTAAATGTGGTGAAAGGTCAGTGTGGGAAGTGCTCGTCTGTGAATAGATTGATGACACCACATCTGATTAAGTGAGACTGCTTCTCGTCAACCTCGGTGTCAGCAGGCAAACCTCAGCTCGGTACATTCCACAGCGTTTCCAATTAGCAACAACAAACATATTTAACACATGTCAGTGGAAATATGTGCAGAGGAAAGGAGCTGGACCAGCAGCACGTTGTTAAGTGACGGTGTAGGAAAGGTCAACAGTGAAGAACAACACCCACGAGAGGAAACGCTTCAACACTGAGACTGACACAAACTCTCATCTTTTTTTAATCACAATGTGATAATGTCAATAAACGCTTTGCTTTTCTTACACCACTCAGGCTACTCAATGATTCCAGGGCACATCCTAATTCCATACAGCTTTTGAATCTCATCTCCTGCAAGGTCTGAGAGAAGTGGACACACGCGCACACACTGGAGAAGGGTGGAGTCATGAGTTGTAGATGTTTGCATCTACTTGTTCGAAGCTGCCATTCAAAGAGTTTCTGGTACATGCTGGTCAATGAAGACAAAGGGAAATGGTGAAATATTAATACAGGCTATTGTGTTTGAGCTTGCTAGCAGCGACTGATTGTCTCCTCGTGTGTGTGTGTGTGTGTGAGACCGGGTGTATTTATATATCTTACAGCCCACATGTTGCCTGGCAAGTTGCAGCTGAGCTTCCGAGAACTATATGGCGCCAAGATAGGTTTGGTTCAATATGACGGAGTAAACTGATCAGCTCTGAAAGGAAGACATGCACGTGTATATATCTGGGTGCGTGTGTGTGTGTGTGTGTGTGTGCAATCATCTCCAATCTGCCCTGGAGACAGTGTGTAAAGATGTCTATGATAATTCATTCACTATAAATGAACCTCCATTTATAGATTTTAATGAAATCCTAATTCCCAGCTTAATACACTCCCCTACTTTTATGGAGACATAAGTAATAGGCAAAGGGACATGAAATTATTTTATTCTGATATTTATTACACCCATTTGACTCCTTTGCAATAAAGTTCAAAATTAGATCCAGACTGAAAATTATCTAACAAATGATATCATTTGAATCACCTAATTAGATGGGGCAATCTTCCCCGTTTGACAGAGGAGCTTTAACTCCCATAATAAGACAGGAATATCAACTAGGGTCTCTGCTGGGGCCTGTGCTCACGTGAATGCTGATGCTTTTCTAGGCCACATTTGCTTATTTATTAGTTGCCCTCTGCATTTCTAGGTACAGTAAATGTCACTGAATCAATGCCGAGTCTTCTGTCTTCTACAGGTTTCCCATTTATCTGTTTTCACGTATCACTGAGCAGAACACAGTGTGTCGCCAAACCGTTGGTTAGAAAACAAGACATTCATACAACACAGCATTTAAAACAAAGCAAGCAAATGAACATATTCACTTACATAACCAAGACGTGTTTTTGGACTGTTGTGGAGTTCAAAATAAGAGAGCTTTGCTCTCTGCAGTCTAGCTTTCCACCTAAAGGAGTAATGTGTTGCCTTTTCCATGGGTAGTATGAAGATATGGTAATTCCTGGGCTCATGCACATCACACAGCTGCATTCGTAGCTTGTATGTTTCACGTTTGCCTGTGATGGAAAGCATAAGAAGAGCTGTGAGCAGCCCATCACGCTGTGATGATGTGTATGTGTATGATTAAAACACTGGCTTGTGTTCAGCTGGTGTCTCAGGATGTGTAAATGAAACAATAGAAAGTCTTTCAATAAAGGTTCTATAGGTTTATTTCACATGAATGAATAATCAGAATATTACTTTTGAGAGGAGCGTAATTACTGTAAACAAATGAAACAATCCGTTAGATCTGTGTTAATGAAGCTAAATTAAAAAAGGGGAGAATGTGTGGACTCACGGCCGTAGACAAAAACAAAGTGTACCCGCAGATAAATAGCAAATAATGTTTGGGAACAGTGAGGGAGTCATGATGGAACAAACCGACACATGCTGAAGAAAAGAAGTGGGGATCCCTGTGATTTAACGGTAGGAGGACAGTATAGGAGGGTTCAGGTGACAATAGAAAGCTACTCTCATCTAGAGAAATTTGTCTCTAATGCATATTTTATCTCTGGACAATGGTTGTTATGTTTGACTGTTAGAGAACAGTCGTGTGTTTTTGTTTTATTCCCTGTTTTTGGGTCAGATAGAATACAACAGTTACCAATTACTTATCAGATGTACAACTGCTGAACTTAATTGAGAAAAAAACTGAAAACGTTTTAATCATTTCAAAGTTTGCGAAACCAAGATGACCTACATTTTGTACTGTCCCTGAACTCCTGCTGTGAGAAACAGTCATGCTGCGTTGTACGTTCACTAATCACAGGGAAGAGGGAAATATGTGATGTCTGGGACATTTTCTATCATTTGCAGGCATCAGGGAGCCACTAAGAAATGATGTGACTCATTGAAATTTATACAGACATGGGATCTTTGTTATTCAGAGAATAAAAACTGTTTCGCTGGCCTTTGGAATGAAGCATTTCTTGCTTGGTTCCTGGAGAGAATGGAATCCCACCTTCGTATGGAGTAATGCAGTGGACGGCTTGCACGTCACACCCCTAACACTAACTCTTTGTCTCCCATTATCAGGCATCCCCAGATCATCATGTTTCCCCCTCCATGCTTCATGTTTGAGCATTTTTTTTTGAGCATCTTTCATCTTTTCATGAGCTCCATGAGGTCAGCTGACCCGTGTCTCCTACTCACAGTGTCTGTGCACACTGGTTTCTCTCGTTGCATCTGTTTGTACACTTGTTTGCACTCGTCTTCTTGGACAGATGTGCACAGCTGAAAACTAGTTGGAAACCGCTCAGTAGTGCTTTTTTTTATTGCAGCGGTCCAAACTACAATTTTCCTAAAGGGGATCAATATTGTTATTAGTATTATAACGTTATATGTATGAATTTGAACTCCAGCCTCTGGTGCTTTGTTGATCCAGCTTCTCCCTCCAACAGTTTGTGTATGCTCACACTGTGTGAGCACATCATGTTAGGTCAATCCATTTCTGTCGGTCACTTTCTTTCGCTGCTTGTACAAACAAGCGCCAAACAGCCATGTTGTCATATTTCTGACATGAGCAGCTAAGAGTGCAGAAGATGGAGATGTACAGCCAGAAAGTCCTCGCACACATTTTAACCATGTGTTTATCATAGTTTCCTGCCATCACGCATTAATTCTTGATGGACAGTATTCTCATTGTCTAGATGGTAAATGAAAAAAAAAGAAAAAGCACCCGCTGTCGACAGTGGGGCCCCAAGCATGTTTTAATGCGGGGAAAGAAATCTGTGTGATTCCAGCCTTTGTCACCCAGCATGCTCCCTGAGGCTCACCCCCTGTGTTCCTCCTCCCCCACCATGTCGGTGTGTACAACCCCGGGCAGTGCACAGCCCACTTGGTGGTAACTTGTGTTGCGAGCCTGATGGTGTTCCCGGCCCTCACCACGCCGCCGCTGCTGCCGCTGCTGCTGCTGCTGCTGCTGCTGCTGCTGCTGCTGCTGCTGCTGCTGCCTAAACCACAGACAAACACACTGAGGGAGACAGAGGCTGGCGGTGAAAGGATGGATGCAAACAGTGTTTACAGAGCAGTATGTGAAAGTAGAAATATGTCTTCTGGAATAAACTTAACAAAATGAGCTTGTGTTGTGTAGAAAAAAAAGAAGTAGGCTGTGCTGCTGACATGTTTTTCTGTGAATAATAATTCATTAAAAACATGTTCATTTATTCATCACAAAAAATGGCATTGAATGACTGCAGCTTTTTGGAATATTATGACTTTCTGCTTTTCTGTTGTGGCTTTTTATTTCCTTTTGGGTTAGAAGAAAGGGGAAAACAAAACCAAAAAAAAGGGATTAAAATAAAAGCGACAATGTTGTCAAATTATTTGAAGCAAAGCTTCGTCTTTGTTCTTTCGTTCAAATTATATATTGGATAAATTACCTCTTTACGATCAGTGTGTAGTTTCCAATTGCAATCCAGTTGTTCCAAGCTTGATTCCCTATGATCTTCTCAGGCAGACACATTAAAGCATTCATTGTTGTGACATCTATCTAGTTCCTGAACCAACTAAATCATTCACCCATCCATTAGTCATGAGTTCATTCATAGAGGCAGCAGGTTCAGCTGTGGTCCATACATTGCCAGCTTTACCTAGGGATCAGTCTTAGACTAGATGTAGCATGTTGTTCCACCTCTGATCGCTCTTTTCAAAATGGAGATGCTCTACCCTGAGGTCCCTCTAGATATCCACACTCTAAACCCAACCTCTGAGACTAAGGAAGGGGAAGCTCAGTGCAGCTGTTGGTATTGAAAGTCTCATTAAATGGTCAGATGTCATGATTACAGGGCTGGGTTAGGGTTAGGACCGGCAAACGGAGAGCTTTGCCTTCTAACTCAGCTCCCTCTCCACCTCAACACTTTAGAACAATGGTCACATTACTGCCAATGCTGCACAAACCTGTCTGTTGTTATTGCAGCGGACAGACTGGTGAAATACTTTGCTCGGGGAGAAAGCTCAGTCTCAACCTGAAAAGAGAAATCCACCATTTCCGACAGACAACCATGGCCTGAAGCGAAAGCGATAGATAAAGTCAGGCAGCTACCTCCTGTTTTCCAGGGCTGGAGTTGCAGTGTGTGTGTCATGGTGTACATCTCTCTCCCTCTTGTGCGGGCATGTTAAGAGATGATCACAGCGTTAATAAAATGGAACATCCTAATCAGAGTCTGGTTGATGTGTGACCTCAGGGGGGAATTCACTGAACAGCAGATGGAAACATACAGTAGCGAGGGTGGTCGTGGTGATGGTGAAAAAAGCGTGCATTAAACATGAGCATAAAAAGTAACAGAAAGAAAACCAAAAGAAGAAATATGCTTTCTGCATTTAACCCATCCCCCTTGGGTGCAACAGAGAGACACCCAGGGAGCCAGCATCAAGTGTCTTTCCTGAGGACACACCTGCTTTTTGAGATTTGATGCTGCCACTTTCTTTTTTTTGGCTAAGACACTGACATTTATTTGGCTTTATTTTCCTCAGTATGGTCATTTATGAACATGATAAGACCTTTTTCTCTGAAGTCTGAGCCAATCCAGTTTCATTCAGCTTCACTGCAGCTTTTCTTTTTCTTTTCCCTCCTTCATGTCTGGATCCACCTAAGGGAGTCCTTCAGTCAATGCTCTCTCTCCGATCGAAGTGTTCTGAAACATAGAGGATCATAGATGTGTGTTGTATTCCCACCCGCCTTCACTCCTACGCCATCTTGTGTCACCAGTCCTCAGCCATTTGGTGACTCCTTTCCAACAATTCACCTCTCTCTAACTATGCCTTCTGCTCCTTATCATCTCTATTGTAAATACTGTCAACCTGTAATGGAGGAATTTCATTATACTAGCCTTCAGTAGATGCTTATCTATCCACCTGCCTATAGAGGGCGCTCCTTTCCTGGCCACGCTGACTTATTGTTGTAATAGAAGCTTTAAAAGGTTACTCTGCGTGCTCTATCTTTGAGTCCTCTGAATTGAGTGAAATAGAGCTCAGTGGAAGCCATGGTGCACATTAGCACAATGCTATTTTCTTAGTTAAATCGTTATCACCACTCTGACCTGAATTTCTCAGCACGCTTCACGCTCTTCACTAAAACTGCCTTTTATCAGCTCAGGAGACACTGCAAAGGTCAGACCGCCGCCATCTCTGTCAAGCGCTGAGAAGCTTATGCATGCCTCCATCTCATGCAGACTGGATTACTGCGACGCACTTTCTCTGGCCTCGCTCACAGATCAATAACAGACTGCAGCTTATTCAAATGCAGCGGCCCACAACCGTAGCGCGGCCAGGAAAAAGTGACGATGTCCCTCTAGCCTTCTTCTCTAGTTTTAGGTCTAATTTTAAAATTAAATAGATTTATATCAAGGCTTCCGTGCATTGGCTTCCTGACGAATCTTCAAGCCAAATGAGCTGGCATGATCTTATGATCCAGTTGTTCTTCTTCCAAATCTAGGTTAAACAAGGGGGGGGGGGGTGTTGGCATGTATAAACGTCAGTGAGGAAGCTTTTGACTTCAGCTCTGCATGATATCCTTAGAAAAAGCAAACATTTTAAAATTGCATGAATGAGTGCTCAGATGTTCCAAGAGGGAAAAAAACAATGGTGGATTAAATCATTTAATATCCTCTATGAGCATATTTAATCAGGCCAAAAATGGATCATTTCATTTGAAAACGTGTCTTCTGTCAAATTAATGACCAAGGGAAACAAATGGAAAAGAAGAAAGAGAAGTAAAGAGGCAGTTTGCTTCATTAGGTGTTTGATCAAAGAGGAGGATAATTAGCGTTGTTCAGCCACGACTTCTTGATCTCTAAAATCATGATGCAACCGCTGCTTTGTTCTGCGTTCACTGAGAAGGCGAGGAAACAGACAGATGAAATAGTTTCTTATTTTTGGTGTGTGCATGCAGTGTGGTATTTTTCTCCACCGCAATGATGGCCCTGACCGCCTGTGCCGCATTGCCCGTTCCAGGAAACCCTAGCGTGGAACTGAATAATTGATCAGTGAGTCTCCCAGCAGTCTCTACATGAGCTCTCTGTGTTGGCCTCGCTGTCTGTCTGTCACTTTGTTTGCCTGAACTTACTGTACATCTCCCCCACTGCCTGAGTTTTCCTCCACTGGGCCTGTGGAGGGGAAGAAGAATGTCTTTGCAGCATCAGTGAGAAGTATTCATCTATGTCTGTGTTCCCGGTTCAAACCGTCTCTGGTGAACTCAGACATACACCTATTGTGCTCTTTGTCAACACTTTGACACATCCTGACTCATCACAGTAATAAACACATTACGTTCCCTGCTCAGTAGACTTTTTTTTCTAGATCACATGTTAAAACATGCATTTGATTGTATAACCCAGATAGAACATGAACTATGTAAGTACAAATGCTTTTTGCTATGTGACTGTGCTGTTCCTGTTATGTACGGATGTGTCGGACACAATCACATTGTCAAGCTCACAGCTTCTGGATTCAAACCTCTTTGTGTGTTTTTCAACTTCTCTATATACATAATGTTCGTTTATGTAAACATAGCAGTGAAATGTTCATGCGTATCATAAGACTGCTGGAATTGTCTGTGGTCTATTGTGTAAATGAAGTTTTGTGTCACAGGCACTGCTGCTAATGTTTGTTTTTTATTAAGTAAGAGTGATTGCCCGTCAATGACCACACACACACACACACGTATACACACACGTATACACACAGCAACTCAGGGAAACCTCAGCATAAGCTTGAAATGTGATTTATCAAACTTGGCCTGTACTTACTTTCCTCTGGCCCTCAGGACTGGAAATGCTCAACTCTTTATTCTCTCGCTCTCTTTTGCAGATGAAGAGCAAAGAGTGATTTGTTGAAGTTAAAAGTGAGAGGAGTCACCTGTGTCATCCATTTAATCCCACTGCTGTGTCCCCCACGGGGGTACTCACAGGCTTCTGTGTATTCTGTATTTGGGCGTTGAGTGCTGTGATTAAGGCTGAGATGCTGAGAGGCATGAGCCACGGCCAAAGCCATTTCTGTGTTTGGCTGTGGAAATGGAAGCAGTGACTCGATAGGCGTTCTGCCTCATTTCAGCAGACACACAACTATTAAGCAAAGACAGCAAACAAAGTGAATAAAGTAAATAACAACATCCACATTTAAAAGCCAAGCACTTAGTTCACTGACTCATACAAGTGCAACTTTGTTCAAGTTCTGCTTTGCAAATATTCTTGATTTCTGTTTAACAATTCTGAGGACAAGCTCTTGGGTGAGGGGGTGAGGGTGGGGGTACATTATAATGCTGACTAACAGCAGGACGAAAACTCTTTATGTCTTTTATGTAGTTGAATCTGTGCACAGCTGTCCAAAGTCTTGTATCAGTACAGAGTATGTACTATCTCTAAAACCACCATCTCTCACTCAACCATATTTGGTCACACGTTTGCCAGTGACATATGCATTACATGTTGTTAACATTGTGTCTCCTCTCTCCCCTAGTTGTGCTTCGTCCTTCTGTTTCTTTCTGTACCTTTCTGCAGGTGTCCTCGACCTTGGAGCTGCTGTTCTTTTCTCTCTTCTCTGTCCACTAACCCCAACTGGTCGAGGCAGATGGCCGCCCACCCTGAGTCTGGTTCTGCTGGAGGTTTCTTCCTCTTAAAGGGAGTTTTTCCTCTTCACTGTTGCTCAAGTAGGTATGTTGGGTTTTCTGTATTATCCTGCATATATACACTTATATTTTTCAAGGTCCTTAACCTTGCTATATAACATGCTCTATGATTTGGTGCTATACAAATTTAGATAAATTGAATTGCATATGACATATGCTCATTTCCTCTCTGTCTGTGTGCGTCCACCATAGCTACTGCTTGTTCCTAGAGTTAGTAGTAAAATACAAAGCAGACAAACCATCGAGTGCCAGGATGTCTTGTTGGATCAGTGCAGTATTTTTCTTTCTCTCTGCTAGGTAACTGCACACCTTTCAGGTCAAAAAGTGGAAAGAGCACTACACATCATGATCCTCCTACATTATTAAGCTGGAAGTGTGAATCCGCCCCACACTTCACTTAGGAATTATTTTTTTGAATGTCTTCAGCTGTGGTGCCATCATTAAAAAAGCTTTTCAAACGATACATTTTAAATGAACAAACTGCTTTAGCAATCACAAGGTGTTTTTGGAAGATAGCACTAATGTTTGCTGCTGATAGGCCTCTGTAATATTTATGTAAAAATTATTTTAAATGCCTGTTGGATTACAAGGCAGTTACATGATTTATATGATACATATGGCTCTAACTTGAGATAAATACCGTGTCATAATAGAAGAGAACAGAAGTGTTGATCGTCATGGAAAGCATCCCTCTCAGCCTGTCTCCACACTGATGGATGGGCTTTAGTCACACACTCTGTAATGGCCATCATCTACTGCTAAGCAAATGTGTACAGATTGAGAGATGAGTGAATCTGGACTGCAGAGAGACTATTGATATTTCATTAATCCCATCAGTGTTTCAACAATTCTGCTTCTCTGGACACCCGCCAACATTTCCCATAGTTCAACGCAGACTTACTACGTTACATTCTTTTCCCCATAAGCTGCAGTTTGGGCAAACTATGTGTCAGCTCTGGATTTATTTACACAGTGATGAATATGTCACGGCTTGACATTGGTAGATAGTGTTGTGGATTTCTGTGTTCCTTTATCTCCACCGTGTGCCTGGGGTACAGCTGTCCCTCCCAGCTGTGGTAAGAGCACCTCTGATGAGAGACAGTAAAGGGCGGGGACTTTTACAGATGGCAGAGCCAATTGTTTTGAGCGTTGTGTTTCTCTTTGGCCCTTTGTGCTTGTTTCCAGCAGATGATCGCGTGCCTACTCTTCGCCAGGACCACTGATGAAATAGCATGCCGAACTGTAAATAGACTTGCTACAGCGGTAATTCATGGATGTTAACCCTCGGCAGTGGTTGAGGTCCTGTGTGCTGTGGGAAATTCTTCACTGCTGGACCTCTGTCCTAGGTCTGCAGTGGTGGAGGCGTCACAAGGTGCTGGAAACAAAGGCAGGCTTCATAAGAGTTAAGATTGAGTGACGCAGAAATTGGAGCCCACAGGATCGGAGGAAGATGTCCGCTTGTTTTCTGGTGGATTCCCCCGTGTCATCTGTTTCAGTACTGTTTTTTAAGTTTGTAATAACTGTTTTAGATCATTTTAATGTTGAGACTGGTTAAATATAAGAACACTTGATAGTCCACTCTCTGTTACATTACGGCCATTTAAAAAATCTAGATGTGTAGTTAGGGTTAACTTGTGACTCTAATACATGTGAATGTCTATATCCTAATGTAAACCCTGTGATGGACCCCATCTCTCACGCACAACAGCTGGGGCAGGCTGCAGAAGGCTAGGATAAGGCAAATATAAAAAAGCTATTAAAGCTAAACCAGAGTTTACATGTTTTGTATCTGTGCAGTGAAGATTTGTTTAGGTCTTTTTTTGTTTTTTGTTTGCTCTTCATTTCCAGGAATCTATATCAGATCACACTATACTATTATGTTATATTTTAGTTAGCTATTACAGTAAGTGAAAGTGAACAGTCCTTCCTAGTCTTTAAAGAGAAACACTTTAATTAGACACACTTAGATTTAATATCTACACATTCAATCAGTAAATCAAAGGAACATATATACAATACATAGACGTCTACTGTATATATATGTGTGTGTA
>JAUMTR010000002.1:397502-419600 GCA_032270685.1 Microctenopoma stevenorrisi | reverse complement strand
CTATTCAACTGTTGAAAGGCAAAGCAAAAAATACACACATATATACATATATATATATATATATATATATATATATATATATATACTACTTTTTTGAAACAGTCAGGTAAGAACCCAAAGCAATAAACAATATATCTCCTGAAAGCATCTTGGGAGCCAGACACACACTGAATTCCTCAATCCCTTCACTCTCCCATGTCTAATAAATTAAGGAATAAGCGGGGTTAGGAAAGTCAGATCAGCAAGTGCATTAGATTTGATTATTGCCTTTGCCTCTGACGCTGTATTATTGCTTTGGGATCCCGAGAGAAGTGCTGTCTGCACCAAAGGTGGAACTCAGAAACTCAGGTTGGTGAAATTGGGCGGCTGCGAGGAAGCTGTGGGAGCAGATGAGGGCAAGGTGAAGACAGGGGGAGGAATTTACAGGGGCCTTGGAAAAGTCCAGCCTTAATAACAGCGTCTGGTTTCGTAGGAGATGAGCGAGAGAGGTAGATAGATAGGGTGGGAGAAATAGAAGACAAATGGGTTGCAAGGGAGGGAGACAGTTGAGTTGAGACGGCAGAATCTGTAGCACAGAGCAGAAAATAATATCACAATATATAATAATAACCAGGACTGTTTTAATGTCAAAGGGGAAATAAGACAGTGCAGCTACTCTTGACTAGGAGAAGAGGATCATCATCACTATGAATTTGATATAACAGCACACCATGACTCACAATCGATCATAATACGATGTGGCAGGGCAGCGGCCTATTAGTTGTCCTAGTAACCGAAGTCAGTTCAGGCTGCTGTGCCGACTTGCAGCCCGCAGTGATTTCTGCACCCACAGTGCAGAGTAAGTGTGTGATGGGGAGCTGGAAGCCTCCTTAACCCTATCAAGATTGATTGTGTCAGTGATCCTCTTCATCATGCCCGTAAGTAGTGGCACTTTAATACGTGTACGGTAAGCATCGTCACTTACAGAACGCAGAGCATGCGAGAGGAGTGTCCGTCCAAAATCAGGTTAAACACATTAAGAAAGATGGATGAAGCAACGACTGCAACAAAAGGTTTGTGGAAGAATTTCTGCATCTACTTTGATTTGGCCTTCACAAGGTAAACCTGGGGATTGTTTTACCACTTTTATTTGTCACATCTCAGCAGTTAGTGGGACAATGGGGAACAATGGGAAACATGCATCTGCGAGAATTAGGGGAGACATTACTTCATATGATGCCATGAATGAATGGATGAACAACCAAGTAAGCTAGCCAAAAGGAGCAGTCAATCAATACCCTAATATTTGACAATAAGATCAGCCATCACATTCCAGTTCAATGCATGGCTGATTAGCAAAATGTAAGCATGTCATTATGAGTCAGTCAGTCAGTCAGCGGCTACTGAGGATCAGGCTGGAACTGTCCGAGCCAATATCAACGGTAGTTTGAATTTCACAAACTCAATCTAAGAATGAAATAAGACTAATCATCTAGAGTAGGAAATCATCTAAGGTCATGCAGAGTTCCAGGTAGCTCAGAAAAGACCAAAGCAAAGTGATGAAGCTGCTTAAAGTGACTGGTGCAGTAATGAAAAATCACATTTCTCTGCTAGTTGGAAGTCAGTGTAAAGGTCCAGAAAGACATTGAGCTATATATTAAAATGTATCTCCACAGCACTGTGTGAGTGCCGATTGTCCTGTCTGTGATACTGTTTTTCATAAGTTCCTCCTCTGGAGTTAGATATGATACACTGAGTTGGGGGGGTTGTCTTTACGTGATCATTTCTATTACTACTTACTTATTATATTTGCATTGCTTTCACTGTGACATGAAATAACAAAGTTTCCTTCATGAAAATGAAAGTAACTGTGAGCAATAAATGGTAAAAACCCTTGTTTACTTTGGAAAGAAACGGAAAAAATGCACAATTGTAGATTTAATGTCATCTTCCACCTTTTAACAGTTATACAGTGTAATTACTCATGTAATGTATACTCTTTAGTACACACTCTAAAATAGAAAGAGAGTAGTTTATTTCACAGTAGCTAACATCACGCTGGATAAAACGGCGCCAAACAATAACATAGCAGAATTAGACGAGTATGTTTGACTGTTCCAGCCAGTTAATGACGGCTGGAGGTTCACTTATTTATTTCTCTAGTGCTCACAGGAGAATTAAATGTAACATCAGAAAAATAGACTGTGAAAGGAATCCCATTTTAGGGTGTTTACCCTAATACTTCACCAAGCTAACAAAGCAAAGGGGTTATTTCCGGGCTGGGTGCAGGGATCCAATTTCAACTATGCTGTTTGTGGCTCAGCCAGGCCTCATTATTCTATGTTCTCTAAAAATACTATCTCAAGAATTTTATCTTGAGAAGTTACTTTGAAGTAATTATGAATTGCTGGTTGAGTTAAGAAGGAAATAAGCCTGATATCTTAATGGAAAGCAAATCATACTGTGTAGTTTCTCAGTAATGCCATGCTTTCATTCTTTAGAAGAGGAACCAACCGATATGTTAAGATACTGAAGGTATTGACGGTACTCGACGGACACATTAGCAAGGCATTACAGGCAGCGTTCAAAAAGAATGACACGCTCTTTTTCTCCAAACAGATTAAGGAAAAACATCAGCAGCTCAGCAAAATGTGGGAAAATGAACACAGGCGTACACCCGCAGCCACACACACACACACACACACTAAGACAAACAGAGAATAAAATGATTTGAAATATAATTATTTCTGGTCCAGTGCACTAAGTAAAAATCAATTCCCCATTATAGAAATAGGATACAGAAAGGAATTAAAACTTAATGAGGTTTTCCAGCTAGAGTCCACCCACTTTTTAACCCTGCACTTGGCAGCACTGCAAGGCACAGCATGTATACACCAGATTATGTGGCTCTCCAAATATTTTGTGCGCACTCACGTGTGCACATAAGCCCTCTCTCCTGTGCACACCAGACAACAAGATGACAGTAATGCTCCTGCATCCTTCAAAGCTTCCCTTTCCTCACAGGTATTCAAACTCATTTGTCTCTTTGTCTCACACACTCACACACACACACAGGCCTCACTCTCTGTTGGCAGTATTGATCTCCAGTTGATCCACGGTGACAAAAGACAAAGCTTTTCATGTGACAGGCAATTAGATAGTTGTGGAGCCTGCAGAGCCCAGTCACAGCAAAGGCTGGGTAAACACTAACAACACCAGTACAGATGGAGCTGGCAGAAATGGAAGGAGGTCCTCCTCGAGTCCTCTGTGTCTCCTCTAACACCTTCTGGTTTGCCTCCCAGCCCCGCGGCACATATTGATTTTGGTATTATTAGCTTTCAAAAGAGATACACACAGTTGGGTGGAGTAGCTATGTATCTATCCATCCATCATCCAGTTGCCAGCACCGGCATGCACCTTATCACATACAGTGAGAAACATGTACTGCAGCTGCAAATGTGGGGCCCGCACATTTGCTTTGTTGATATCCTTCTATTTGTTTGTCATGTATGGAGCTCAGCATTTACAGATGCGCAGGTGAAAAATATGTCGTGTTGTTTAAAGGGAAGTGTTTATATGGGATTTGAATGGCTGTGTTGGAAAGCATGGTGAAAAGCCTCCTGCGTGCATCCTCCTCCTGGCTACGTCCCACCGCTTCACTGATCTCCCTCCAACAATTGTGTCTTTTGTGCATCTTTTCAGTCTTGACACAAATAGCGATAATGATGCGTGCTTCCCAAAACGCTCGCTCTTTTCACAGTGCTGCACTTTGCTGGACAAAAGGAGTTGTAGGAGAAATTAAAAGAGAGCCCGGAGAGTGTTGCATGTGTGTTCGTATCTCTGCACACCTAGTTAATTACGCTCTGAAGTGGGTGTGATTGTTGGATTGTTGATTTTTGAAAGTCACTACAAACACAAAGAACGCTTTTCTGCCAGTAGAAAGAACCCAGAGTATAGCTTCAATATGTCAGTCAGCATCAAACGTACACAGGTATGATGATTTCATCATTTACAGTAATGAATAGAAACCTCACTGTGGATGTAGTGACAGACAGATCGATACAGCTCCACCGTTTCTGGATTGTAACACAAGAAAATGGTTTGTCTACCATGTGTGCTTGATTATACTGAGCAAGCATCATTCTCATTCTGATTCACAGCACAGCCCAAGTGAGGAACAGTCCACTATGGTGACAAGGACCACACCTAAAATAAGCATACACACTTGTAATGGATGTTTTGACAGCAGCCATATCAGCCCAGCACAGCCCAAACTTCTGACCTGCCAGAAACTAGACTCTTCTGCCAATTAACCAATCCACCAAAATGAGTTGTGGACAATCAGTTCAGGAAAGAAACTCAGGTTTAATCTGTTCAGTGTCTGCTCTGGTTAGTACGGCCACGTTTGATGCCGCATCTGGAGAAATTGTGTGTTCAGAAAACCAAACCAGAGGTTACATAGAAAAGGAAGTAGCCACTCGTATGGAAGCGAGTGGGAGTCTGCTCAGCTCTGTGCTTCTCTGCTGGTTGGCAGCTGCCAAAGTTTTGTACCTTGATCCAGTGGATTTGGCAGCTAGTAGTAGGTTGAATATTGGGATGACAAACAGGTACAATAGCTGTAGTTGTTTAATTTCAATTTATGGAGCTAGATGCTGAACAAGATGTGTACAAGTGTTGTGCAAAAGATCCCTCCCAGGTTTGATTCCCTCCCTAATCTTAATGAATCCGTTGATTATCTTCAATTATGACACCATCACTTATGTTATCTTAATCCATCGATGCCCCATGGACTGCCCTGCGATACTCCACACTGTTTGCAATTAACACTTTGATATAATCACATTCCAACTTGTGCACAGAATGAGCCGAGGAGAGGTGTGGGTGCAGACATGAAGGTCAAAGCTGCTCCTTTGCCAGCAAGGTTGTTTCCATGAGGAGAAATGTAGAGCAAAATGGACTTTGAATGTACTCGTATTGATCAAAGGATGGTATACCAAATAGATGTGGCTGTAAACAAATTATTGTGGTGTCGCAGGGAGTTATGGATCCTTGCATCAGATTATTTAAACCCCTGGAAGGTCAAAATAGTGATTATGATAAATTGTGTTTAGCTGGATAGATTATCTTCTTAATTATGATGAAACTGAATATGTTTGGGAGGCATTACAGGCCGACCCGCGCCCTTATAAGATGCTTTTAATAGAGAGAGGGAATGAATGAAAGGGTTTTGTTTTGCTGGGGAACAGGTCGACAGCCTTTCAAACAGTGTTAGATGTGATGGGCCACTGAGAGCAGTCTCTGCCCACAGCTGATAAATGGAAATCCTGAGGATTAGATGTGTCCCTGTGGGCAATGCCATCTAATTCTCTATGATCATACATATATTTGTGTGGGATAATTGTTATGCAGGGAGTGTGTTGCAGTCTAGAAAACACACACTTCACTAGAATGCACTGAAATGCCTGCTGCATATCATAAATACAGTCAAATCTAAAGCAACCCAGCTGTGATTTGGTGTTTTTTAGAACAACACATGCTTCTCATGCAGAAATGAAACGTGCTTCAACCCACCAGAGAGGAAAGTAGTAGAATAAAAAGATGACTCGTTCAGCTACATTCGATTCAAACGTTTGAAGGTTTTAGTTTCAGGAGAGCAAAGCTGTGCTCATGGTCATGCATCCGGCCTGCACTTCAACCCACATGGTTCAATGGTTTGTCCCATAATGTGTGTGTGCGTGTATGTTTAGCCTGAGAATGGGTGAAAAGGTGGGACAAACATGATGTTTGTGACCAGTCAAGTCACTGGTGACGGACTAACGAACTGTTGTTTGACACTGGACTCAAACTCACGACTCCTTTGTGAAAGGAGACAGGCGTTTGTGCCTAAAGCCAAATTAACTGTTATTAACTGTTCATAACTGCAAGCAAGCTTTTGCAAATGTTGTCATTCTGTAAAACAGCAATAACAAAAGCAAAGGTCACCGTATTGACACAGAGAGTGATGGAGCAGGATTAATGAATTATTAAAATGACTGGGTGGTTGTGTCATTCTGGAAAGTCCATGTTTAAATATACGAGTACAGTCCGAGGTGATTGTTCTTTGTCAGTATATGTCACCCAGCTCTGTCCAGGCCGGCAGTGAGCTGTCCGAAACAGTTTTCTTGTTCTCGAATGAGCACAATAGAGCATGAGAGTGACAGGCAGATTGGTACCGCGACAGCTGCGATGTGGGCGTTGTACTGGATTCTTATGGTAAAGAGGCAGCTGAGCTGGCAAACAAGTTTCACTTTACCATTTCATCCACATTCCAGTCCTCACCACGGTCCCTGGGTAGTGTTGGAAAGAATGAGATCACAAATGCAAGCAGCTAGAATGAGTTATGTCAGTGGAGTTAATGTTAGACTGGAAAACAGTCTCCTTTAAGAAACAGCTACAGTTACAATAATCAAATACCGTCACTGTATTTATGATCAGATACATATTAAGAAATCTGCATGCTAATTTCTTTGTGTCAAAACTTTAACGACGGGTTTACTTTTTGTTGCCAGTATACTGAGTCTGTGTGACACGTGGGACACATATTAGTGTGTGTTTGTATGCATCACAGCATGAACGTGCACTTTCACAGAGCATGTGATCAACATTAAAGTGAGTCTTTATTTTTCTTATCTGTTGCCTACAGGCCTCTAATTATACATCCATGCCTTCCCACACCAAGCAGAAATGTTGGGAATTCAATTTTCTCTCTGCAGCACAAAACACACATTCCCACTGAGATGGAGAGGATGTGTTTGGGAAATAAAACAATCCATCACTCCAGTCTATGGAAATTAGTTCACCGCCGTATGAAGAGTGGCATTCCCTTGATGTAGAGATAATAACGTGAGAAAGACCGGGTACCTCAGAGGCAGAGCCTCAATCAAGGGCCGCGACATACCAGCAACCTGACTGACTAAACCTGACAGCGGCTTCAGGTTAAGCCACTGTGTTCAGGGCAGAGTCTCATCCAGAGAGCAACACGAGAAACTTATCCACCATCAATGACCGTCTGTCATCCTGACAGTCGTTATGCACGAATATAATAAAGCATGAGAATAAATAAAACCACCCTCCCTGCATCGTGGTGGGTTGCGTGCCTCTGCTAACCAGCGATGCTGCAGTTTGAGTCGCTGTCTATCCAAGGGACGTTTTGTGCCAAATAGTCCCTCAAGGCGTTCCTGAGACATTACAGCCACAACAAGAATTTGATGAACATGACCTTGACGTTTGACCTTTGGCCAAGTCTAAACAGTTTAGTCCAAGTGGACTGAACTGAAAAAATGTGAAGACATACCCCCCAGGCTCTTTTCATATATCACAATGACAGCAAGAACTGGAGAACTAAGTTAGTGGGACCTTAACCTTTGACCTCTGGTCACCAATTTAGAAGGAATTTCCACTCAGCGTTATATCTGGCATTTACAAGAATTGAGTGGGGGTTAGATTTACAGCATTTAAGTCACTCTTGGACACGTTACACATATATCATATAACTCTGCCAAATAAAACAAATAAACCTCACTCGTCACACAAACAGCACAGTGAAGGCATCACAACCGTAACTGCCACACACTGCAAGAGCTTCATTCCTGGAGCAGTCAGAGCCCTCGACTCACTACCACCAGGCTCACTAAAACTCAACAGCACAAATACACGCTGTGAACTGTAGTACTACACATCTTTTTATTTTGTTATAATGTTTCTACCTAATGCTAATTTTGCATTTTGCACGTCTATGTCTTGTCTAGTCTACAGTATTGTCCTGACATAACCTGAACCTCGTATTTGAAATATCACATGCACACTTTACTTGAACCACACTGGCACAAGTTGACTTTGTCCTTGTCTGCTTTACTGTAAAACATTATATAATGGACAAATAACCTTAGCTATTATTTATTAATGTAAAACCTGAAAGCTATTTTCTGACGTTCAATCATTATAGTATCACTATCCACTATGTATTCTAAATATCCTAAAAGTATCAGCCTGACTTCTGTGGAATCTGAATGACCATTTAAAGTGATTGTAAAACGCATCCGACCTACTGAGGCTTTAATTCAAACATATTTCTGTCAACGTTATCCAGTAAGGACTATGTCAATATATCTCTTAAACCATCAGACAGAGGGAACGAAGCCCCACATCCAAACCCTGCTTATGAGTATGAGCTGTTGGTATTTACAAAAACATGTGGTCCTATGATTCATGTCTTTCTTCTTGAATGTTCCATCCATGTGAGAACAGTGAAGAGTGGCACATTTGAAAACCTTCAGAAAATGGTGTTCATGTTTGTCTGGACACATTTTTTTTAAATAGAGCAATAAAAAAATATGATGAGTGCTGGTTTGGAGGTTTTCTATTTGAAAAGTAAAAGTAGTGGTATGGAAACGTTTGTGTACTTCCACACAAACTGAACTGTTTACTTCATTTTAATTCAAGTGTTACACTCAGTTACACTTATTTACACCGTGTTAACCACATTTTATTTTCAGAGTTTACATTATCCAACATGTCCCTTTAGGCTCAAACACACAAACACATTTTTGAACACTAACGCTCCTCAGCCAGCGCGGTACCTTGACTAATGACAAGCAGTCATAATAAATATGACCTAATAGGACACACATTCCTTACTTGCCATAAGCAGAAAGAAGAGACTTTAGAAATCCCATCATTGTCTTAGTGTAAGCAGTGCTGAGCGTGTTTAGTATGCAGCACAGCAGTTTTACCTTTCTGCAGCACAAAGGAAATAATCATCTCTGACACTGGAAACATATATGTGTTGTAATCCATGTTCACTATTGTAATACCCTTTATTACTGAGCAAACAAAATGCTTCTCATTATTTCACAAGCATCACCCAGAGACAGTGCTGGGTGATAGCATTGTATTCATCTCCGCAACAACATTGTATCAGCGTTCCTTGTAATATAGACACCTTCTCTCATTACATGTGCTCTCGTGAGATCTTTGCCTTTTATTACTCGCACGATCAGGAATTTTTCCTTCATTGATCTTTTCTTATTATACTCACATCTATTGTTGTTATATTGAGTTATATTCTCATCCGATCTATTCAGAATGCCTGGCTTCTGCGATATGGAGCAAAGATTAGAGAATGAGTGAGTGGGAGAACAACAGACGCATAGATAATGTCTTGAGAGGACAGGGGGCAGAGGGGAAAACAAATCTAAGTGTGTGTGTTCCAAGGAAATGTTCATAGTAACACCTCATCTCTTACTCATCAATTGAAGTTACAATTTTGACTCCAAGGATTACATTAGTAATAGGACACGTTTACATATGTACTATGTAGAAATGTCCTCACATAGTAATTGTTAATGGTTAACCATGTACAGCTTTACAACCTGCATTCTCTGTGTACTTGGATCGTCTTTGTTTGATGATCTGAATCATTTAAGTGACAGATATGTAAAAACCCAGTTCAGTACAACATAAGCAAAGTAAACAGTGACAGAGAAGCACAGCTGCTACTGCAGATACACGGTTTTCACTGCTACTGTTGACACAGTTTGTCAGGTGTGAAGCTCTGGCTGTTTGAGTCTGCTCACGCTGCTGTGGCTTACCTGGTACAGGCTCCTGGTGTGTTAACGGGACACCTTCAATCCAAATCCTAGCAGTGCCTCAGTGTGAGCTCCTGTCACATGTTGCTCCTCTGTCATTAATACCATCTATAGTATTGTATACTTAAATACGCAGATGCTGATTTTAGCCAATCAAAAGTTTGTATACAGAATAATATAGAATACAGATAAACAAAAACATGTGTGACAGTCTAATGGATGGACACAAGTTACATACATGTACCAAACTGTTTTAGACTTTCAGGTTTTATTTGTTTTCTTGCATTGACTCCAGCAGTTATTAAAACATCATGCACTCTTAAATAAGAGTGCATGATGTGGCTAATCACACATTGTAAAGACCATTCACTAAATCCTGTTAACCAATTTAAAGAGGTTAAAAGCCAAGGAAATAGTTACCTTTCTTGAGCTCTACCAAACCATTCAGCAGATAGTGAAATATATCACTGGAGATAGATAACATTTACCCTGGACGGCTGCTTGCAGAACTAGGAAGCCCTTCTGAGTAAATGCCTGCATTAGTTTCTGATCACTCACAGTTTTATACAGTCTAGCTGCTTACTGCTCTAGTGTTTCTACTGAATGGCAAAGCCTCTTCTTTATAGAGATTTAAGATTGTCCATCTGTTATGACTTTTAGAATCTCAAGAGCTATTGGGATTCCTTCCTTGGGGAAGATGAATTCTATGGCAATCTATCACATCTATTTTACACCAAACCAAAAACCTATCTGTATGCACAGACATTGTCACCCTTTAGTTATGCTCCCAGTGAGGCTAAACCACACGAAATGAGAAAAACTGTTTCCTGGATCAGCATTTCTCAAAACTAGATCATAAAGATCACTTTAATGTCACTACATAGAGTGGCTTATCTAACATTGTGTTAATATGCAACTGTATATCCATCCACGTACAATGTTCTGTGTTTTATCATTACACAAAAAACCATGTGGGTCCCTGACAGTAAATCCGATGGAGTTGGATGGGGTTTGTGGCATTAATCTGGGTCTGTGATTATGAAAACCATAAAAGACAGCAACATCCTGTTTTACAGAGAAAGAAGAGAAACAGACAAAAGCATGAAACACAATAAAGAAGGAAAGTGTCATAAATCTGAAATAGTCAAAACGATCCATAAAATGTTCTTAGATAAAAGCTGGTAAATAAAATCAAATACTGTTTCAGATCATACAGCATCATTGTACTGAAGAGAACGACCACATTCCAGTGGTTACCATTATCAGTATGCAATCACTGGTCCACCCAACCTGCCCAGTGCTTCGTCTGCTGCTCCTTGTTATGATCTATGTTACCTGCTGTTCTTTTCTCTCTCCTCTGTCCACTAACCCTAACCGGTCGAGGCAGATGGCCGCCCACCCTGAGCCTGGTTCTGCTGGAGGTTTCTTCCTCTTAAAGGGAGTTTTTTCTCTCCACTGTCGCCTCAGTGCTTGCTCAAGTGTGTTCGTTGGGCATTTTCCATTATTCTGTATATATGTATAATATGCAGGTTTTTAACTTTACACTGTAAAGTATCTTGAGATGACTTATATTGTCATTTGGCTCTAAATTAGATTGAATTGAATTGTAACGGCTGTAACACAAATCAACCACTACCTTACTACTCTTACTGTACTGTCTTGAAACTGTTTTTTAAAGTCGACCCAAGTCTTTTCATGAGCCACTTTGCTATTAGGAACTGATCTGGAAAGAAATCGTCTGGCACAGCCCATGTCAGCTTGACTGGATCAGAGCAGCATTACATAAAAAAATTGCTTTACATGCATGAAAATCTTTCCATGACCAAATATCTGGAATCCACTCACACTTATGATCCTCCTTCCATCCATCTGAGATTACTTCAGACAAATAGAAGGAAAGGATAATGATCATGGTCAAAGGCTTCCTATGTCTGATATAATTCACATACAGTAACTTTGTTCACTGTGTGCCCACATGCAGAAAAACTGCGGTAAGAGAGAGGTGGTAAGAGAAAGGCAGGCACTGTATAAACTACTTCTATTAGAGGAGACCACACTTATCTTACTTAACCAACCTAGTTACAGACTCTCCATTGCCTCTGTCAGGCTAGCTTTTGTGGTGTGACACGCCACTGGCACTAGTTCAACCACTGTTGGCATCGGTAACTTACCATTCTGATGGGCTGTTTAACGTAATTGATCATGTCGTAAATGAGTGCTTAAGAAGAGAAACACAGGTGACAAAACTAACATTATAGTCAAGAGGGCACACACTGTAGGCCCTTGTCCTTTTTCAGAAGCATGGCCATGTGGCCAGGTCTTCTGCTTTCCCTCACTGAAGACAGACTACACCACTGGTCTGGAGAGTTATTTCCCCTTACACAGCAACCTATGACTGAACTGACAGTTTGCAATAGTCTTTGTGGTGTGTTCAAGTACCACTTTTTGAGGTGGCACATGCTGGTTCTCTGATGTCGACCTAGTGTGCCTCTTTCTGGAGACCACTGGAGACAAACTGAAATAACAAGATAACTTACAGCAGTGCCACTTTGTTACATTTTTGTGCATGTTGGTCATACTTAAAAGATGCATCCATTATTCATTATCAACCGTTGATCCGAGGTCTGGCCGTGGAGGGTGCTGGAGCCTAGCCCAGCTGTCTTCAGGCAAGTGGTGGAGTCATTTGGATTACCACTTCAGGGAAAATTCAGATTTGTGGATAATTGATCTTTACCGGTCTGGTCTTAATTAGGCCAGGGTGCGGCTACAAAAATGTAACTGAGGTGTCTGAAAAACAATTAACCACAGTTGCTTCATGTTTTAAATAGGGGCAAGTACTTTGTCACATAGGGCCATGTAGTTTAATGAATAAAATCACAATTTAAAAAATACATTTTGTGTTTAGAGCTATCTTTGTCTAATATTTCAATTCATTTGAAGATGAATTGATGAACATCTACAGCTAAAAAAAAATCAGGAAAGGGACAAAGACTTTTTCACTGACATTTATGCACAAATTGAACTCGATTATCATCCATTTTCTGGAACTGGAAATGTACACTGACATATGTCTTTTTAAAATATGTAGACCCTCTGTTAAGCTTGTTTAAACTATTAAGGTCATAAGAAAATGTTATTGTTGAACCTACCAGTTGTTATGAACTAGAATGGTCCTTTTAAGTGGGAAAATACTGATAATAAACAAGCTCACTCACTGAAAAAGTAGTTCACAGATAATAAAGTAATAATGTCATGGATGTAATTGATGTTTTTCTGCATATTACACTGTGTGGCATGTCTTTATTTTTACAAATACTGTGTGATCTTTACTTCTGTGACCCCAGAGTTAGCATTCAAAGCTCCTCTAACAAGCAGAGGCTAATCCCATCTAAACCTCTGAGTCTAGTGATGCCCCTGGACACAACAGGCACACTTTTATAATTGGCAGCCCTTGATTAATGCATGACTAGACTCTGCCTCAAGAGGAACTCAGCTGATCTATAAAAACTTAAAATATTCTTCCAGCCATATGCAACCCAATATTACACAGGCTGACAGAGTGAATCAGAGACTATTGCTGATTGTGTGTCATTGTAGCATGTTGCTGTGTGGAGTCAGTGATGCAGCTCTGAGTGGCGGCAGCTGTACAGAAACATCAGAATTGAGATCTGAAAGTACAAGAGGACATCTGGGATTTTAGAAGAAGTGGGAAGGAACTGATGACAGACACAAGCAACCTAGTTTCACACGTCTCTGCGTGGTAACATCAGTTCTTAGGTAAGAAAACAAATGTATTCATCCAGATACAAGATGTGTTCGACAGAGTTACAAAATCAAGGTCAACTTACACGATATTTCAACTGCATTCTTCTACCTTAACTAGTGCTGTGTCTGCACTAAGGCATTGACAAGTTAAATCTTTAGATTCATTTGACAAAATTCCATTGTCATGGTCACTTGTGACCTAGTAAAAGATACTTTAAACTTTGAAATTATTATTTTCTAATTTAATTATGAATCTCCACACAAAGGATAAAACCAGCGATAAACTGCCTCCTCTCATGGTCAATATCCATCAGTCAGGATTATTGTGTTTGTGCTACAGTTACATTAAAGAAATCTCCAGAATTCCCTTCTTCCACCTCAGGAATATTTCTAAGATTATGAGCATCCTGTCTCAAAGTGATGCTGAGAAACTAGTCCAAGCTTTTGTAACTTCTAGACTGGACTACTGGAATTCATTACTGATAGTTTCTCCCAATAACTCACTCAAAAACCTGCTCTATGGTTTGATATTTTCTTGTATGTTTTTAATTGTCATGTTTTAACTTACTTTTTGCTTGTTTGTTTTGTTTTATTTTTACTTTTACTTGTACTTCAAGTGAGTCTACCACACATACACATCTTTAGCACTAAACAATTCCATGTTCTTTGTCTTGACGAGTTAGGCCTTATCAGGGTTCTTTGTTGTAGTATCTCAGATTTTACAGGAATCGAATGGTTATTGCTGGTCTCTTCTTCTTGTAAATCGCTTTGGATAAAAGCGTCTGCCATATAAAGTAAAGTAAAGTACTGTACAGCACTTTGGTGAACAGTCCTCTGTTTTTGAAATTGTGCTTTATAAATCAATGTATTATTATTTTTTCCCTATATTAGCCTCTCTCCATTGGCCCATCCCATTCATCCCTTATCCGCAGTCGGGCCGCGGGGGGTGCTGGAGCCTATCCCAGCTGTCTTTGTGTGGGAGGCGGGGACACCCTGGATGGATTGCCAGTTCTTCACAGAGCTCTCTCCATTGGCTCCCTGTCAAATCTAGAATAGAGTTTAAAATCCTTCTCCTTACATATAAGGCGCTAAATGATCAGGCCCCAACATATCTCAAAGACCTCATAGAACCTTTTTATCCCAGCAGAGCACTTGCTCTCAGAGTGCTGGTCTACTTGTGGCTCCTCGAGTTTCTAAATGTAGAATGGGAGACAGAGCCTTCAGCTATCAAGCTCCTCTCCTGTGGAACCAGCTTCTAGTTAAAGTTGGGGAGGCAGACACCTTTGAGATTAGGCTAAAGACCTTCCGTTATGATAAAGCATAAGTTAGAGCTCATTTGCTAACTGTGTGTGTCTCTATCCTGTAGTTCTGCTTCTTCCTCTTTTAACCCTCTCTCTTTATACCTTTCTGCAGGAATCTGCAGCTCGGAGCTGTATGATATCCAGTGTGCAGCTACTGGCCCTACCAACCTGCGTAGTGATCCCCCTGCCGCTCCTTGTTGTTCTTTTTGATCTGTCTCTGTCAGGAACGCCCTTGTGGCGTGCGGGATCGACCCAGATGCAGAGTATCAGCAAAGGGGTTGGAAAGCACACGCGTTTATCTAGAAACACCCAAGCGCTAAAGCGGATTCCACCGGAATCGGTGTTACAATAACCGGCCAACAAAATACCATCGGGGTAGGAAAAAAACGTACTCACGGTACCGTAGATTCGAAAGAGATGAACGTCTTGATAGAGCTCGGGACATGAATGGCAAAACTCAGTGTCTGAGCAGGGAGCAGGTGAAAGGAATACCAGTTTAAGTGCTGTCCCAGCCAATCCTATCCTCTCCTGGCAGACACCTGACCTGCTCACCTGACAGTCTCACCCTGACCGGTCGAGGCAGATGACCACCCACCCTGAGCCTGGTTCTGCTGGAGGTTTCATTAAAAAAACGAGGGGTGTACTTGTACCGTGCAATGGTGGATATGAGTGTGAATACTTTTACTTTCCACACTTAGGTTCTTAAAATCTAAAAGGTGCACAATTGATTACAAAAGGCCGACAAAGTTATTCAAGCAATAACAACTAGATTGATGATAAAATACAACACTATGACAAATAAACAATGCTAGAAGAAAGACAAAAACAATATATATGAACAATGGTTGGATTTAAAAGGAAAGCTAAAAGGTGCATTTGTGCCACAAATCACATAATTGTAATAGTCGATCCGCGGCTTCCTGGTAGGCTTTTTTCTGGACGCTGATGGGCCCTACGCTGGGGAGACAGGGTGAAGGGAGACCTCAGCTGCGGGCAGCCATAACTACCAGCCACCTTACCACACAGACATGTGGGCGGTGGCTACTCGCTGGCCGACCGCCGGGCCCTCCGCCTTGACTTTTAAATTGGCGCTATATAAATAAAACTTGATTGAATTGAATTAAAATTACTTGAAAATGAAGTCGGACTATATGAGTAATCTTTTCCACTAGGCAGTTTACTGAAACAATCACATGTAGAACGACACCATAAAGGCTGAAAAGTCTCACAGTGATTGCTCATTCCAGATGCTATAAAATAATATTTAGCTATTTGCTAAGAACCATTGAGTTTTTCTGGGTTTGAGCGAAAGAAAGTGAAACAAGATGGGTGTGTTTGTGTGTGTGTGAGTGTGTGTTCTGATGGATGGATGGATGGCAGGGTGACAGTGAACAGATGGTGGCTGTGATGGATTGCAGGAACATTAAATGTGAAAGAGGAGCAGGGCCCTTGGTCAGAATGCAGGAGATGCAGCAGCCATGCACGCCTTGTCATTCTCTCATTTCAGCACTGCTGCTTTATTGGCATGACTGTTTATCAGAGGCGCTGTGTAAAAGCGGGGCACTGAATGTCAACTGTCAAAACAACAAGTTTGTACAGTCATATCACCTCATCAGTCCATGACGCGTCTCTGTCTCATTCACTCATTTCTAATGTGGTCACGTCACTCAACCTTCGAGATGCAACTTTTTGATTAAATAGTTTTTCAGTCAAATGTTTAGACACACACAGAAATGACTATGTTTTTGAAATAGAAGCAGGTTTTCTATTACATCTAAATTCTAATCTCAAATACACTGTAGACATTGTTAATGTTAAAAATGATTATTATATACAGAGACTGTCAACAAATTTGATTGTTTCTATTTCAGAATCAGTGTTTTACAAGTTGCCAGTTCAAAAAATCACAATTGCATTTGGTGACATTTTCCTGATCTCCCATCTCCAGTGGTACAGATGGTGACTGTGTCTGAATGGCGTGATCATAGAGACACTGTTTTGTCTGTGCACAACAAGCAATATGCTGAAATGAAAGAGGAATGCCGGGTCTGCACTCAGGACCATAACGCAACAACTCACTGCATTTTGTATGTTTTTGTTACATACAATCTAGAGTTTAAAGAATACGCGTAACAACACTCAGTTCCATGTTCCAGATACGGTAGACGGCATATTAGGTAAATAGTCTCAATAGAAATAGGTCTACAAGTGAATTTTGAAGAGAAGGATTCTGCTGACACGGTCCAGTTACATCCCTAAAGGAGCTCACAGGAGAAGGCTTTGGATGGTGATATCCATCCTCACAATGACATGAGGATTGGTGTTTATTTCACGTTATAGCAAATGATCAGACCTGAATGATGCAATAAATGGCACGTAGACCACTCCATAGACTTGACTACTAGCTGTGAGAGGCCAGAGAGATGATTAAATGCATTGCAGATACATTCCTCATATAATCAAGTTACTAGTTAAATGCATGACCGTCAGGGACATTACATGTTGGCAGAACAAATGTCACACCTCTGTTGACCTGTTCCTCAAACGTGGCTTTCTACAAATGTCACATTATGCTCCTGGCAGACAACAGCCCAATCAATGCTAAAGCCTACTATAGCTTGCATGTCAATTTTAGATCAAATCTCAAACTGGCCAGTTACAAAAAAGTAATTTATATTATATTTGCATCACTTTTCTTTTTAGATCAGGTTTGGATCAACACAACATTTGAAACAGATTAGAAATGTATTTAATTTTGTTGTTAGAGTGCCTTGAGGCTGTTGGAAAAGACCCATAGAAATCATTCATAAATATAATGAATATGGAAGGAAGTGGGAAGCGAGATATAGTGTGTGTGTGTTGTATGTGCGTGTGTGTGTGTGTGTGTGTGTGTGTGTGTGTCCATCCTTTGCCATCTGTTGACAGAGACGCTACCTCACATACCGATCACCTGCCTCATAATCACCTCATCAGTCACAGTTCCTCAGCGGCAAACACGGGAAGAGCACACACACACACACACACACACACAATGAAAAGAAGAATGAACGTACAGATACGTTTATGAGTCACTTCATTCTCTGAGCAGGTTTTACATAACGCTTAGTCACTGCCACTACACTGGGCCAACAGATGAGAAACTTGATTAGCCCTGTTGGGTTTGTTACTCAAAGCAGTGTGCGTCTCATTTCTTGTCACACAGTTTTAGGGGAATTTCTGTCATTAATAGTCCCTCAGTAAGGATACCTGATTACTCTAACAGTTATAAAGCCAAAATCTATGCCCAACCTTTACAAAGACATGTGGTTTCAGTGACGGAAACATTATGGTTTGCTTCAAACGTGACTGGGTTAGGGTTACAAACAAAGCATTCCGGGTTGAGTTAAGTGAAAAGACAAAAAACTGTTTTTTTCTGCCGCAAGACACAAGGTTTGACACTTCACTAAAACATCTGTCTAATGTGTGTCTGTCCTGGACACACCATGTCATTGAAATATTGATTTCTCAAGGTTAATACTGTAGTTGATTGACATCTCTATGCATCATCTACCAAAGCAAAGGGGGACATTTACCATCGGCTTAAGACGCCAAAGGGCTTGACCTTGTTTTATGATGGGAAAACTAAGGGGTGTCATGATTCTGTTAGATGAAAATGCAATAGTTTCCTACATTTGCTGTGACATAGAGCATCACATGAAACTATTGGATTTTGGGGATGAAAGTAATGAAAGAGACAGTTGAACAGGTCTATGTCTTAGGCTATTCTGTGGCTGCAGAAGAACAGAGCAATAAACACATGATGTCAGATGATCACATCGGATAGAAAAACCAAAGGTGTTATTGAACCTAAAAACCTAAATCAGTTTAAAGGAAGTGAAGTTAGAAATACTACACCAGGCCTCTGCAGCTTGACAGGCAGAAACTGTTGAGTGAGTAAAGGTTGGACAGTACCAATAATGCTTTGCTTGAGTGCAGCCCATGTGGCCCATGGTTGACTAAGAGACACACCATGATGTTTTTTGCTCCTACTTTTAATAGTCCGTGTCCACTTATGTGCATCACTCAGCAAATGAAAGAGATGAGTTCTGCTCCTTAGACAGTTCTACATTCAGTCATCAGTTTCCTGTAGTTGCCTGAAATCTGTCATTTTTGCTGTATGTGTCCCTGTAAAATTAAAATCTACACACTGCACACTAAGGTATGCATAACACTTGTGGCAGCTGACTGTTAAACATATGCACATCTAATTTTCTCCAGAACCTATGCAGACAAAATGAAATTTCCATAACATTTGTAGGGGAACATTTCCTCCCACCGTACTGATATATTGAACTGCTTATTGAGTTTGAAAGACGCTTTACAGCTGCTGAAAAAAGAAATGGAAAGAAAGCACACTGACCATGAAAACACAGATGACATTACTACTGTTCAGAAAGAAATAAGGAAGCACAGTGTAATGTGAGAAAAGAGAGGTTTCAATTTCGCTGAACCCTGACCCCCTTAAAGTTGAGCCATTTATTTTATTATAGCTCATAACCTCAGCACAATCAATGGAAGATAGATAACTTTTTACAGTGGTGGAAAACACGTCAACGTGAAACATTTAATTGAATCCGCTCAAATCTAATTAAGCTAGTTTGCTTGGCAGCGTGAATAGTAGTCAATATTTGCTCAGCAGCTTGGCAAAGATGTCTCTATCCTTCCCCTCGCCTCATGACAGATCTGATGAAGTAATGGGAAGGTGAAAGAGCTGGCGTCAATGGGAGATGTGATGAGTGAAGCCCCATCCTCTTAATCACAATATTGGAGAGTATAGTGGAATCTTAACTGTTTTCTCATCTTCGCCCTGAGCACTGCCGCCTACTCTCAACCTTTGCAACTCCTGATGCTTCGCCTCAGCCTAATGAGAGGAGGGAGGATGAAGAGAAAGGAAGATGAGGGACGGACAAAGAGGTGAGGCTGGGTTGAGGCAGACTGAGACTTTGTCTGCAGCTTGACAATTAATAGCCATTGAAATGGCCATTGTAGCTTCTTTAAGAGGACTCCCACACACCTCAGCTCTTCAGGTGAAGCCAAAGACTAAAACTAAAAGCAGTCATTTACAACTAGTTCTTACCAATGATTAGTTGTAAATGACTACTCTTGGTGCAGTCCTAACACAACAACAAAAGTTAGTTTACTGCACTTCTTAAAAAAGTTTTGAATTGTAAATAAGTTTGTCTCCATTTTTGTGTTTTTAGCCTTCCTCTCCTCAGCTTTGTGTCTCTAAGGAGACAATTCAGCATGTCAAAGCTCAGGTTTCCTGCAGTGCACTGCTATTTTGCCAATAGCTCTTCTTGTACAAATACTTGGTTTTGGCACAACTGTTTGTTGCGAACAAAACACTGATGGAGGCGGAAAGATGGATACAAATGTGGAGTTTAAACCAGAGACAAAATTTGGCTTAGGCTACATAAGGTGACACGTTTCAGTACAGGTTAGTCATGTAGAGTTTTTAACCTTTTGAACCCTAGGACATTTTATAGGAATTTGCTTAAACTATGAGATTTATTTGAGCCATCTTGGTACCAACATAAAGGCAAGACTCCAGAGAATACTCAAACATTCTAAAAAGCAACACTTATGTCACTGAGTGAGAGTAAATGATTTTGGAACACAGCAGAAATTGAAAATAATATTTTTTTTCTAAAAAACCCACTTTATAATGTTAAAATTCATTTGAAAGTATCTAGGTGCAGCCAAAAACTTCTACTACAAATCCACAGAATATGATCTGAACATTTGCTGAACCAAAATTGATGCAAAAAAAAATACAGTATAAATACATCGGACACTATAATGAACCATTTAGGCACATTTTTTTTCACCCCAAAAAAAGTTTTTGGGGAAAAATTCACTCATCAAAATGTAACAATTTAGAAATAAAATAACATAAATTGATTAAAAAATTGGGGCATTTATCAAGGCAAACTTTCCACATTCCAGCCTGAAGTCGTCTAGCAGCATTGACATTTGTGTTGTCAATGACTGTACGAACCACAGATGGACTAAAGAAGAGCTGGAACAAAGAGCATGGAGCAGTGGTGTGAGCCCAGGTTTCCTAGATGGCATCGGAGGGGTTGTGGTCTTCCTCCTCTCTGTTGTGCCATTTTTCCTTTTGTGCAACAGAATCATCATCACTCTCACTGTAAAGTTACATGAAAAAAATGATGTTGTAAAGATATATTCATTCACAGTAACACAGATAAAGACTTATTTGAACAGTGAAAATAAGATATAATGCCTTCGTACAGAGGATGTACATAAATATATAACATATATATAACAAATATAAATAACTGTGGCAGCACTGAGCAGCTTCATCAGTGGCAGGCTACTACACCCACGTTGTGGGAAGGAGAGACTCAGAGGGTCTCTCCTTCCAGCTGCTCTCAGACTATACAACAAAGACCCTGCAGCTGACCACGCGCACACACGGACTAATCCAACACATCCAATGCACAACAGTGGCTTTCGTATGTGCAATATCAAAGCAACATGTGTAGTGTTCTACAGTGTACACTGTACTGTACTGCTGTCTTTTTTACCTTGTACTGTCCACTTTCTGCCGTGACAACTGAAATTTCCCACTTGTGGGACTAATAAAGGATTATCTTATCTTATCTAAGTAAATAAAATAAAACCCGAGTAAAAAAATGTAGACTCGCTCTTCATGTGTCCTGCTTTCTCTGCATATTAGCGTCCTTTTAGGGTGTTGTTGATGTGGGAAACGATGTTTCTATCAATTAGACAAGTTTCTTCCCGTTAAATAGATGTGCAGTTTGCATATATTGGTAAACAATAAGCATGTTTTTAGAATGACTTTGTACCAGGAAGTCCTAGCGGACCCGGTACCAGGTTAAAAAGAGTTTCTGCTTGCGTTGGTGTGACCACTGTGTATGCCTAATGTCAGTATAACTCACTTATATATATATATCTTATATGGCCAGTATGAGTTGCATGTCTCAGTTTTGTAAAACTTGCAGTTTTGCAAATGTCCATATGGACAGTTCAGTGAAAAAAACATGCTAAATACTCAGTATAAGGATGAGGAGAACAGATGGAGAAAAAAATCCGAAGCTCTCACATGCTGTATGCTGGGTACTCCATGTGGCTCCAAAGACAACTCGACATTTTTCACACAGCTATTTGATGTTCCTCCAACTCTTCACTCACATACTGCACACGTACAGAAACTGCACATTTTCTCTACAATGGAATAAAAGTCTCCATTTAAATGTTACATTACATTGTGAGGTAGGTTAGCCTGAGCGGCGATAGATAAGAGGCAGACTCAGAGAAGTTCCACAAATTTACCAAAGAAAAGTGCATTTATTTACAGGTGCGAAATCCCAAAACGTATTTACAAAAATGATGAAACAAAAGGT
>JAUMTR010000002.1:383776-397402 GCA_032270685.1 Microctenopoma stevenorrisi | reverse complement strand
AACCTAAGAATGACCTCAGTCTCTTCTTGGTATTTGGTAATGGCGAAGCAGAAATCGCCTCCACTTTTCCCAGTTGATGACGAATGACTCCACATACATTATTGGTTATTAATTGTTTTAAATTCTGCTGCTGTCCAACATGCTTTCCATCCATTATGGTTCCAGCACAACTCAAAACTGTGCATCTGTATACAACTGTATTGTATGGGCTGTCATGAAGAGGTCAGGGTAAGGCATTCGTCACAAGTGAGCGAGTGCTCAGACTTTTTTCTCTTTGCACATTTGTCTAATACATCAAAGTCCTCTTCATCGTCTCCTTACACAAGAATGTCTTCATGGGAATGTGATGAGAATGAGAATGGAAGGACACCTGCGCAGTCTGTAAAACAATGCAAACAGCAGAATCAGGAAAAAAAGTTAAGACCATAAAGCTGTCATTCTAGTTAAGCCAGAGACAGACTACGATGTGTCAGACAAGTATGTCTGATCACGGATGATGGGCAGGGTGCATGCTGGACAATGTACCTCCTGTAGCAGGCTTGAAAAATTTTATTATTGTATTTGTTTAACTCTTTATCAAGGAAGTTATGTTTTCACTCCTCTTCATTCCATGGCTTTCAGAAAACATTGATCATTTTAAAGCAGCTAAAACAATTGGGAATGTCATGAAAAAGAAATAACCATTGGTGCACTGAACAACATAAACGGAACAGTCAGACAAGGAAAACAACAACAGATGATGACAGACGTATTGAGAGCAGTGAAGAAAAAACAAAACAAAACAGTAGTGAGTGACAACATTGCAATCAATCATTCACAGAAAACCAGACACATGCAGGCCAGACTGGTCCTCCCTGTGATCTGAAGGTCATTGTCTCTTTGTTTGACAGCTTCTTCTCGTGGCTGATGTGGATGTATGGACTGAGTTTTGTATGTGGGTTTTCCAGCTCCTACCTGTTTGCTCTGTCACAGTTAGCACCTGTCTTGCACAATTTAAAGGTTTACAGAAGAATTTAGAGTAATTTACAGAGCACTAGAACAAAAGGAATCACACACTGTCAGATTTAATGACAGGAAAGAGGTGAGAGGCTTTGGACCATGCCTGTCACTACCCTAAAACTTTACTTTACTTTGCTTGGCAGACGCTTTTATCCAAAGTGACTTACAAGGAGCTTGCGCTGGGTGTCTGGCTCCTGGACACACCTGCTAGGGGATGGACTAGGAGTCAGACTTGACTTCAAATCTGCAACCTTCTGCATCCCAGTCTGACGCTTAACCCGTGGAGCTACCAGGCCGCTAAAATCATTTCTTCCTGTGGCCATCAAACTCTTTAATTCCTCCCCTGCCTCGTGTTAAGAGATTGATGTATCTTGTTGTTCTTGTTTATTGTTCCTATATGGTGGTGGTTTTTATATTTATATTTCGTTGGTGCTACTTATGGTGGTGGGTTTTCTTATCTTTCTGTAATGAGAGCGGCTGTATTCATGGCAAAACAATTTCCCTCTGGGATTAATAAAGTGTTTTGAATCTTGAATCTTGAATCTTGAATTTCACCTGCTGTAAAGAGTGAGGGAGAACATAGACCAACAGAAACAGCACATTAAGGAGGCTGCAGCAAAAGCAGACCAAAAGAAGAAACCGTCAAATGTTGATGTCATTAAGGTGCAGGCCTAAATAATATAATAAATGTGTAAATGCCATCAAAAAACATCTGTCTCATGTTCTTCTTCTAATTTTGAAATAAAGTGACCTTGAAGTTACACTGCTGAAGAGAAGAACATCAAGTGAATGTATGTGTAAACAGTCAGGTTGTGGTTAACCTATTATATGTTTTTCATATGCATAGAATATGCTGTAATAAAGCAGGCTTGAGAATGAATATTAGGCAAATGACATTTAAATGTTTGTGGTGATCTTTTCAATATCCTGCTTCCACTGAGGTTTTCTTTTTACTCAGTAAAAATACTTAAAACAGTTGTGATTTAAAAGCAAGCTGCAGGAAGTGACAACCCCCCCTTACCCCCTCCTCTCCTTTAGTTTTTTTTTTCATGACATTTAATAACACATTATGTGCCAGAGCCTTTCTGCTGTTTCTCTCCCTGCCTTGCTCAGCCATCTTCCCTCTTCCCTTTATCTCTGGGAAACCAGCAGAAACAGAGGAGAAAAAAGTCTATCCTCCAGCAGTGCCCCCCCACACACTCCAGGCTGCTACACTTTTTAGCACAGGAGAACAAACACCCAATGCATTTTTAAAGTGTCCATCAATGAAAACAGTTTGAAATTGCCTGTGTGTGTGCGCCAGTCGGCCTCTAAGCATGACTGCTTGTGGACGGATGAACCTCAAAAGAAAATGAATGAAGAAATAGGTTTATGTGTGGGGCTGGCAAAATGCAAACTACTCACAGACACAACGAGCTGATATGAGATTTATGGACTTTTTCCTCTTTCAAAAACTTTGAGCACCTTTTGACGGTAGCTCACAATCATGTGTTTTGTAATTTAAGAGTAACATTCTGTCCTACGGAGCCCCGGAGGAGACATGATTTAGCGGTCCAGATTGGGAGATGCAGCTGCTCAGCATAATACAGGGTGTCGAGCAGGTCTGTTAGCACATTTACACTTAAACTTAAAACATGTGCATTTGATGCTACGAATGAGATCTAAATTCTATTTTATGTATAGTGAGAGGAACAGTGGGATAAATGAATGATGGATGACTTAAAACCACGGAATGGAAAACTGTAACCTGACCATCACTTTTATTACATTTCCTGTCTGACTGTCTTGCTATGCACTCTTCTATTTCCCTGTCATGTTACACCACATCATGAGCACACACAGTCACTTCTCATCATCCCTCCATCTCTCTTAGTCCAGCGCTCTCCGCTTTAGACCTTCTTATCAGGCCACTTTTGAAATCTAATGCAACTAACGCTTTCCTTTAAATTATTATGTGTGTTATAATTCTGTGAGATACTCCAGTTCAGCTGTGTAGCTTCATCCATTTCTGTCACATTTGATTACTACAGCTATAAAATCCAGAAAATGGGTACTCAGAGAAACAATTTAGAACAATTTGCTGGGCAGGATTTGTCATGATTACAGGATAAAGCTAAAGTCTATTGATCCCTGTGGGGACACTGGGTTGTTCCAGGAGTAAATAATGACAGGATACAGAAAAAAATACAATATACTGAAATACAGTAAAATGCTACCAGACCCAGGACCTCGCTGTTTTACAAGACAGTTATCCCCCCTCCCTGATAGGATGATTTGAGAGAGGTATGTATTAATCACAAGATAAAAAGTTAGACTTGCCAGAAGCCATGGCTGACAGGAGAGGTGCAGGGGCTTTCTGAGGGATGGAGGCACAGCCTTCAGGGCCATTGACACTGCAGGACTAGCAAACAGCCAGAGTCAACCTGTCCTGCGGCATCAGGGAAGTAAAACGAGAGTACGGCAAAAAAAATATCTGTAAACTTCAGCAATGCCAGAAATGCTCTGCTGCTGCTTCGTGGTCTCTCCGGCATGACATCCAAAGCCTCACAAACTCTAAACCCCACCACAGACCCGTGACAGTGACTTCACACTGCTCAAGTGCCTAAATTACTTCTTTGGCCGGTGTGAAACACAAAAGAGCACATATCTCCGCCCCAGGCGAGCAGGCCATATGTCTGGCCCCAGCCAGCGTGAAGAGAACCCTCTCTAGATGCACTTTCACACCAACAGCAGTTGGTATGGACCATACGGTCCATTCAGATCAAAAGCTCTTAGTTCAGTTCGATTTCTTTGGTATAAAAACATCAATCGCACTCAGGTGAACCCAGACCTCCAAAGAGCTGGTCTCGGTCCACATGACTCTAAAAAAATTCTGAACTCTAGTTCTGAACATGGACAGGGATCAACTCAGGTTCAAACTAACTATTATAAATGCATCATGGCTGGGAGTACTAAGCTAATTATTTAATTGCGTGTTTGTGGTTAGGGTAGGGGACATGGGGCGAACACTGAACTATGGCCAAATGTGGGCTATCAGAGAAATAAAAGCCCTCATTGACATCTGGTCGAATAAATACACAAAGAGAAGGTAAAAATGAATCTGACTTGACAAAGCCCTGCTATATTTTATTTGAATAGGCCATGACATAATAAGGCAATCAAAGAGTCCTGGAGGTGAGTATTTGTGCAATTAATACAAATTGTTTGTTGTCATATAACAAATTACTGCAAGCTGTCAGTATCAGTTACCATTTTTTTCTAAATAACTCCAGATTGCAATGTTTTAGAATGATCGATGACCAGCAACACTCCCGTACAGAGAGTAAGAACAGCAACCACAGCTTACTGCTGAGCAGCCTGTGATCCCCGACATCCTCCCAGTTCGCCCTTTCCTCCTACCTCATCACGCCGTTCCACCCCCCAACAAGACAATCACAGCCTGTCATCTACGTGTGTTACATGGCGCTAACACACTTGACGTAATTTCATAAGAAAATAATATTAAATAGACACATCTCAGAAGTATTGTTATACTTGCTGTTGACATCTGGATTTGTAAAATAATTTACAATCATAGTTTTGTTGCAAAGCACTAAATTACTGTTTGGAACTAAAAGTATTTTCATTTACTTATCCTTTCCTACAAAATTTAACAAAACTAATATTAACTCTCTATTAACTCTGGTAACATTTCATAACAAGTTCTAAGATTTTCCTAAGAATGCTCCACTAATTCTGTGCACTGTTCAAATGGTTTGAACATTTATGCTGTAGAAAAATAGTGACTCTCATCTCTGATGTTATTGAGCTGCTGTGGTGCATTAACCTCTTCCTGATGATCAACACCCTCATCTTCATCTACAGCATAATATCCCTCCAGAAATTCCCCATTGTGTTACTTAAGAACTGTGAAACACACAGCAAGCAGACACTATGTGACTGACAAATGTAATGTCAGTTCATTCACAATCTTTTACAAGACAGCGCCAACGGCCTTTTAGGCGGCAAAAGGTATGATCAACCATTAAATGGACTTGACTTATCCTGTGGCTAAGACTCAGCTGCTGTGGTGTTACCCCTCCACCCTCTGGAAAATGCTTTATCAGCAGATTGGCCAAATCCCCCAAAAGAAATAGTGGGACAATTACCCCTTCAAACATTTAAATGTAATGAGGTAAGAGAGTTCCTTCACTGTCCTGCTTATACAGGGATAAGAGGTAGAAAACATGGCCATCGTGTACCTTGCCTGGTCTTCAAACGTTTATATCCCCAAACTTCATTTTATGATCCACTGCAGCCAGCTATATAATTGTGTAATCCACCATTAAAGTCATCAGAAGAACTTTCAGATGGGGCTCTTATCTCTATGGGTCGACCATTAATAAGCCCTGCCGCTTCAGGAAACCTCCATTGGTCTCAAAAACCCTGTGCAATCACCTTAAACTCGGGTGCAGATGGATTCTTAAGATATTTTGGCTTTAAAATGACCTTTTTGGTAGTAATGACTCATGTGTAATTAGTCAACCGATTGATTAACCAACATCAAACAAGTGAGAGATGGACCTCTACTCCGGATTAGTCACCAATCCCCAAATACAAATGGCAACATGAACATCTACTGACACAGCCTGTTTATAATTTAAGTATTGGCATTTAAGCCATGGACGGAAAGTTGACTGATTCACACAAATGATGGGAACAGGCTCTTTGCATCTGTAAGTTGGACAACCATTTTCTGTCTGTCCAGGAGCTGTAGATATGAGGCTACCAGCCATCAGTTCGTGGGTATGTCCATATGCTCCTGTGATGCCTCTGTGATCCCTGGAGCAAGATGTTGTTCCCACGTGCTCTAAAGTCACAACCACAGTTCCTGTCCCTAATAAACCCCTCCCATCCAGCTATATGCAGCACTCACTTCCACCATCATGCGGTGTTTTGAGCAGCCAAAATCCAAAACGTTAAATCCATCCTTCCCCCTCCCATTACACGTTCCAGTTCGCATACAGGTCAAACAGAACCAGATTCTGGATTTCAGTTCAGCATTCAATACAATTGTTCCCCAGTAGTTAATACAAACACTTACGATTACTTGTAGCTTCTATTGTTTTTTATTTTTGATCTTTATGTGAGAGAGAAACAGGAATTTGATGAACCTGTATGTTCTGAACATATAGTGAATTGACAACCATGGTTTTTTGATGATTGATTGACTGATACCCTATATTTAAACTGACTTCATCGTATGACAAGGGTTGCTATTAAATTGATATTTTATACTTGTTCACTTTATTAAAACATTCACTTGTAACTAAACTGCAATCTCACATCTGTGAGCAGTGTGGAGGGTGAAGAATGAGCAGGATCACACCAGTAGACTACCTCAGGTTCAAATCTCACCTGAAGGCATGCCCGTCTTTAAAAACAAATAAATGGTGTTTTTATGGGGAAAAATAACGACCTATCATACTATTATAGAGGGCGAGGATCCAGTGCTTCATGATGCAAGAGGCACGATGCATTCATAAAATATCAATGAAGCTAAAAGGTCTTGCTCTCTCTCTCGAGTGGGTTTATAGACGTAGTACACACATTCACCAAGATCACAGACCACGTTCCTACTTTCACATCGATTACAACATTTAACATGCACAAGAAAGTTCTTTTTATATCCTCTGAGTGGCCAAACTATTAACCCAGATCTGTTTTGTCAGTGTCCGACTCAGAGTCTTTCCTGGAAGCAGATACTTGATAAATATGTTTTATCCAACACGGGGTCTACATTTGAAAATAATCACAATAGCACAATTTTGAAAGACACACCACATCAGCTCGCATGAGCATGAACGCTTCACTCCAGTAACACAAGTGTTTACCATTTCCTGCGAAGAAAAATATGCAAATTAGCAGAACACCACAGCTTGCATGTAGGATACTGCCATCAGCTAATTATGTATACACGTTGAGCACCTCTCCCTGGCATGACTGTGTCAGAATGTGTTTAACAACACCTGCATGCAAAAAGGTTTTCAAGCTCATCGTTGCATTGCATTCACACACACACAGTGCCTGGACATATTTGATTTCAAGGACTCTCTACTTAAACTACAAATGCTTACAGTTTTCCTGGACTCAGGTCTGTTTTGATTTGCACAGCAGCTTCTTCATAATTAGCCTCGGCTAAGCCATAACTAGCCTTTAGTTAGTAAAATGTTGGCATGACAGTTTGTGGGTCTCCACGAAATTTGGAATTATAATACACAAAGCAATTAAACCTAATAGATACTGCACAGAGAGGTACACCACCAACCCAGGAAGTGCCCTAAGAGCTGATGTGACACTGTAAAAAGAAGAACTACCAGAAAGCAGTGAGACACTTATCGCAGCACAAGAACAGACACCAGGCAACCAGAGTCAGATCAATAAAAGCAGAGGTCTCCCACACCATACAAGACCCTGGTACAGCCAAGCGCTGGCAACATTTACAGAAACATCTGCACCCTGTATGGGCTAGACCAAGTGAAAAATATCAGAGCAAAGAGCCTGTGGGACTTCCAGATACAGACCAAGAGGAAGGTAGACAGAGAAATAAACAAGGCACTTTAACAGACACATCTGTTCCAAGTGAAAGGAAAATAAAGGCGGAGAAGGAGGAGGATGAGAAGCTGCAGAAATACCAGGGCCTAAAAGAGGAAGTGTGAAAAGTAAAGGTCAAAGTGGCCCCAGTGGAGGCAGGAGCACACGAGCTGTGACTGAAGAGGAGCTCAGTAAATCCCAGAAATAACATCAGAACTGTTGTGAAGACAGCAGTGCTAGGCGCAGCTCCCAAACCCCAGTCCTGTGCTGGAGGAGCAGAGACTTTTATTTACAGTATCACATACCTTATTAAACCTGAAGACATCATCTCCACAGTGGCTGGACGTCTACTCCATGGCATGGACATTTTTATAGATGCTTTTTAATGTGTCTATTTGACAGCAGATACAGAGAGATAGGAACCCAGGGAAGAGAGAGGGGTCTGACCGTCTAAGACTGCATGTGTGTGGGTGTATGTCTTAACAATCTAAACTACCACTAAACAAAGTCTTTTTTTGGCAAGCTGTGATGACTAGAAGTGACAGTGATACAGGTGTTTTTGATGGCTCCTACTCTTTCACATTATACTAATCTAGACTTTATCATCACCATAGCTTCTCTGACCTTTGAATCACCTCTTTCATTAACACTGCACATTTGCAAGTGGATGACTTGGCCCCATTTCCTCCCTTAGCTCAATCATCTGCATTTCAATCAGGACTCACTTTGAGGATTTTTCAATATGTTTTTTTTTAATCCATTCTCACTTTGAAATGTGCTTGAAATGAATATCCCACTTTGATCTAGTCTTTGGATTGACTATAGTCACAGGTTACAGTGCCGTCCATTCACAGTTCTACGCTTCCACCAATAGCCAAGCCTTGATGAGGACACAAGTGATTGCCTGGCAGAGACACACACATTCATGTATTTCTTCTCTTAACATCTCCCACTTCTTTTCTAAAACACACACACACCCACCAGCAATGAGTCAGACAAAGATTATCCCAATTAACTTTTGCACCATTGTCATTTTGCAAGTTAGAATCACAGCTCAAACCTAAATAGATAAACACTGGTAGGTCTCAGTGTGTTCAGCATACTGTCTGGTTCACTATATAAACCCAGTCCTGGATATCTCACATGAAAGCAGCTGACACAAAGGTAAGACTTATCCACATGTTTCAAACTGCTCTTTTCTGCTTTACAAACATTAAGCACGTCATTCTACCGATTACTGTGATGGAGTCATGTACAAACAATACTGCATGAAACATGGGTCAGGGTGATTAGTACAGTCACCGCCCTACCAACAAGCACATTACACCATTAAACAGCCGTTTAACAAAGAGGTGAGGCAGGGTTTACAAGTAATTCTTTGTAAATGTCAGAGATCAGGGAGAAAAATCTGCCTTTTTAATGGGATGATAATGATGAAAAGGTAAGATGCCATATCTACTGGATTCATGTCGAGATGCCTGCTCTAAGAATCCACATGATGTTTACCAGCCCAGTTTTCAGGAAACTAACTGAACCTTTGTTTATCTGACAAAAGTACGAAGAAGTGATTTTCAGTGTTTCTCCTGAGCGACTTGATTGCATTTTTTCTAAGTATTGATCAGGGTGTCATGATTGGATAGAATTGGTGCGGAATTGGGTTTTGTATTTCCTGGGCAGCTATGTGATGTTTTAGTGTTGGTTCATGTATAAAAGAGCCGCCTCGACTTCAGAGGTCACTGAGAGCTCAAAGCCAGTTACACTGTGCTGGAGTTGTCTACAGAGCTTTTCATTTCAGTAGCTTAGTGCCAAAGTCAAAGCTGGGCTTACTCAGATGAATTAAGTCAAAAGACAATGGCGAACAATTTGGTAGATGGAGGAGCACTACACGACAGGAAATTGATCTCATTGGTCATGACCATTACCTTTACATTCCTGTTGAGGTTTAACATCAGAAAAGAAAGGTCATAGTTCACATAGTTCACTTCTGTGAATAGAAACAAAGCATGATGCTGTTTATTAACGATGCCACTACTGACAAAAGCAGTGGCCTTTCATGCAAGATACATGCAGCGTGATGCCGTCATGACACTAAACGTTATTATTTGATGTTAAAATCATCTTCTGATTTGCCCTAAAGTTGTACAATGACGCCTCGTCTGAACCGTTTCATCAGTGTTGTATCACTTCACCTGTATAACGTCACAGAGTGAGCACTATTAAAGTGAAGTTAACATTTACTGCAAGAAAAAACAGAGACAGATGAATCATTCATCAACTGATACTGGTAGGTAATCTCACATACAGACACACACTCCCGCTGCCAACACGTGCACACACAAGCTGCCGGCTATCACACAATCATACACGACCGTTAGTCGCCTGCACTTGTATCAATATTTTGTTGCATACAAATGTGCATCTTGCTTCTGTCAGGGTCCCATTATTTTTGAGGGAAATGGTCTCTAAGTAAGCTGATGAATGCTGTGATGAATGAGATTGTCCCCAATTTGCTGAGAGATAAAATATGCCAGAAGGAGATAAGGTGTGTGTGTGTGTGTGTGTGTGTGTGTGTGTGTGTGGTGCTGGTGACGGGGGTGGTGTTGTCTCCCCCATTACTTGGAGGAGGAGACTATGTTAAACACATTGAGCCTTAAATGGCCTGATCCAGTCTACAGCCAACAGAGGTTTTACCATAAAAGAGATGTGCTGTCATAATTCACAAATGTTTTGATTTGTGCCATTTAAATTATGGCTACATATTTAATTCAATGCATTTTATTTGTACAAATCATACTAAAGGTCATTTCAGGGCACTTTACATAGCAAGGTTTAGGACCTTGCAAAAAAGTATATATAGAGTATAATGGAGAAAAATATTTGTCACATGCACAGTGTGAATGCTTAGACGACCTTAGAAATGTTAACAATAAAATCACAGGAAAGATAAAATACAATGTGTATGATAGATTATAACATTATTCAGGAGTAAAAGGCATGTCTTGGAAACACCTCAACTTTATTCTACACTATGATCTGAATAAATATGTACACATATCCATTTAATAGGTAAGCAGGCCTGAGGGCCTAATAAATTCTTTACTGAGAATATGTGTAGCCTAAGTGGATATTACACGATTGTTTTTTATTCATAAACACTTCAGTATGGTTACATAAATATGTTACATAATAGTAACTGAGCTCGAATCACTCTTAACAGATTCTGTCAAATCTTTTTTTTTTTTCTCTTGGCGCTTGTCTACCATTTTTGTTCTAGTTGTCATGGTTTCAGAGAAAAGAAAGAATTGCTCAGATGTTGTTTGTGACCTGACTGACCCCTTGAACAACCAGGAGGTTTGCCATGGACCTTGGCACGGATCTATGCTGCCCATGGGATTAATCCCAACTTATTAACAGGTTGAAGTGCACTATGTGTATAAGGGTTAATATCTATATTCTATATATAGCATCTTCTGTTACCATGTGAACATGCTAATCTTTTACTATACATATTTCACATGATTTGTTTCCACTTTATAGATATCTATTTGACAGATATGAGCCATTCTATGAATGAAAATCCACCAAACTATGCAGAACAGCCCAGTTACATTTACAGTGATGCAGTCTAAATTACAATAACAATTTTCTTAATTGCAGCACTATTACAAGTATCTAAATTCATTTCTGACAACCTCCTTTCTATGAGAGAGAATTGTTTCAGATCCAACACAACAAGGATTGCTGGAGAAATGCTAAAACTTTAAAATCACCTTTTCCCCCGTAGACTAAATGGCTAGATTGGAGCCCGGTTGCTAAATTGCAGCTGTAATTGTTATCCATTGAATAGCTTTCAGAGGAGAGTTTTAGTGTAGCCTTGTGTAATTGCAAATCACATCATATGAAGAATTAGAATAATGGATGTGACAATTTAGATCCATACTGTGTATTTGTACCATAAGCCAGGGAGTCAGGAGGAAAGAGAAGGGAAATGAAATGCTCCTCTCATAACCTGCAACATGTAAAACCCCTGACACAAAGTGAAGACTAAGAAACAGGGCTGGTTGCATTGGGTGCAGCAGCATTGTTTTCCATGTCAGCACCAGTAACATATGGATGAAGCAGTCAGAGATCACAAAGGCTAGCCTACTCAGGACATTTGAGTTGAGTTAGGAAGATGAGTCGACGTTGATTAATTGTCTGGGGGCCCTTTACCTATGCAGGATAATGATGAGATTTAAAACAGGCTCAGCTCACTGAACTGACTGGATCATTAGTGCACTGTTTTATTAATAAATGTCCTTTGACCTGCTGAAAGCAGACGTTCTCCATCCATGCAGAAATCACAGTTTAACTTAGAACTTGGGTTCACACGCGTGACAATGCAGAGTGGTAGTACATACATCTTTAATCACAGGACGTTCAGAGCTTTCATTCATTTTCATTCATAGCTCAATCAGCTGAAACATACAGTTATATAAACTCTGATTATCCATTTAGTAGCCCTGGAATTTCTAAAAATGTCTTTTGACTGGCCAAGCCTCTAAACTTCCTGTTGGTGATTAAGACACACTACAGCTAGTAGATTCTCTGTTCTCTGGGTTTAATAAAACACTGACAATAGGAACTTATATAATTTCCAAAGAACAATATATTCCATAGTTATACATTTTTATAACAGTAAATGTGCCGTAAAACCTAACATATTTAATTCAGCTCTACCAACCAGAATCCTGCCACAAGTTTGCTGAAAGATGTGCACATCCCTGCGTGCACAGCCTATCAAAAGGTTCCATTATAAATGTTTTCCAATTAAAACTAGATGTTTTAGTTGCTCCCGAGTTGATCTCGTTCCTGCATGCTCTTGTTCGACAAGCCTACTAAATGATTGATATTAAAAATATCAGTATGTGCTACATGCTAGTAGTACAAATCCTGCAGATGGTTCAGAATGCAGCAGCTAGAATTCTAACAACATCCAGAAATCCACCACCACCTTCCCTTCATATGCTCCCAATCCATTACGTATTAGACTTTGTGGTGTTTTTAATGACATATAAAACCCTAATACCTGTCTGATATCTTTAAATCCTACATTCCATCCTGTGCTTCGCCTTTTCAGAATGCAGGGCTCCTGTAAATCAGCAGCTGTAGGGCATTTTCTATGTTCCCCCTGTCAGACACATAGAGGCTTTAAATCCAAACTTAAATGGGTGATATTATACTTCTTCACATTTTTTCAGTGTTGTGGTGCTGGTGGACGTTTTAAAACATTTGTGATCTGATATGTTAGATTTTAACATTAAAACATGTCAATATGTTCTGATAGATAGTAATCTCTGCTAAGGAGCGGTCCAGCATTGTACCTACTGTCTAACACTAATATTAATTTACATACATTAACTTTAATTTAATAAGACTTTAGCATTCTGACAATACTTACTGTGTTACATATACAAGAGAAGAACAGCAGCTGGATAAATATACACATTTCTTTCCTAGACAATCTGACATCTCGTTCTTGTTTATGTTCTTTCTGTCCACCTGACCTGTCAGTTACAGTATTTAACGCTCTGTCTATTTATCGCTCTGTGTCAGTAACACAGATGGCACATGATTACGTCATGTATGTATGGCTGTGTAGTCATCATCCACGGCCCCTTCTTTTCTTATGTATTTATTTATTTCAGTTACAGACAGGACCTGGGGATATAAAAAGTAAGGAGAGAGAGAGAGAGAGAGAAAAGGAGAAGGTGTGGAGGGTGTCAACTGATGGATAAGGTGAGAAAATATAAAAAAGGATGAGAGAGAAAGAGGGGGAGACAAAACAAAAGAAACAACCAAAAAAGAAGAAACACAGCAACGACCTATATCTGTAATAATCACAGTAATTAATAAATAGTTATGTTATTGAACAGCACAGTACTAATACAAGATTTAAGGTTTAGAGGCAGCAGCTGATCAGGACAGTGTGTGTGAGTACCTGATTATACCTCCCTGTGTTCACCTGTGTGTGTGAGCGCGCTTGTATTCAAAAGGTTCCTCCATGTAAATGTC
>JAUMTR010000002.1:369846-383676 GCA_032270685.1 Microctenopoma stevenorrisi | reverse complement strand
CCCACCCTGAGTCTGGTTCTGCTGGAGGTTTCTTCCTCTTAAAGGGAGTTTTTCCTCTCCACTGTTGCTTCAATGCTTGCTCGAGTGGGGCTGCTGGGTTTTCTCTGTATATATTGATATAATGTGTAAGGTCTTAAACCTTACACTGTAAAGTGCTTTGAGAGAACTTATGTTGTAAATTGGTGCTATATAAATAAAGTTGCATTGAATTGAATTAGAGTTTTAACATACAGTTCAAAAGCTTGCACAACACTCCCCTTTGACAATGTCTAGGAAACCTAGGGCCTTTCTTGCAGCGTATTATATCAATGATGTTCATGGCAGATTTGTAAGGAGGATGCCAATGCTTTTCATAAAGAACACTGCTGCCCAGAGATTGCTCCAGGCCATGGAGCCAGAGAGCAACTAAAAGAATGTTCTGTGGACAGATGAAACCAAAGCGGAACCTCCTGACTTGTCTGCGAAGTCTTATGACCAAACACCAAAACTGCATAAGAACATGATGACAGAAAAATGTACAGGGTGCACAACTTTCAAGCAGCACTTTAATCCTCAGTAGAGAATTTTTACCCAAATAAATGCAGTTATTATTTGCAACTTGGGTGATAATGATGGAGTAATATTAGTTAGAGTCGACAGTGGATACCAATATTGATTACTTGAGTTTGCTTAAAGTGAATACAACATTGCTTTATCAACTAAAATGGTTGCAGGGGTGCCACAATAAAATCAATGATACACTCAATTCTATATACTACAGTGTGGTAAAGAAACATTCCTCAAATATAATGACAATGAGAATCACAGGAGGCATCGTGGTAATAAAAGTAGTATCATATTTAATCTACTGGAATCTCAACATTGTGAAACTGGCTCTAAGAAATGTCATTAAATGCTGATAATGGCTCTTCTGTTACTTCTCTATCTTTAGTTCCTGGTTGGAAACTGGGGTTTAAAGCAGTCAAGCACTAGTTGATCTAATGAGAAAAAAGTACCCAACTAGGAATTTGCCTCTACCTGTATCTTAATCGTTATGTATGACTAATATCTAGATCTATTTAATGCCTCAGTATGTTTCAAACAAAGCATATGTTGAATGGACCACAACCCCCCTTTCCCCTATCTTTGTGGAGGGCCTGATTAATCACAGGCAGATATTCTGGCATCATGTCAGCAAATTTAAATGGCTTCTCTCTCAGACACCATGAAAACAAAATTTGTTGTGTCATTAACAGTGCCGCTTGTGTTTTTTTTGGTTTATATAACAGAACAAAATTACTCCCAAACAGACTGTGTGTGTGCGAACGTGGGTGACTGAATTGGTCGATGTGTTTATTAGCTCATAATGTACTGTGAGGCCTCTATCAGTGTTTAGCAAAAAATAAATCAAAATCTGAAAAACAATAAATCGGTTGCCTTCTTGCTTCCGTTGAACATGTTGAAGATCTGGTTTCTTATCAACTTTCCTCAGACTGAAGAAGATACTTGGATGGATAGTGGCATGTTTCGACCAAACAAGAAAGAAATCCAGTCGCCACAACTCTACTTCCAGATAACCTTATGTGGAGAATCTCCACCAACACTGACACTTCATTTTACTCTTCATGGTAAATGATGCATTATTTTACCACTGTACTGTCACAGAAATTACGATGTTGCTTTTGATTTATTCTCGCCCAAAGACATAACTCCCACTAGAGGAACATGACATTGTGGTTCAGGAGGTGCAAGGCTGCATTACAGCAAAGACTTTTTTTTCCTTTTTAGTCTGAAATTGCTGGAATCCTTACAGTTAGTGTGAAGATGCACACACACACAAACAAAACCAGCAACATTTGATGAAAAGTACTGTATGTTGTCAAATTGAAGGTTTTACAAACTTCAGTTTCCTTTTCCTAAGTTGAAGCCATTTGAGTTTACAGCAGAAATCAAAGGATTAGTCTATACGATGTTCTTCCTTCTTACATTCTGCAGGGATGCTTTTGTAGGCCAACCTGGAAGCCAGCACCACTCTGGTTTTCTAGTCTACTTGTTACCAATTGCTTTTTAAAAGCTTAAAAAACACAGGTTGACAAAAGTCTCCTAACCACAGATGTTATTTCAGGTATCTTACCAAAAACACATTTAAAAAGACCACTGACTTTGGAAAAAAGGAGATGAAAGTAAAGAAATGCTACCTCACATCCACGTTTGACAAGTCTACATCTGTAGTGTGACTATATCGTTACATTCTTACACTCCAGCACTGACATAATCAAATCACTCTTACCTTTGAAAACCCATGTGAATGAAGACAACAAGTATTTTTTTGGGGGAATATAGATCTCAGTCTTAAATGTGTGTTAAATACAGACCTGGAGTCAACATGTTGACTAGCTTAGCATAGACTAAGATAGACTAAGACTAGAAACAGCTTCAAGATGGCAGGAACATGGTGGCAGCGGTTCTCACTTTTGTTTATTTTTTCACACATACTCTGCCCAACTGGAGCTATGACCCTAAACATCCACTGGACACTGGGTTTTAATGCAAACACTCAACACTCCTGCTCAACCTGTAGCAGAAACATCTTACAGTGCACACATCATAGCCGGGGATTTCACTCAGGCCTAACTGTACTCTCAGCTTTCCACAGCACACGAATGTGATGGAGCAACATTCTGGACTGTTGGGTTTTCCACATTACTCTGTATTCATGTCTTAAATCTTACAGTGTGTCTCAGGATGACTTTTGTTATGAGTTGGCACTATATAAATATAACTGAAGTGAATTGAAATGGACTATTTTTATTCAAACGTCAAAAAAGCTAACTAGCTATTGCCATTCTTCATTTTGGGGCACTATGACCACGCTGTCTCCCCCTCAGACACAGATCTCCACGAACCACGAAGATCTTTACAGTCTGTTCCAGGGCTGCAATCTCAGCAACAAGACTCTTTTGATCACACTGTGTATTTGATAGGAATGACCTTTCAATACACTGAGTGTGTACTATCCTGCATCAAGCTCTATACTGGGAAAGTTACCTCAGTCACATGTATAAATGTCTTGACTAACGAGAAATTATATATAATAATCCATGTCTGCATGCGTCTGAGGGCCCGAGACCAGGCATTTACATCAGGAAACAGTGCTCTGTCAGACTGAGTTGATCTGAAGAAAGGAATAAGTGTGGCTGTTGTAGACTTTAAGACGAACATAGAAAACAACAAACCAAGGTAGGATTGATGTTGCAGGGCATACTGACTATAAGCACAGCGAGAAGGTAATCACACCCAGAGACTGACATCTCATTTCCAATGGAGCTTAACCACTTCTTTGCATACTACGAGACACACACAACACCACAGAACTGCTCCATCACTGCCTGCACCAACCTCTTAGAGCATGATGTGAGACAGGAACTCTGAGAAGTGAATCCCAGGAAAGCCACGGGTCCTCATGGGGTGCCTGGAAAGGTACTCAAGGCTGTTCTCAAGAGTCTTCACTTCCATATTTAATGTCTCCCTGTCACAAGCTGTCATACCACCTGATCTTCCACAATTATTCCCATCCCAAAGAAACCTTCCATAACCTGCCTCAAGGACTACCACCCTGACACTCTCACACTCATAATAACAAAGTGTTTTGGGAGACTGGTTCAACAACACACCCAAGCCTGCCTTCCCCCAAGCTTTGACTCTCACCAGTATGCATACCGAGCACCAGGAGCTGCAGGGGAATGTGAGGATGATCTCCTGCTACAACTAAAAAGGAAGAGAACAAAAACAAAAATGTTGTCATCCCATATGTTGCAGGGGAGTCTGAAAAGCTCACAAGGGTTTTCAACAAACATTACATCCCTGTACATTTCAAACCAGGAAACACACTGAGACAGAAACTGGTCCACCTCAAGGACAAAACATCACAGACACAAACAAAGAAACGTCATATATGCAGTTCAATGCAGTGAGGAATGTACAGATCTGTACATAGGAGAAACTAAGCAGCAGCTCCATGAATAGATGAATACCACACAGTAGAGCCACCTCATCAGGACATGACTCAGCAGTCCACCTATATCTGTTGACCAGGATGATCTTAGACAGTGACATTGACTGGTTCAAATGAAGTGTGAGAGAAGCAGTTTACTGAAAGATTTGCAGTTCTTTCAACTGTACCGACTCGGTTTCACAGTCGTTCACACCCTGGCTCAGGTGGTCACAGTGACATACATGAAAACCAGACGGAACAACAACCAACAGATGACCATCAAGTATTAATGATTCCAGGACTCCATGGGGTTTATAAACCTGTAACCAATAAACCTCAGACTGTGGTAAGTCCTCTGGAATTAAGAAGAAAACGTCATCAAGGAACTAAGACAAGTCCAGTTGCCACTGAACAAGCTGGTATAACCATTACCTCAGTGACAGAGAATCTTCACAGACAACACTCCTCATAGACTACAGCTTGACCTTCAATACCATCATTCCAGACACACTGGTAGATAAGGTGCTGGATTTACGCCTGCCCTCCATCACTTACTCCTGAATACAGGACTTTCTGACAGACAGTGAAAGTCAGCCCCAACTTTTTCTCCACCAACACTGGCTCTTCTCAAGGCTGCTTGCTTCTCTTCTCTACTATCTCTACTCCCACAACTGCAATAATTTATTTTCAGATGACACCGTGTTAGTGGGGGCTGATCTCAGAAGGTGATGAGGTGAACTACAGGAACAAGGTCTGTAAGCTGACAGAATGTTGCTTAATGAACAGCCTCCCACTGAACACCTTAAAAACCGAAGAAATCACCATAATTTTAGAAAAACCACCACCTATTCAACTTGCTAACCTTTTGGCAGACGTTACAGAGGCGTCTAGAATGAACAGACTTAAAAACAGAGCCAACACACATACATACTTAATAGATCCCAAATGCAATATTAAACATGTTACAATAACTGTTACACATGCAATATTTCATACATTATGTGCAATATTTACAGTTACCATTCTTTGCCATGCTGTTCATTACCCTTAATTCTATTGGTTACTCATAAGCGCACTTTAGAAATGACCTCTTAATTTAGTTGTACTCGCACTACACCTAAACTCTGAGTGGTCATCCAACTCATAAATTGTTCAGTGACAGACTGAGAGTGATCAATGGGTGGAATGATATGATTAGTCGGATGAGGCAGCAGTGTAACAGGACAATCAAACACATCTGTGAACGCTGCGGGACACAAAAGAAGATGTCTTGCTTCATTTTTTGACCTTTTCTTCATATGTGCATAAAGCACATATAATACATTTGCTGATTCACAGTGCACCCAGAGCTTGTAGATGAAGAAAACAGAGCATCACAGTGCATTAATGAATGAAAAACACAAACACAGTGGGAGGAAAAGGGAGAGGTGAGGCAGGAGCTAAAAGGTCGATGCAGTTGGAATGCGGAGTGGGATACGTGTGGACCATATTAATGAAAGGGCATTTATCACCATTATGGTAGTGATGGACACTGGCACAACTGTCCCTGCTCATGGATGAAAGACTCATCTGCATAGCCTACAATGAGATAGAGTGGAAAGTCAGGAGGAGGTAAATATATACACTCTGTGTCTCATCAAAGAAATAATTACCTTTCAATAATCAAAAAAACATATCAGGAATGGAGTTGCCAGGCATATAACTGTCAATGCCTCAGGAGTATTCATACACAACACACACACACAAACACTGAGCTGCCAAAATGCCAGGGTATTTCACCTGAGGGAAATATTGCTTTAAATATGCAATGTGGTGCCAAGATATAGAAGGATGAAAAGAACACTCAAAGGGGAAGGATGACTGTGGATGGAAGTGATGATGGTCAGTGAAGTAGTAGAGAAGAGCATAAGACGGATCTGCCTGCAGAAAGCAACTTTCAACACATTCCTATGGGAGAAGAACATTCTTTACTTGCTACTTGCTCAGAGGATATGTAGTGAGCTACGTTACTGTGAGACCAGTGTGTGCAACAGCACAGTAAAATCAGCTTCTGTTTCCACAAAATTATGTTCGCATGCACTGCATTAGCAAAATTGGTGCATTGTGGGAGGTTCAATCTTTTGGAAACCTTAAAAACAAATGCTTTTACAAATGTAAAAATGTTTCTCTCCGTGCTTTTCAATGGTCTCGCTGCCATATCTTCCACTAAAATGTCTTTTTAGGTTATGATTAAGAGCAGATTTCATTTATTCAGTCTCACGTGTACTTTGTTCATTTGAACAATTTCACACTAGGAGCTGTGGGTTTATCAGCAACTGCTAATGACCGGTAAACAGTTTAACATACTTCCAACAATATTACAGTAAAGTAATTAGTTGATATTCATCCTTTGTTCTGTTGCAGTATCTATGTTAGACACCGATTTCCCTGTACGCATAATTTATTGGATGGTTATGTTTTACTCGTCTTCTTTAGCCATGTCTTACAATAAAAATATTAACAGGCCTAAGGGAGCAAAGAGTCAGCCATCTGTGAAACCAAACTCCTACTCAATTGTGGTGTAAAATAATTAACTCTTAGTAATGTTAGCAAATCCAAAAGTTGGTGTAAATGGGTCAAGCCACTACATTGACTAAACATCTAAAACCCAGAATTAAACTGATGACATTTTCACTTCTTGCTGTTTAAATAAAACAGTAGTAGCATTACTGCTAGCATGAAATGTACTACTCTGATCAGAGTATGCAAATAACCAACACTACAGCACGTCTGACTTGCTGTAGTGTCCCTTTTGATGTAACTGCGGTGCAAATATAATAATGCTTTTGTATACTGTATCATTTATTCATGGATTATGTTACAATGCAGCGTATTCCTTTGTTTAAGGGGTCCAGTGTTGGTTTAGTTTTTTCCTATTAGGCCAGAACACAGGTTGGAGCTGTTTTCAGACATAATTGTAATGGAATTACACCTCATTTATTCGACTACACGCTTATGTATTGTGCCAAATCAATCTAATCTCACGTCCAAATGAATCATCCTAATTCCCTTCATAAAAATCACTGACTCTGTTAATATCAGTAAGAAATCAGTGCAATAGAATTCCATGTTATGGGGGATATTTTGACAATAGACTACACACTGCAGGAAACATAAAATGCTTCACAGCCAAACCGCAGCTCTCTCCAACACAGGCCAGTGTCATTCATACTCATCTAGATTCCTGCGACACACTCTCCTTATAAAGACAAACCAACATTCTTCACAATTCCCTTTTTCCAATATCTGTCTCTGTCTCACAAAGCTGTAATAACGTTTGGAGATATATGCTGCCCCAGAAGAGGGAGGCACGCTGAGGCAATAGATACTTTCAGAATTTGAATTGAGATGTATTATTCACAGCCTTTGCTATAGGTTTTAAGATATTGCAGTTTATCTTAATATCAACTCACTTCAACTTCATTATTCCACTGCTTTCAGATGTGATTTCTTCTGGCATTGCATATGAAAACATTAGGCTTTAGACAAATGCTGCTTTTAAACAAGAATGCAGTTTTTTTGCTTTGGGGTTTTAAAAAAGCTGCATATCAAGCTTTCAGTGAACAACACTTGAAACTGAAAGGTCATGAGTCACTCCTGCAGAAACCATCCCTTATGACAACAACGATTGTGGTGAAAGCAGCCCCCTTGTCGCAGTCGTGGTTGTAATAATTAAACTCTACTTTGTACTGACTGTGAGTGGGTGTAGGAATTTAAAATATATATTAAAGGGCTTCATGTTAAAATATCAGAAGTACACAAGATGATTTTGCCACCACACGAGGTAGAGCTAGTGTTCTTGCTTTGTTAAATCCATGCCCTCATTTTCATAAATTTGAAATTACCTTAACTTGAATTAAACACTAACCATTTTCACAACATCACAGTTTTGAAGCTCTAGTTATATATTGTGTTGTGTGACACCTTGCAGGCCTCCAACTTTAACACTCGTGTCGATTGTTCGTCCAAACCCTAATATGCAGGCGTTACTCATTGATTGCTGTGTAATATTCACTGCAGCTGCTAGGGACAAGCAAATGAGTCCTGCTTTAAAAGAAGAAAGGTTAAATCGCATGTTGACCACAGTGCCTGCTACTCTGTCAGACAGAAACAACGTGGACAGAGCTCCTGTCTGAACAGTGACTGTTGTATATGTTATGCATTTGTAGAGAAGTGACATCTTGGTCGAAAATAAGTTTTGTATATTATTTTAAAGGGCTTGATGAGCTCTATCAAATGGTAACAAGTATGGTCCCAATAATACCTACTTTTTAAAATGAAGCAGTAAACATTAGGTAACAAACAATAGGTTTGGGATGCTGGGCCTTCCTCGTCATCCCACATGACTGCCTGACCTCACTAATGATCCTGGAAGCAACTGGATCCAATAGCAACTGGACTTGTTTGGTTTTTTGACGACATTGACCCTTTCATTCCAGATGCCTTTCTCAAGTCTGGTTATAGCTGCCAAGTTTGGGTCAGCTCCAAATTAAAAACTATAGTATATATTAAGAATGGGGTCAATGTGTGCGTAAAGACATGTACCCCAATGCTTTATGGGAAGACCTGGCTCACAGTCTTCTAATCCTAAAGGTGTTCTTTGGGTTTGAGGTCAGGGCTCTGCCAGTCAAGTTCCTCCAAGTCACTCATCCATGTTCTTATAGACATTGCCATGTCTATGCACTGCTTGTTGATTTGGTGAGGTTACCAAGGTTCCTTTCTGAAGAAAGCATGTGTTAACACATACTTCCACGTCTGTTAGTGTTTGTCTATTTAAACAACCAGCGGACACAGAGTAACATTAGCGTTTACTGGAGTTGTGTTTGTATCCACCTAAAACATATAAGTTCACTGTTTACTGTCCTTTAAATCCATCACCTTGCTTTGAGCTGCTGAATTCTTCACTGCTCATCTCTAACCTTCAGTGACTGCTGTTTACTGCTGAGCAGGGAGTGTGGTATTTTCTGTGTTTAACCTTTACAGTGTCAGTATGCACACAGCAGCAAACAAGCAGTGAGTCTCAACGAAAAACAACAATAAAGATATGAGATTGAGAATAACCAGTATCCTGAACGCTAAGAAGCTCTGAAGGCTTGGCGTAAATTGTGACTGGTTGAGAACTCCATGTGTCTTTCTGTTGGTTTGTTAGGAGGTGAGTTCAGTTCATCTTTGTTTTTGTGTCCAACTCTTGGTTATCTCAATTGAAATGCTAGAAACTGAAACTAGGAGTAGAAATCATCCAAACTAATGAATTGGGGAGATATTTTGTGTTAAACAAAGCTTGGCCATCTGGCAGTTGTGAGAAATAGCAGTCATGACTGAGCTGGACTGTCAGTGGCAGGAGGTCATTTACCCACATCATCATCATCATTTTCAAAAATTACAGGAATTTTCATCCTGTGCCAAATCTATCACCATACCTATCATCAAACCAGCCCTGCGGAGCAACATGCCAATATGTGCAGAGCCATAATTTACTGAATATTCAGCCGTTTAGTGAAAGTATTGGTCGTACTTACCTTGAAAAAAACTCCAAGTGTCTAAAGCAATAGAAAAAGTTTGACTTTAAAAGTCTATTTCAGGAAACATTTCTAATCCTAAAACTTATCAAAGCATACAAGACACAGGAGGTCCGGGGAACTGGACTCCACAGACACTCACAAACTAAGCGCCTGCTGTTAAAAAGAGTTGGCGAGTTAGAAAATCTCTTTTCAAGTCCTATTGGCAATCAACCACCTTTCCCTTCTAAGATCACTAAGCAGGACAGAGTAATAGTTAATGGTTCAGCCTTGTTAAAAAACTACTTCTGATGTGAGCACCCCCATGCAGCATGATTGACACATTTCTCCATTTAGAGAGAGAGAAAGTGAAAGACCTCTCTTACTGATGGAGACCATCTCCAGTCCAGGTGTAAGGCAGATCTCAGTGCTAGTTCCAACAATGTGAGACACAGCAAAAATGGGCCCACAGATGCTCGTCCACAGATCACTGTTGAATTGAATCTGTGTATTGGAGCTTCTCCTGCTGCTGCATGCTTTTGTAATGTGTTTATCTTCCAGTGTCTTCACTGCCTGCTGAGATACAGCAGCCGCCACACATGCATGCTTACAAATGTGGGCATAAAAAGTGTGTGCATGACTTTGTTGGCCCCTGGGCATGCACACAGGCTCACGCATGAGGACAGATGCCTTGATAAGCACACACATTGTTAGTGTCAACTGTCAAGGTGGAAAAAAAAGTTGAAATAACCACTGTTATTGTGTTACAGTGGAAAAAAAGACAGTAAATAGATCTGGACAGGTAGGAAAGCTCTGACAGTTAATTTAAAGACCTATCATGCAATGCGGTGATTAAGAGAACTGTCACACCTACAGGCTTTAGTCTGCTAAATTCTGTTCTATTCAGGTTATTTTCCCTCATGGTATGGTTGAGGATGAGTGACAAGCAAACATGGAGTCATGGCGAAGAGCAAATGCTGTCATGGTCTGGGGACGACAAACCCACATTAACATACACGGTGTAAGTGTCTCTACCATATCACTCAACCATGCAGTGGACTACAACACCAGGATCCACTTCCTGTATGCACTGTATGTTCCCTCAGCGGACACATCTGATCAACAAGCACAAAGGATGTTCTTTAGGAGTTTTAACTGATGCATTCTGGTACACTAGAATTTGTCTGTGTGAAAAGAAGCTGAACCGAGATGACATTTTATGGCCTGAGCAAATGTACCAATGTATATATTTATTTACAATTCAGTCCTGCTAGCAGTGCAAGGATAAACTTAGGAACAGCTCTCAAAATACTAATTTCTACATATACTAAAATGTTCTTACTGATGTAAAAGTCCAAGACCAACACGTGAAGTAAATACATGCAGACAGGGTGATAAAGTCAACTCAAAATTTTTCCAAGTCACTGAGTGACGATGGAACAGACCATTGTCCTGCTGACTGACATGCTTACAGTGGTAAACCTCATCTATCTTTAACCAATATGTACAGCAACTGTTTCAATACTTTACAGAAAAGGACACAACAGTGCAGCATTAGTTATTATGTACAAGCACTTTATGCAAAGCAGGCAAACTGATATTAGTGATGCAAGGTTTAAATCAGCAGTACAACAGCACATCAGCAGCTGGTGCACAGAGACTAATGTAAATGAGATGAAAGGAAAAGACATTCTCTCCACTTGAAGGAAGCCACGACTGTGATAGAACAAGTCTGATCCCGACACTCGACACTTTTAATAGCATCACCTGACCTTAACTCACCCAAAGTAATTATATTAAATAGAGAAACTTCCAAGACAAATAGGACAGCAGAATTTAAGAGGTCACATCTGGAAACCCAACAGTGCGGCATTGCAAATATAGCAATAATTTCTGAAGATATAGACCACCGTGGGCTGTGAAAGCCAGAAGCTGCTTTTGATAAGGTCAGCGGTGACAACATTGTGAGGCTTTTTAATTAGGAAAAGGCTGGTTGATGGAGGCAGACACTTTAAGGCTGGTCACTTTGAGGAGCTGCAATGAATGGTGGAGTTCACTGGACCCAGTGAGAAAAGTCAGTGGAAAGAATGCTGTTGTGTCTGTTTTTTAGTTTCCTTTTATGTTAAAGTTGTCATCTTGTATTCATGTTTTAGCTGTTTTCCTTTCACTTTCGTTAAGGAAAAAAAAATCGTTATAACGTAATACTACTTTTAACTTTTGATGTTTCATGTTATTACGAGATATATTTCATGTTATAACGTGATTTGTACAGTGAGTGTACAGCTGAGAGAGAACTGACAAATTGACATTAAGTAGTTTGTGTGGTTTTATTTATTTTCATGTTTGGACTGAGACATGATGAAATTTTGTAATTACTGCCACATTGAATGTCCAGGGTGTACCCCGCCACTAGCCCAAAGAGACAGCTGGAATTGGCTCCAGCAACCCTGCGATCCTTATAAGGAGAAATATGTTACATCACACATTAATAACGACAGGGTGATGAAATATGTCCACATCTGCGTCTAACCGTAAGATCCTCAGTACTCTCTCTGCGATGTTTTTCTTAATTACGTAAAAGTACGGTCATCGTGTTAGATCGTAAAACTACAGCATCACGTTATAATGTAAAACTACATAATGTAAAACTACAGTATTATGTTCTTATATGAAATGTATCTTGTAGTAACGTGAAACTGTCATCGAAAAACGGGAAACATATCACGTCATAACGAGATAAAGTTGTTTGTTTTTGTTGTTCTTTACACTTTTGCAGTGGAAAAATAACAAGAAAAAAAGCTAAATGAAACTTGTGCTTTAAAATGTTAAATGGAATTTCAAGGTGAAAAAACCTAATAAGAACTTCTTGCTAGTAAATCCCTGCTGACACATAAGCACAATTAGAATCGGACTGCCAAACAAACAAAAAAAGTTAAAAGTACACTATGCAGCTAGTATTAGTATCACACTCAAAATCAACCAGCTCAATTCCATCCAACCCCCCCTCTCCCTTCCTCTCTGTCATGCTCTCCACCACATCCTTCAGCTTCCTCCTCTTATTACATGTTCATAATTATAATATTATTTATGAAATTACAATAATTAATAGCTGCAAAACGTCTTACTCAAGCAGAAATCATTAAATATTCTGATTGGCTTAAAACCTTTCAAAGCATCATTAGAAACAGTCTGCACAGACTGTTCCATAATGATAAGAAAAATAATAATCCATCCATCTTTCCAGTATCTTAAGCATCTTAACCCACAGTCGCAGGAGCGCTGAAGCCTATCCCAGCTGTCATCAGCAGGAGACGCAGGCTTCACCCTGCACAGGGCCAACTAACATCCACACACCTATCTGAAACTGATCAAATAAATGAAGAATTAAACAGTTCACTTCACACTGAATTCAGGTTTCAGATAAAATGTTTTAACCTTGAATAATCACAGATTAATAAAATGATCTTTATGTTGGCTTGTTGGAGAATATTTGTATGGGATTTGTGAATATGTCTTAGCATTCTACGGGAGTCTGTGACTCAGTGTGTAACTCCTGTCTTGACCTTTTCTCACTGTGTCAGCCAGTCTATGCAGAGTCTGACCTGCTGTAACCCCCACTGCCACCTTCTCTCTAATGACACTGCATGCTTATATACTTTATGTGATACAAGGAAGCACAGCCATGTGCATGTGCACAGAGACAAAGAGGGAGGTGTAGATAATGTGACATTTTCCCAGTCCTCTTTATTCTGGCTCTCAGGAGGCCTGCAGAGGGATAAAGAGCTAATGGCTAATACTCTGGAGGAGATAGTGATAGACTTATTTAACACAGAAGCTTAAAAACACATATATTTCTAGCATTAGCTTGGAGGATTACAGCAGGTATGTGTGTGTGCGTGGTTTGTCTACTACCTAATTTTGCTGTGAAGGTATATTGGATTTGGAAATTTAGGATTTTGTGGGTCTAACAAAGTCATACAGCATATGATTAAATGTTCCACATAGCAGCAGGATGTGGTAAAATGCATTTGATATATTTGATATTCATTTTACCCACCCCCCCTCACCATACTCTGCTCTCCCGTGTCAGCAGCTGAAACCTTTAGGTTCTTGGACTCCACCATCTCCCAGGACCTAAGGTGGGAAACCAACATCAGCTCTTTCCTCAAAAAGGCTCAGCAGAGGATGTACTTCCTGTGGCAGTTGAAGAAGTTCCACCTTTCTCAGGAGCTGCTGATCTAGATCTACTCTGCTGTCATTGAGTCCATCCTCTGCTCCTCCATCACAGTCTGGTTTGGATCAGCCACTGCACAGGACAAA
>JAUMTR010000002.1:352104-366595 GCA_032270685.1 Microctenopoma stevenorrisi | reverse complement strand
CAAGACAGCCCCACAACATCCAGAGCTTTAAGGAAACCCGGATAGACCTCATCCACCCCAGGGGCCCCGGCACCTTGAAGTTTCTTGTTGTCCTATTCATCACATTACTTTTCTGAAGTATGTTTCATTTTAGTGTACTGCAGCTTTTGCATTTCTTTGTATCTGAGTCAACACTACCACAAACAGGTTATTATACAGACTTCCTGAAATCACTTGCAAAAACTTGGAAAGACAAGGAGGGTTTCCACTGGATAACAGGGTTCCTAATGTATTCTGAGCCTCAGATGGAATTCCGGTCTCCCCACAGAGCCACATACACACCTATTCACTAAACATTAAGTGGTCTGCAATCCCAAACATATAATCACAAATATCATGGTAGAGAACCCAGGCACGGATAAATGCTCACAGAGCTGCCACCACATGTGGCTGTAAGCAGATTTTGGGGGAATGTTGCTATTCAGTAGTTTGTGCAAAAGCATGATTTCACTTCCTCAGGTGTGTGTATCCTGTAAGTGTGAGAGATTCAATCCTACACTGTGCAGTTGATGAGCTCTGGTCAGGAGGGTGTGAAGCGGAACAATAACCTCACTGATGAAGAAGCATTTCAGCATGAATGGGACATGAAGAGAGGTCATCAAAAATCATTTCATATAAAACCAGATTGAATAAAAACAGAGCGGTCAGGAGAACTTTGATTTCTAATAATGGGAAAGTAAATGGGCCATTCAGCCTCATTAAATCAGCCCAAACGGCACATTAAGAAAACAGATTTTTCACTCTCGTAAAAATGTCTCTGTCTCTGTTTAAATACTGACATTATTTTCAATCAACAGATCAGTGATGCCTGTGAAATGACATTTTGATTACAGTACAAAATGTAGCATAAGTACCATAAGTTAGAGCTCCAGCATTTTATTGATTCGTCCGTTTTGAAAACTGAAAAAAAGCACAGTGCTGTGATCCATTGGATCAAAATACTAGGTGTTATAAGATGATTTGTTTTTGCAATCACACACATTTCCATCTTGGATTTAATGTGTTACTTTCCAGTCCTTATCCAGTAAATGTATTAGAAACAGTGTAGGTTAATGCGAGAGGTAAACGGGGTCTGTGTTGCTCTTTTAGCTTCATTTACTCCTGCCCTCTGGTCCCAGCTCTCTTGGTAACTGTCTGAAACTTGTATTCCTGGTCATGCCGGTGACTAACGTGTCTTCAGGCACTCTGTTAATTACAGACACACTGGCCTCCTATGGCTCTCCAAAACCAGGCTGAGGGGAATGAAAGAAAGAAGAGGGGAGCAAAATCCCAGCTTGGAACAGAGAACAAATTCCTACAGCCCAGACTACCACAGGCTATCAGCCTTCCATGAATAGCTACAGCACTGACTTGACCTCAGAATAGACCAGACTGTGGCAGGTCCGCATCACATGAGCGTCACAAACTGCAGCAGCGCCACAGTCACACATTAGCCACCAAAAATAAATAAACCTGTGAAACTGTATTTGCAGCAAATTATTTCTTCTTTACATTTGCTTTAAATTATAACATTTAACAGGGAAACAAACTGAATTAACCACAGCATCTTCAGTCTCAGTTCAGTACAGTACAGTATGTATCATATTATCATCATAAGCTCCTTAACAGCAACAGCAGCCGAGAGATTGAACCAGTGACAGTGAGGTACCCTATGCCCAAACTGGGCAGCCTGGCCTGTCATGGCGCAGCCACTGTGCACTAAGCGGATATTTATAATGTGAGTCAGAGTGTGAGTCAGCTGTGTTACTGTAGATGATTAAAGCCCTTTCTTTGTCCCAACATATGCATCAGCCCTCGTGGATTCTCTGAGAGGGGACTGCTGCAGGCCACCAGAGCCTCTTACAGAGAGCAGCGCTGTCTTAATCCCCCGTGCACCCACTCCATGGAGGAGCTGGCTGAACCTGCTCATCAAAAAACGTCAAAACCAAAACCAGTAATGTTTCACACAAGAAAGTCCCAGAGCTATGCAGAGAAGAAGTGGAATGAAAGGTGTTTCAAAATACATACATTTGTCTTTTTTTACACCACCATCTTTTCTGCCGTGTACAGAAACAACCACACATCACAATGCTGAGAAATTCTGGCACCTTTTCGCTGAGATCCTGTGGATCATGTGCAGCTGCAGACTGTGCCTGAGGTGTGAATTAGATTTTGCTGGAATGTTCTCTCATTTGTTAAATGGGACACTTCCCACCCTGGATGCTCCTGTATGTATAGGTGTGAAAATCCGATGTGGCATTTATGTGTTATTTATTTATTTATTTAGTTGGTTCATATTTGCTAGATGACTGCACACGCGTGGAGTCACCTTCTGTGATGTCAAAGGCATAAGGTTTGTGCTCACCGTCTTTTTTTTCAGGCAGCAGTGATTATTGGCAGGACAACACAGGCTGTAGGACAGAAGAGAGGAGCTTGCTTTTATTAGCTTTGCTATTGATCATGCTTGCGATAAAATAACATGTCCAAGAGAAAAGGGAATACAATACATCCCACTTCATTCTGTGGCCATTTCCACAGTCACATTGTGGCAGTTAATATATTATGTCTGAACCACAGCAGGACTAAAAGGGTGTTTGACAGACAAGGAGGCAGATTGTGGCTGGCATGGCACACTGTGGTCTGTGCCCTGTGCAGTGCATGTAGCTGCATTGCCACTCGCTGGAGAGGGTGCAGCCCCCCGCACACTCTCACACATATTCAGCTTAACCTGACAGATCGACACGGTAACAATATCCGTAAATAAGTGGAGAAATTATGGCAAAACACATTAGAGTTGTAGAAAGAACAAACCTTTTATATAGACGGATAGAAATGAGGCTATAAAGAATCCTGTCTCTCAGAAAAAGATTTGACCCCAGGATTAGTCCTAGATTTATGGTTAGGAATGACTGTATGCGCTTGCGCAGCGAAGGCAGAGGAGAGGTTGCAATTGTTTCCTTTCCGTTACTTTGCTTGGCAGACACTTTTCTCCAAAGCAATTAACAAGGCGCTACTGAGTCTTCCTCAAGGACAGGAGCGCTCCAAGGGTCTCTTGGGGCCCCAGGCAAAAAATTCCAAGTGAGCCCTCAAACTAGGTTTTATCATGCGTAGCCCATATGATAGCCCCCACCCACCCCCCACCCCCCTTGTCCTTTGTCCCACATGCAATCAAACTGTTCAACACCACCAGTCAGCTGGCACCGATAGGGGGGGGCAGGCAATTGCCTGCCTTGCGTGTCCACTAGGAGCGCCTCTGCTCAAGCACACACCTGGTATGAGGACTGGGCTAAGAGTCTGGGCTGGGATTCAATCCTGCCACCTTATGCAGTCTGATGTTTGTCCCATTGAGCGACCAGGCCAACCACTGCAATTATAGGCAATTGATTATGTGCGCCAAGTAATCTTAAATTGGGTACCAACATGGGTTGGCCCGGTACTGCCTATGCAGGTCAAACATGTTCCAATCCATCTTCCAAACCAACACATTATAAACATCAAATGATTAATGAATCCTGTTTAGGAATCCTGAGAACCAATCAGAAGTTTGGTTTTTTCATATAGGACTTTTCATCCTATATGACAGGATGTACAGTGGGGTGCGTAAGTTTGAATAACCATTTTCATGATTCATGGTTGTTATGATAAAAAATTATATAAAATATATCATATACGAGATACACACATAGTGATATTTGAGAAGTGAAACAAAGTTTATAGGATTTACAGAAAGTCTGCAATAATTGTTTAAACAAAATAAGAAATGATTGGTGAGAACAGTCAGAGTCAACCCACAGACCAGCACCAAAGAACTACAACATCATCTTGCTGCAGACGGAGTCACTGTGCATCGTTCAACTATTTTGCGCACAAGAAGATGCTGTATGCAAGAGTGATGCAGAAGAAGTCTTTTCTCTGCCCACAGCACAAACACAGCCACTTAAAAAATGCTAAAGCACATTTGGACCAGCCAACTTCATTTTGGAATAAAGTGCTGTGGACTGATGAAACTAAAATTGAGTTATTTGGGAATAACAAGGGGCGTTATGCACGGAGGAAAAGAACACAGCATTCCAAGCAAAACACCTGCTACCTACAGTAAAATTACTTATTGTTAATGTTTATGCCACCACGTTGACATAGAGCAGCATCAGTCAAACTGGATGGCGCTCGTATGGATTTCAAGCACTTTCATTAGAAACAAACTTTACAATTTGTTCCAAACTTGAATGGATTCAATAATAGCGACTCTTACAATGCTCCTGGAATCTTTTGGAGTCATAGTTAGACCACCAGGAGTGTTTTGGATCTGTAGTTCCACCTTGTGCCTTTATCACCTTATATAGGAGTCACGGATAAGCCCCTGTTACTTCTTTTACTTCTGGTTATCATACTGAAATCATCTGGTCTATTAATCACTAATTTGACCATACAAACGTGGCAGTTCACTTAACTGCAGTAGTGAATTAAACTCTACACAGTGTAACATTACACAGCTGTGTCCAAACCCCCCCCCCATTCAATATATAAGGTATTAAATACAGAGTTTTCCATTGTGTAGTGCTGTATGAGTGTGAGGAATTGTCAAACTCTACTTAGTGCACTGATCCCCCAATGTAACACCAAATGTAGTAGATATGACATATCGACCACTTTCTGCCATCAACCTCACAATGCACTGCTCACTGTTGTGTGGCTCAAACAGTCATAACACCATATGTTCTTTTGATTGATTATGTATTGACATATTATTATGTCTGAAATCTCTTGTCATGTCATGCTTGTGCTACTGAGTTCTACCCATCAACAGTCACTGTTGATAATGTTTTAACACTCTTTTAACATCAAACTGTTTTTTCTGTCCACAATTCTACCCTAATTTAATCTGTCCACGAGACAATTTCCCAGTAATGTATTGAAATGTCAAACTTCAGAGGTGCTGCCGTCTTTTTTGGGAGAACCATGGTTTAAACAGCTTGTGATGTTATATGTGTTCTGAGATCTGTTATTTGCAGACATGGCTTACATCAACGGATGCTGCATGTGGATAGCTCACTGACAATGTTTTCATCAGTCAAGGAAGGTGTGAACCACACCTCCGTTCTAAGGACCCTCCCTGGACTCTGAGATGTGACATCACACTTTGTCGTTCCACCATGACTTTATATGCTTAATAGGTGTTATAAAAGCCAGGAGAGATCAAGATGGTTTTTAATATAAGAAATATTGTGTTTGTTTATGTGTGTGATCAGATCACCAGTTGCTGCAGGAAAACCAGGAAATTGCAAATCCTTCACTTACTTGCTGCTGTATAGGTTTATTGCAGGGTTTTTTAGTGAGATCAGTAAAATAAAGACAAGAACGAACATATGCATTGTTTTGTTAGATATTGACTGAACGTATTGCTTACCATAATATTGGTATTGATATTACTTTTCTCTTTTCCAGGGCATCAGTCATATTCTTTGGCATCTAATACTGATGCTACAGGTCCCTCTTTGCATTGCTATTTGTTCATGAGGTGTTGTTACCTCACCACTCGTTGGGGTAAGGGAAGTAACATACGACCCCAGGTGTTAAGGGGAAATTAGGATAGATTTTTATTGTGAGAGCTAACCAGGCGTATTTCACCAAAAATAGCGGTAAACATCAAAGTTAAATGCAAGACCACCTCAAAAACCCGTCTACAGAATCAATATACTATGAACTATGATGTAAAAGAGTTACAAACGAAGGCAACACAAACTTATGTACCAACAAAAGGTGACTACAGTGTATGTATCTCTCTCCGGCAAGGAAGAACAGCTGTGTGCGGAGCGGTGCCAGTCCAATCAGCAATCGGTATAAGCGGTGGTGTCCTCAACAACAATCACCGCCGGCTCCCGCACAGGTGAATTTCCACACGAGTACACCGAGAAAGAGAGAGAGATGACAAATCCAAAAACTGGTCGTGGCTGTAACAGGTGTTCATGGTTGGATGAGTCAACAACACACAATCCAGTGTGAAACATAGTGTAATTAGAATCTTTTTTAGGAATCTAGGATTTAGCAAATACTTATATCTATTTCATTTTGGGATGAAAATAATGCTATAATCATCTACATTCCCTTCATGTGGCACCATTTCATATCATTAACTTTGTGACTTCTATCTTTCTTGTAATTGTGCTTCATCCTCTCATCTCTCTCACTCACTCTGTAACTTTTATGGCCTGTATCCCTGGCCTCTGAGCTGTATGATTCCAGTTTGCACTTACTGGCACAAAAAACATGCCCAGTGTTTTGTCTGCTGTATGTTGTTTTCATTTTTTTTGCTCTGTTCCTTTATCCAGTCACCGCAACCAGTGATGGTCACCGCAGATGTGCGCCCACCCTGCCCCTTCAGTCAATAGGAGTTTTCCTCTCCACTGTAGTCTAGTTCTTGCTCAAGTGGGACTGTTATTGTTTCTGTGAAGGTTCTCAGTCATCCAGGTCATGGTTCTCATAAAGGTTTAATCCCAAGCGACTGGACTTGTTTGGTTCCTTGACAACGTCAACCCTTCCATTCCAGAGGGCTTTCTCACGTCAGACTTCTTATGATGTGTTGCTAATGTATAGACACCATTATTTCTGTTTGTTGGAGTTAAATAAATGTTCTGTTTTTCTAATGTGTGACTTTTTTCTTTTTAAAATCCTGCTGAATGTGATGTTGGGATAGCAGCAACCGGGGTGACCAGTGTGATAGCAGAAAATGTTTCATCCATTTGAAATGTCAATAGTAAATGCCAGGCTTTGTTGTCAGTCCCTCACAATTAAAGAGCAAACTGCTTCTATCTGAAGCTGTCACTTTTCACTGATGTTGAACAGTCATACAGACAGAAATCTTTTACAGAGCGAGTGAGAAGCTTCTCCACTTACTGCCTCTTTCTAAAATGGGGTGCTTTCACATGGCATGTTGTATTAAAATAAAGACATTTATGTGGCCATAGTCACATCTAAATGTTATCACAGTGTAATATTCTATTCTCCGTATCTATGTGTTTACTGGAGCTTTTGTGGAGAGCAAAGTGCACAACTAAAGCTGCACCTTCAGTTATTTTGCAACACTTGCAGAATGAGAATAGCATGAAACCTTTTGTCTCTTATCCATTTGAGGGTCTGTCTCATGTGTAGAAGAGGTTCACGAGGTAAAAAAAACACGTTATTTAACAATCATGTTTGACAGTAAATCAGCATGTGCAATACAGAGACCTTCAAGCTACAAAAAATGAATGGATTCAAGCATCATTTATTTTGATGTATATATGTTCACCTATGCATCCTACATTGTGCTAAATATGGTAAATTACCGGTTGACTGAGACGTGCCTGGACTCTGTTGTGCAGCATTAGAGCATGTAAGAAATAACCATCTGTACATCAGTTTTGAAAATAGAGTGATTTTGGAATCAGTGGCTTCAGTTTATCTCACCAGCTAAAAGTCTCCAGAGGGAGGAAAAGAACTCCATGCTTAAGAGTTTGAAAGTGTTTGATCAGCACTGGAATTGCCTGGTGCATCACCAGGGTCACTGTTTACTGCTGACACATCATGCACTCCTTCACACGTGAAATGTGACAGTGCCTGCACTTTTGTGTCTCCTAACCAGAGCAACTAGAACTGAGATCTTTCCTCATCCTCCCCTTTCCAGCCTTCTTTCCTTTTCTTTGTTTTTCCTTTCTTCCCACTTCCACTACTAAACCTTTCTTTCCTGTTGTTTCCTTTCTTCTCCGTGGCTCCTCACTGTGTCATCTCTACTCTGTTTATTCTCCAATAAAGTAACACTGTCTTGGAGAAGGTGCTGCTTTTTGCGAAAAGAGCACAACTTTCACTGCACTTCAAGGGAAAAAGGCTGTTTATTTCAATATAGGTTTTACTACAGCTACCTTAAAAGCCTGTGGTACATAGCCTGTTAACAGTCAATCTGACTAGCTGACTAGAAAACATATCTCTGAGGTTTTTAGGCTCAAATAGAATGAGCTCTTTCTTGTCTGAATTAAGGAGTAAGGAGTTACAAGACATCGTTTTATCTGGTTTCATAGATAAGTATAGCTGGGTGTCATCCACCTAACAATGGATTTTATGTGTGTGAGGGTTTCCTTATAATTCTACCCAAACACAGAATCCTGAGCAACTCTATAACTTACGTTTGTGTGCAAGTAGGACCTATCATTAATGCCATCCAGGTCATGGATATCTCAAAAAAAGGTTTTCCCAAAGCACTGGACTTTGTTCCTTGTTTACGTTTCACCCTTCCATTGCAGAGGGCTTTCTTGAGAAAAAGTTCCAGTCTATAAGAGAAGATCACGTCTAAGAGACACGTAGAAGATTTTGATTAATTAATTACTGAAATTAACTCTGCTTGATTTACAGGAAAGAGGCAGTCTGGTATGACTGAGGTCCCACAAACAAATCTAGAGCTGCTAGGCAAACCATGCATGTCAATTGCAGGGTCTGATCATATTTTTTTATAATAACTACTTCTATAACTATCACTCTATTTCAGCCTGGCTACAATGCTGAAAAGAAACCTGGGGTTGCTCTTATTTTAAACAATTTATGTGGAATAATATTTGTGTAGTGCCACCTCCTTTCCAGCTTTCGTGAAATCTGCTTTAAGCTGTTTGGATCTGAGAGTCTAAGAGTGAGGCTCTCAAATAAAAATATTTGAACAAATTTTAGGGTGGGGGGGTTTAGGAGGTTGATTAATAGGCTGGAGTTGTAGATTTGACATTTACAACAGACATAGTCTCTATGGGGTGGTGATAGTTTTAGGAGGGGGACAGCAGTAAGCAAGCTATAGAGAGGCGTGTAAGACTGCGACTCTGCATCTTGGGCTCATTTCTGGGATACCTCTTCTAACCACCCTGTATATATCCTAATATAACTAGACTTTTCTGAAATCTAGAAGATATAACAGCACTGCTACAACTGACAGGTAGGAGAGAGAATGTTGTCATCCCAGGCAACACACTGGGACGAGAAAGTGGTCCACCCCAAGGACAACACATCACAGACACAAACACAGCAGTGTTATACAGTATATGCAGTCCAATGCAGTGAGGAATGTACAGATCTCCACAAAGGAGAAACTAAGCAGCAGCTCCATACATGTCTTGATGTAATGTTTATTCTGTTGCACCCCCTTTTCCCTCTATCTATTGTTCTCTCTCCTTGTCAATTCTATTTTCCAGTCTTTCTTTTCCTCTTGCCTCCTATTTTTTCCTCTCTCCTTTTCTAGGGCCACTTGCCAGCATCTGCTGTTTGACCCAGACCATGCTGTTTTTCCGTGGCTCCTTGGGGCCTCACCACCGACAGAAAGCAAATCACTCATATGTTACAGGGCCAACCTCCATCCATCCCTCTGCAGACCTGGCCTTCACGCTCAGAAATTCTAACATTTGTAGCGTTCATAAGCGATGTCTAGTGATGTCCCTGAGGTACACACACCACAGACTGCTGTGAACCTCAGACCAGTTTCCACCGCTGTCCTTATATTTTTTCCAGCTCTTCTTCCCTTCCTGTTAAACATTTGCATTCATTACATCCCATTTTTCACAAAAAAAAATATAGTTTGAACCTTCACACACAGCAACCTGGTAGCTCAGTGATTAGGGCAGAGGGCTGGGAAGCTGGGAAGCTGGGAAGCTGGAAAGCTGGGAAGCAGGAATCCCGGAATCGATTCCTAGCTGAGTCACCCAGCCCATCCCTCATACCAGGTTTGTGAGACCCTAAGTGAGACACCAAGCGCTAGCTCCCCGAGCACCTGCTCACTGCTTCCCTCAAGGGGGGATGGGTCAAATGTGGAGAAGAAATTTCGTTGTAACATGTGAAAAACTGTAATAATGACTATAAAATGGATTTGTCTTCTTCAGGGTTATTGGTGTTGGATACAAATATAATTAAATTAAGATTAACATATTACTTTTGGTCCAGACATGACATAATGGATTCAATCCAGCATATTTCATTACAGATTTATAGTTGCAGAATATAGATGCATATATTTGATATATCTAAATATAATTATTCCCGTGATGTGATCATCAGATAATAAAAGGCTTGATGATAAAGCAAGAAAATAGAAGAAATATTTAATGTCCCATGATGCGCTAAAGGTGTAGGAGGACTGGCAGCTGCCTGGTAGCTCAGAGGGTTAGGGGTCAGGCTGGGAAGCAGGAGGTTGTGGGTTCGAATCCCGTCTGAATCCTAATCCATCTCCTACCAGGTGTGTCCCTGAGCCAGACATCCAGCGCTAGCTCCTTGTAAGTCGCTTTGGATAAAAGCGTCTGCCAATTAAAGTAAAGTAAATGCAGATCATCATTTAAATATCTGTCCCTTTCACATTTACTAAGCTCTGTAGTTAGGCTGTAACAGTTTAAATCCTTTAGCTGCTGATGACGATAGAACGACCTTTGGTTCATTCAGTGTATGGTGCTATGGGCGAAGACACTTCAACTAAAGAATGAAAAGATCTGCAAAATACCAAATGGTGGACACTTACCACCACTCTGGTTCAATGTAAGATAGCTAATTTTCAACCAAATCACTTCCAGTCTGGTTCACAGCCAGTGCTTAGTTTAAAAACAGTTCTTTTTGTTGGTTGGAAAGGGACTTGTGAGGTTTAAGCAGTCTAAATATAACAAATCAAAATTCTTTTAGACATTTTTAAATTTGAGAACTTGAACAGGCACACTCTGACATTAGCTTAGATATCTATAGCAATCTAAAACATTTGAGACAACGTTTTCTATAGTTTTCAACAGTTTTCAACAGTTTTTGAATGAAGAAAGATGGTGAGTAGTCTATGACAGACAAAGACTAATAGATAAAATATGACTAATCCAGAAAAGTAGAAAAAAGTTTTTTACAAAGGATAAAAATACATTTATAATAAATTTGTACTTATCAAAGCAAAAATAAAGAGTTTATAGAGTAAAGCTGCTGGACGTTTCATTTGATCTATGGTGCCTCCCAATAACTTAATGCAGTAAAAAGGTTAAGATCCAGATTAAACTGTTGCCTTATTCGCTTGTTGGCATACAGTAGGTTTGGTAACCGGCTCACTAGTTGGCTGCTAGGACATGTTGGCCAGCAGAGTCTGTGACTGGCAGACTGGCTGCAGTGACCAGCTTTGTCTTTTCAATGGATTTATTGCTCTGTACGCCTGCTACTACATAATCATCTCTCCTCACAACTGTCTTCCTCACCGTTTCTCTTCGTGACCTAAACAGTTTTATTACATTTGCATGACTGAAATATATGGAGCGTGGAGAGCGACACAATAAAATAAATGTAATAAGCATTTAAATAGTGATATAAATAGCTATTTAAAGATGAGCATTCAACAAAGATGGTTAAGGAGGACAACATGGTTCAGTGTTTACATTTAAAACTGAGCTTGCTTGCTTATAACAGGTCTTTATGTGGTCTTTTATGCACTATCAATACTGTTTATAAAAAAATACATTTTATCTGATTACTCGAATAATCCCAAAATACTCAATAGTTGCAGGCCTACATCAAGTCAACCGATGACTGTCATAAATTTCTGTTCTGTTCAAGTAGCATTAGCAATTTAATTTAAAACTGAATGACTTCAGACTGTTCAAGACACTTCTTCGTAGTAATGACAACTTTATATCTGGTTTACCAGAGCACATATGTGGAGTTTGTGAATATTTATTATAAAACACTGACTTTAGCGAACAACCAGAAGTAGTGCATGTGTTCTGTAGGTAACATTATATTGCTGTGATTTTGCTTTGAATTGTACTGTGAATGCAGTAACAGTGCATATTTATGTGGACATAAGCCTATGTGTTTAGTGTTACACCAATTGAAATATACAAGTTGTCCCCTGTGCAGGGGGCTTCTGGACTTTTTATTGTAGAAAGTACATTTTCTTTACTTTAAAAACAAAAAAACAAATATGAAATGGTTATGAGATTTTGATGTTTGTTATTGTGTGGCAATATTTGTATATGCATGGATTTGTTTAAGGTTTTTCACCATTTTTGTGCAACAATACGAATTAAGGGACTGGTAAGTCAAGTTTAAGAGCAAATAAATTCAAATGGATGGAAGAAGTTTATGCCTTGGGTGAAATCCAGGGAATTCGTAATGTAACTGTCACTCAGGTGAAAAAGAAATAACTCTTGCTGAAAAGAGGGAGCATCAAGTAGTAGTGGTCTCACTGCTACTATACTACGGGAAGCCCACAATGAAGGTCATGAAGGAGTGGCTGGAACCCTTCTAAAAAGGAGGAGGAAGGCATGGGTCATAAAGGAAGGAGAATTGCAAAACTGGTTGGTGATGACTGCATAATTTGCACAAAGGCAAAAGTAAGCAAATCTCAACAGAGAATGGGAAACCTGTGTAGATCTGTTTGTAGATCAGTAGACCTATTTGGAACAGGTGAGGGATGATGTCAAGAAAATGGTAACACTTAAAGTCTGCAAGTCTTTGATTTTCCGCATGGTGAGCAGAGCCAAGTATCAAATGATCTGTCAACAGAGCCGTTCTTAATGGCTTATCAAAGCTTTACTGCTATCAGGGGTCATCCAAGGAAAGTTGGGATTCAGCCAGCCGATCCTAAACACATAAATGGTGCTGTGGAAGATATTTTTTTAATAAGTGGCATACTACACAGAGAAAGACGAAGAGGAAGAATCCACCTTATTGTCATTGATACATTTTCTGCATGTTACAACAAAATTTCTTCTCTGCATTTGACCCATCCCCCCTTGGGGGGAGCAATGAGCAGCCACAGTCAGCACTCGGGGAGCTAGTGCTGGGTGTCTCACTCAGGGACACACCTGTTACAGGGACAGGGGGAAACTTAACAAACTTGTCAATAGGATCAGCGCTACCCTGGACTGTCCGCTGAAGTCCATCGAGCAGGTTGGGGAGGAGAGGGTGTTTAAGCTGACATCATCAACACCTCCCACCACCTGCATGAGACTGTATGAGCACTGAGCAGCTTGTTCAGCACAAGACTTTTACACCCACAGTGTAGGAAAGAGCGCTACCGCAGGTCATTCTCACTTGCAGCTGTCAGACTCTATAACACAGTTTAACATGGGTACTTTACTCACCACCTGTTTAATTGACATATCATCTGATTTTAATTGCTGTTACTCATCTGCAGCTTGTTTGTACACTGTATATTTTGCCAGGATCATTCACCCTCCCGCTACACTCTTGTGTACATATCTCTGTACATTTTTATACATATCTCTGTACACATTTATCTGAACATATGGAATTTGGTCGCTTATGTAGATAGGGCTATTTGTGACTTCATCTATATTCCTCTTTCTATTAGAGCTGTGTAACACCCAAATGTCTCATTTGTGGGATAATAAAGGTTCTATTTAGACTTTGCAGAGTTGTCAGTGCTAGCCCGAATAGCAAAAACATTTTGAGAAATGTTAGTGTCAGGGTATTCTGTATACCTGTGATAGGGTAGGTTCTGATATGGGTAGAGTCAAGGCCACTGTACTTCACATTTCTGTTTTAAGCACATTAAAGAGCAGGTAGAAATCTATGTTAGTCAAAGGTATTAGTAAGGATCAATGCTTGGCCCTACAGTGGACGATTTTCCCAGTGGTTCCACGGGCGTTTTGAGTGGGAAGTAAGTTAATTTAGAACACAGCAGAAATTGAAAATAATAATTTTCGCCTTAAGAAAATCCACTTTATAATGTTAATAACAATTTGAAAGTATCTAGTTGCAGCCTAGAACATCTAAAAATCCCCAGAATAGGATCAGAACATTTGCTGAACCAAAATTCATGCAAGAAAAAAATTGAGAACAGATTCAGTAACCATCACAATGGCAGAAATCATTATTAGGTGCCTGCCATATAAAAAGGATATGGCAGGCACTCCTTTTAATCGAGGCACCTATTGTTCTCAACCTCTAAACTGGTCTCTCTATTAGTGGGGGAGCATGGAATGCTCCCACACTATTGATATCCTCTTTTTCTCTTTATTATTATTAGTGGGGGAGCATGTGATGCTCCCACACTATTGATTTCCTCTTTTTCTCTTTATTAGTGGGGGAGCATGCGATGCTCCCACACTATTGATTTCCTCTTTTTAGTGGGGGAGCATGGAATACTCCCACACTATTGATATCCTCTTTTTTCTTTATTAGTGGGGGAGCATGGAATGCTCCCACACTATTGATTTCCTCTTTTTAGGTGTCTGCCATATAAAAAGAATGGGAGTCACCTCCCATTCATTTTAATGGAGGCAGCTATTGTTCTCCACCTCTAAACTGGTCTCTTTATTAGTGGGGGAGCATGAAATGCTTGTTTCCTCTTTTTTCTTTATTTTTTTTTTCTTATTATTCCGCCCGTTTTTTGGACGTTAATGCGGCAGCTTCTTCGTATCTTTTATACTTTTTGTGTTTCAGCAGTTTACGTTTTGTGTGATTTTTGATTTTCACGGATTTC
>JAUMTR010000002.1:327960-338015 GCA_032270685.1 Microctenopoma stevenorrisi | reverse complement strand
AAGTGCCTTGAGATAACTTTTGTTGTAAAATGGCGCTATATAAATAAAACTGAATTGAATTGAATTGAATTGAATTTGTGCTCGCACCAAGCTGTCCACATTCAAATCCTCTGATGGTTCTCTGCTACACATGCTACACTGTTGTGTTTGAGTACCTTGAAAGGTTTTATAATGTGTGTCGTTAGAGATTAGGGTTTGGAGGAACATGTTTTATTTATGTGTCATGTTTCATTATAGCATGGATAAGTTATTCTTACAGTGCAATTACAACGTAAAGAATTTTGATACTAGTAATTGCTACATCAGATTTGATCCACCTCGTTCTCTATGTTCTAGTTTTTCCACTTACTACACAAACCTCCTACAGTTTCATGGTATCACACAAAAGTGTGATACACACTATAAAGAATGTGTGTGAGAATGGCCTGAGCTATTTTGTTGTAGTTAATTAGCTGCTGATCTGTGGAGTTGTTACTGGGGTTATGCCATTTATCAGGGGGAGAGTGTTCACATGCTTGGCAACAAACTTTTGACCTGCTGTATTTATGGTGCTCGCACCTTAATGATGCACATGAAAATCAGACATTTCTTAATCATCAATGGTAGAGGGCCAAATGTATAGTAACCAGCTTTACATGAAGACTCAACTAGATAGAACCACTACCTTCTCTTTCAGTTATTTCTCTTTATGTTTATTATTTTCAACATTGTAAAACTAAGGACCCCGTAACTTATATCTGTATTTATTCTGTATGGTTGTAAAAAAATAGAATTATGTAGTGAACAGAAATGTGTTTCAAATGTGTATTTAATGTTATTATTTTAGTATTTCAGATTCTTACTCACCTGGAACAGTTTTCAACTTTCAATGACTTCAATCAACAGTTAATTTGTGATATTTCTTGACTTACTAATGAGCTTTAGACCATCAAATGTCTTGTGCAGAGGAACAGTGACTACAAAGTAATTAGCCCCATTAGTGCTACTACAACTACGGTACAAATCCATATTAAAGAAAGAAAAGAGAGAAGAGAAAGAGAGAAAACTCTTTGGCTGTTTTTGTCATGTCTAGATGTAGAGAGGGTGAACGGACAGTTCCTGAATGTGTGGTTGTATGGAGGAGGAGGTGTGATGGTGTTAGGGTGCTTTGTTGGTGACACTGTTGGTGACAGAATTAAAGGACTTATTAATCAGCATGGCTGCCACAGCATTTCGCACTGACACGCCATCCTAAGGGCGATGACTCATGACGTAAATCAAAACCTTTGTGGTCCGATATGGGGGTCAACTCAGGGGTTGACTGTTTGGTAGCATGGTGTGGGGTGGTCGAACACATGCCTTCTATCTACTACCACTTCTTTGGTCGCCTGGGGTGGGTCATGGGACTGCGGCAGGCTGGAGTCTGGTTGGCAGTGCCCATGCTGCCTGAGTGGTGGCATAATGGGTGCATGTTGTATCTCCAGTGCACTTTGTGCCGGAGCTGGTCCCTGTGCCAACTCTCAGGGTATCATCATCTCTAGTCGCTGGGTGGTGAGGTGGCCTTGATCTCTCTCAGTGGCAGCAGGTTATTGTGGTGGGGTTGTAGGGGATTTGTGGCCGGTGTGGTCTGGCTCAGCTGGGGCATGGCGGTGTTGGGCTGCATGGTGCGTTTCCACTGTCCAGGTTTGTTGGCACCCAGGACATGTGGCTTTAGGGGGCAGTAGATGTCCCCTGTTCTCCTGGGCCTGTCCATGTGGACTTCGGATTCCTATGGGGCATTGCTGTCACTTCTCAACCCTTGGGTTAGGGTTAGGGGTTAATACATTTTATGATAAACGCACACACACGTACCTTTCATGAGCATTCACACGTGATATCTTTGTATGTTTGTTGTCTCACAGTAGCACTATGTACTGTATGTTTTTATCTTTTGTTATTCTCATTACAATTCATCTTTTCTTTGCTTTCCTACTTTCATGTTTCCTCTCTTTGCTTCTTTCCTCCGTTGGACACTGGGCAACAACTATGTCTAACATTGGGTATATGTTGAAAATAAAGTTGTCCTAGACGGGGGGTAGTGGTGGGCCCAAAAATGTCACTGCACTACTTTAGAAGGGTTTTCTTGCCATGTTGCCATCACTGCATCACCTCCATCACTACACCCAAATAAGCCTTGTATGCAAGGACTGCAGTGACAAACCAACCGTGATACATGTAAGATTTGTTTGCACTGATAGAAAAAGTGGATGTTCACACTGTCAAGCTTAGAGAGTTTTGATGAACATAATTGGTCTACGTCTTTATACAAGTGTACCTTTGGTGTTCTCAGAAGACCCAAGTGTAGTTTCATAATGACAAACTGTCAGACATTTCAGCTTTATTGTTTGTAGGTCTGTGCTTTGTCAACCTATTTAGTTGTACTGGGACTAAGGAAACGATTTCTAAAACTTTAAAGTTGTGCTCACTGCACAGACTAAATTCCCTGTTTATCATCACAATCCTTCTGGAACAGTGGAAGATTTCCCCCAGGGTACACACACACACACAAATTGGATCAAGTAGAAACAACACATAAGGTTGTTGTTGGCATAAAGAATGTAATGATTACAGTAACATGTGCAGTGGTAGATAGAAATGTGGAAAAAGAGTGATGTGTTGGTAAAACTCCTCCTCCTCCCTCAGCCTCATTTAATGAAAGAGGGCAAATTGATTTTGTGTTTCCCAGCAATGCACATACATTTCCATTTCTCATTTTCCGAAAACTGCTAATAATAAGAACTCATCTTTACATTTTTAATAATTGACATTCGAATGCAGAAAGCTCCCAGTGATTACTTCCAAAGTGAGTCTTCAGTGACACTTTCAGTGGGAAGAAAATATGAACCCAATCTGTGCTTTAGTAGCTGTCATGAACTCATTTTGCCTTTTGTGGTCCTTTAGGCAAATCCAATGTCAGCCTTAAAGCACTATGGCATTATTGGAAAAGATCATTCAAACCCAGGCGATTAAAAGAAAAGCAAAGTCCAACTCTGTGCACAGAGCAAATAGCTCTGGCCTCCATGTGACTCACAAAAAAACATAAACAAAAACAGAATAAAGAGAGAAACTGAGCAGGAAACTCCTTTATATCTGTCTAAAAGCTATGTGATGGAAAAGTTTTGAGTGCTGCCAAATGCAGGGGAGGGAGGGGGTTCTCAGTGATTGAGCTACTATGCTACCAGAGTGTGGTTCAGTTTTGATGAATGGGTCCAAACCAGAGGGGAGCAGAGGTGTAGTTTTGTAGGGCTGTGCCAGTGGCTGGACGGTGAGTGGAGGAAAAGGTGATGCATGGAAAATGTGATGCATAAACGTGTGTGTGCGCCCGTGCATGTGTGTTCTAAGAGCGCATGTGCAGGTCCGGGGTGACTTCTCAGTGGAAGGAGAGCCAATCTGGACGGAAGGCCTTCAGCTATTGATCTGCTCCTGAAAGGCCATCAATTACTCCTCTTACAACCACACTCCAGCCACCACACCCTCTCTCCTCCAACACTGTCTCAGCCCTTCGGTAGAATGGTGAATGAGAGCAGCGAAGGCACGGAAGCTGTTAGGCTTAGCTTGTTTGGATTCAGGGAAAGTAATTAAGGAAATGCATTAGTTAAGTAATGTTCGCCCTTCAGTATGCGCACCGCTCTCACTTTGTTTACCTGCTTTGATTAATGCACACACTTGTACAATAGTATGAATGTGGCATCAGTGTTGTCTGAAAGGGCGGAAGAAGGAAGGTAATGAACATAAAAAGAGGAACAAGATGAAGCAGGTGAGCTAAGGGGAGAAGGGACAAGTCCTGCCAAATCAGGCATTTTGTTGCTGATGGCAATGGCCGTCTGCCTCCCTGCCTTATCAGCCAGGCCTTGAAAAGTAACCGCCTGTCTCTGCGCACCAGCATGCTGCAAAGCATTCCCTCTTCACTGGGCCTGATTGCAGAAAATGAACACTTTTATGGTCCTCTTATGAGCCTGCCAGCAAGTACATGTTAAGGGAACGTATGGGTGTGTATATGTGTGTACAATTATACAGTGCAGGGATACAGTGGGGTGCGTAGGTTTAGGTTACCTTGTCAATGTTTAGTATTCTGTAATAAATCCTTGGTTGTTACGATAAAAAAATTCAATCAAATATATCATACAGGAGACACACATAGTGATATTTGACAAGTGAAACGAAGTTTATAGGATTTAAAGAATGTGTGCCATGATTGTTTAAACAAAATTAGGCAGGTGCATAAATACTGGTTAATTTGTCAAACCATCACTATTGTTGTTCATTAGATGTTGTTCATTGTTCCTGCTTCCAACACATAAACTGCTGCCTATGTATCAGTCCCATTACACCTTTCCAGCTCACCTGTCCCTGCACATCAGTCAATGTTAAAACTAGTGAGACCCATCTGATGTATAGTTCATTCCACAAAACCAGGACGAGCGTTTTAAATATTTTCTAATGATTAACTGTCACAATCAATAGCAATAGACCCACTGATGAACATGCCTGGATTTCCCTTCATCATGTCCAGTTAAATGATGTATCAAAAATCCCACTTTGTCTTCCACACATCATGAATCGTTCTGTATTGCCTGAAGCAGTCTGGGAAAGCACCAGCTTCTGTGATGGCCTGTCCCATGTAGGTTGGCTGTGCCGGGTACATTTATTAATATAATTGTGTTATTATCATATTACAAATACATTTATTTTTTACATTTTATAGCTACAGTCAGTGGGATTCATTCCAAATGCACCCAAATGTTTAATTAAAAAAAGGTGCTAATCACTACAGAGTCAAAAGTACTTTGAGTACTGATGCCTGTTGATGACCCGACTCATGCGTCAGCCTGCTCTGTGAAAAAAACAGCCTGGTGTGAACGGTGTTTGTTGGAAGTTGATGACAATGCAGCATGATGACAGGGGTGATGACTCATGACGTCAATCAAAATTGTCGATGATGAAGTGAGAGTTTATTTGCAGAAATGCTGTCTACCTCTCTATAAATCTTTCTCCAGGCATCCCCGGCCTCAGAACTGTGAACTGTGTCCTTTATCCACTCACCCAACCAGCTGAGGCAGTTGGCAGCCCAACATGAGCCAGGTTTTGCTGGAGTTCTACAATTTATTATATTCTCTGTGATTTTAAACCTTAAACTGTAACATACCTTGAGAAGACTCTCAGTGTTATTTGGCACCTAATAAATACTCTCTAGATGATCACTTTGAAATCATTAGCATTATGTTTCTTCCAGGTTTCCCCTCTTTAAGTTACCTTTGTTTTACAAACCTTCTCAGAGCTTCTCAAGCCAATTTACTCCAGTGCTGCTGGACAAACAAGTTACAGTACACAAATATTTGGGCAGGCTGACAAGCTGAGCCCACAGAAAGACAGCAGTAATCTAAATGAAATTCTGAGATATACACCAAGCTAAGCAGACTTGAAACACTGTGGCTGTTTTATAATAATACACATCAGCTTTGATTGATGTTGAAGCTACTGCATGAATATTATTTTGGAATTTTGTTTTAGTAAAGATATTTGCCACAAATTCTGGAGAGATGCTGTCACAGACGTGAGGACAACACTGGCTGCAGTGGTAGGATTTTAGAGTACCATATGCAAAGTCTAACCATGTGTGTTACATACTGCCACCATAGGTACCTTGCTGTGAGTGAGACAGTGACAGTGTGTAGATTTGCTAATCCCTCACAGTGGTGCAACAGAACCACAAAGCTGAAACTTGAGAGCTGAGAAAAATGGTGTAAATACTTACCACATATACTTACCACATATTTACAAGTGGAGACAAGTGGAGTAAGTAGTTATATGATAAGTAGAACAAATGTAAGTAGTTTGGTTAAAGATAAATAATCTTGTATGAGTGATTTTGATTTGTATAGTGTCAAATCACAGTAAAAATGACCTTAAAGCACTTTTCATTGTACAAACAAATACAGAATAACAGACAATTTTCACAGACAAATGTGAAAAATACAACAGCCCGAAGAACTAGGCGACAATGAAGAAGTAAACCCCTCCCCCAACCTTCTTTTAAAACATCCTTTATTGACAGTTGCTCCATCATGTAAACAGAGCCCTGCTGTGCCCAGGGCACTCCAGTTAAAGAGCAGCCATCTCCCCCACACATTGTCCACAGATAAATTACACACCACAGCCATCTTCTCACACATCCAAACACTTAGACTGTACAACACACTGCTTCAGATGACTAAGCTACCTGCTTTCTCGCTATTAAAAGGACAGAGAGTGATAGAGTCAGAGACTAAAGGTGATTCATACTGCTTATTTTACAGTATGCACTGACATTTATATAAGTGGCGTAAGTTATGTAAATGTTATTACCAGAGCCTGTGTCTAAGGGAGAAAGTACTTTTTTATATTATTTTAAATTACCTAGTTGGTGTGATTCTATTAAATGCTCTCATTTGTCTTCAACATCAGCACAGTGGAGAGAAATTATATTTGACAGTTACTCACACTGCAATCCTTAAATGGCCTCTACATTCAGAGATTTTCATCATTTTCAAAAGCAGCAGCATGGCTGTAACTTGCAGCTGAGATAATTACTGAAACATGATGAGAGGAGCATCTGCTGTTGTAAATGTAAAGGGACTGTGCTGGATTTGTGGATGAAACTTCTGACTCTCTTTCTCCCTGTCTAATGCCCAAGCAGCCCATCAACATGATGAATGGTGTGATATCTCCCCAACAGGTCATTTACAAGTGGAGACAACAAAGACACCGAATATAAAGTTAAGTATGTTCAGATAAAACTGTTGTTGAGTTCTGTGTCTCCCAGTGATACTGATGGCCACAGTCAGCCCCTCCATTGACACAATTTGCCATCACAGGTCAATAACAGGTACAAAAGTCAGGATGACCAGTGTCCTCTCTACCACTGACTTGCCTGTGAGCTTCCTGTCAACTCCATCGGTCATCTACATCATTTGATTACGACAGACCCCCAACAAAGATCAAAAGAGATCGAGATAGAAAAGAGGCCTCTCAAAGACAATCTTAAAAGGAGATGCCCTCAAGCTTAGTGGAGACGGTATTAGGAAGCGCTGCTTAATTATGAGAGCAAACCTTTGTGGATGGCCCCGAGACATTCATTTTAGGAATTAATTTGGCACATAAAGAGATCATCAAATCTAAACATCCCTATGGCGTAGGAGGTCTTATCCACACAGCAGGCGGATATTGGCCCAGGCTTTTCATTTCAACACATTTTGGTGATGGATATCAGTCTACAAAATCAAAGACTGATCATAAGAACCCTGAATTCATTAGGAATGAGAGAAGACTGTTAAAAAGCCTAAAGCCCTAAAGGTACATGGACAACCAATCTAAACTAATTTTACATTAATGGAAATGGTCACAACTTTCATATAGAATGCATAATTTAATTATCTGTCAAACATCTGATCATGCCATACAAGATTCAGTTTTGTAACTGTTTTGGGTTCAGGCACTCATCATTCAGAACAAAAACAGTAGAAAGACAGACAAGCAAAAGCTCAAACACAGGAGAACAAGCAGGCCGAGCAGGAGAAGCAGGGAAATAGCTAGGAGGGTCTCAGGTGGGTAGCCCGAAGTGACCCAGTGACCATAGACGAGAGTTCAGGAGGGCCCCAGATGGGAAGCCCGAGGGGAACGTGTGAGGGTCCAGGTGAGCCGGGTGCACAGACCCCTCTTGAAGCCAAGCAGAAACCCAACGATGAACAAGGTCGAACCCTCTAGGGTGTCTCAGGGGAGAAGCAGTGGTGGAGGCGTCCTCAACTGAAGCAACAGCAAAGAAGCCATACTCAACATCATCCTGCCAGGTAACAGGAACCCGGAGTGGAGCGGTGGCGCCCATATCAGTGTGTCCTGGAACAGGAGCAGAGTCAGAGGCCGCAACATGAGCGAGGTCAGCCCGATGCAGAAGCTGGAGCTGCTGCGGCTGGAGCTTATCACATATGAGTGGCGGCCTGGTAGCTTCGAGGGTTAAGGCATCAGGCTGGGATGCAGAAGGTGACAGGTTTGATTCCCAACCCAACCCCCATACCAGGTGTGTCCTTGGGTAAGACACTTAGTGCTAGCTCCCCGGGCGCTGTCTGTAGCTGCCCACCGCTCCCCCCAAGGGGGGATAGGGGAAATGCAGAAGAACACATTTCACTGCGTGTTGTACACTGTGTAACTATGTATGTGACAAATAAAGCTTATTCTTCTTCTTCTTCTAAATACATTCTTATGATTAATTATACTATAAGTAGAATAAGTGTAAGGGCATTTGGTTTAAGATTAATTATCTTGTATGATTCTTTATGAATCTGACACCAGTTTTATTTTTATAGTGCCAAATGACAACAAAAAATATTTTGAAGCCCTTTACATTGTAATAAGAAAAATACAAAATAATTTCCATGACGTCATCCTGCCAGTGGAGCGGTGGACCATATTGATGTGCACATGAACAGGAGCAGATTTAAAGGCCACAACATGATCAAAAACAGTGATCACAACAGAATTGAACCACCAGTTTTCCTCAAAGCAGAAACAGGGGCAGATGTTCCAGGAGCTGTGGCAGCACAGGTCGATGGACAGGCCAAAGCCGCAGCACAACAACAAGCTGCAGCATGGGCCATAATAGGAACAGAATCAGAAGCTGCGGCTGGAGCTGAGGGCAGAAGGAGCTTGCCCTAACAGGTTATCTGAGTCCCACTGAGGGTGGCAACAACTGCAGCCAAACGAGGAACAGCTTGAAGCTGAAACAGCCAGGGTCTCAAGAACAAAATGCTCCCCATGCAGGCCATGGTCTTTTCTCTTCTGGGTTTTGCACACCGTCCCATAGAGCAGAGTGAGAAGATAATCTGTCCCTCCCTTACTATGTCTGAGGGCTTCATGGCTAAACACACCAGAGTGCTTGGTCCTAGTGGTCGGGTTATACTGTAAGGGTTTGACAGCTAGTGATTAAATAACAGCATACGGCTAAACATGTCATCACTGATCAAATTAGGAAGAGGACAAGAGGACAAGTATAAAAAAATAATGAATGTGCAAAAACAGTTGGTATGTTAAAAAGAAAAAATGTGCAGCAGACTGAGCAATCTAACATTTATTAATTACCATTGACATTACATAAGCTTTTATTTCACTGAATATTTCATAGTTAGATTATATTTACATAAAAAAACTTTGTTAGGATGTTCTTGAGGAAGAAATTAAATTCCATCTGCCACTATGAAACGGAACATAACCTTGGAACACTGAGCACAGATCACAGTAACTCTGCCTGTGAATAGAATTCACTTAACTTCACAATGAAAAATAAATGCAAACAACTAAAACTGCTTCTTTGATTAACTCTGCTGGCGGAGAAAATCAAGAGCAGACAAGTGGTACGCATGCTGAGAATGTTCACAGTAACAGAATGTGAGGCTATTAGGAGTCAGAAAGGAGGTGGCGGGGTGTGTGTGCATGTGTGTGTGTGTTGCTTTCACCTGAAGCTTAATCAACCTGCTTCTAATGACTAATGACAGAGCCAAGCATATCTTTCACTGCCAATGTGAGGACACACACTCACACACAAACACTGTCGCCTCAGAGCTGTGGTCATCTCTATGTTCATGTATGATTCAGCATGTTAGCAATATTGTACTACGAGATTATCTCAGGCTGGCTGAATTCTGACAATTGGTCAAATCTGATTGGCCACTTCCTGTATTTAATAGCTGTGCGCCCACAGGTGCATCCTCTTTGTATGGTGGATAGTATATTACTTTATTTATAAACTGCCTATTGTTCTATAGTTCACCAACACACCAACCTACAGGTCCTTCTAAAAAAATTTGCATATTGTGATAAAGTTCATTATTTTCTGTAATGTACTGATAAACATTAGAGTGTCATATATTTTAGACTCATTACACACAATTGAAGTAGTTCAGAGCCTTTCATTGTTTTATTATTGATGATTGAGGCTGTTAAAAACTCCCAGCCTGGTTCATTACTCAAAACCGCTATCATGGGTAAGACTGCCGACCTGACTGCTG
>JAUMTR010000002.1:303987-327860 GCA_032270685.1 Microctenopoma stevenorrisi | reverse complement strand
AACTACTTCAGTTGTGTGTAATGAATCTAAAATATATGACAGTCTAATGTTTATCAATACATTACAGAAAATAATGACCTTCATCACAATATGCAAATTATTTGAGAAGGACCTGTATGTTTGACAATGACTGAATATTAACATAAGAAACATACGTTGTGTCAGAGTCAGAGGATACAGGTGTTTCAATGTATTAGATCAGTATATTCACTTACAGTTAACTTTTCTATAAAATGGATCTTTAGCTTGTCCTTTTATTAAACAAATTAAACAGCCTCATGTAATTATCTTTAATCAATGATTGTTTTTACATCGTTTCTCATGCACTCCCTGTAGTGTCCCTATGTGTACCTGCATTTGAGAAACACAGTATTTGACCGATCTTAATGGACATTTGTGTAGGCAAATATAAAAGTTACAGAGATATAAAAAATTCCAGCTATACTGTGATCAGGGACGAAAAGACATATAAGACAACAGGTGTATACTCAGTATACTATGTAATCTTAGTATTGCAGAAAACTAAAAATATAAGCTTGAAGTGTTGCATGTTTAGCCTCTTGACTTTTGGTTTCATCATTTGCTTTCTAGATGAAAGGCTGGTCTTCCACACAGGGGGAAACACTGTTTGGCTCAGCTCTGCTGCTGTCTTTTGAGTCCATTAACCTCCCAATGAGCCTGTGAACAACTCCCCAGTGTTTGTTTGCAGATACATTCTCAGAAATATGTCACACCCACCTGACCTGTTAAACTTGCCAGAGACATGTTGGTCCAAGTCTCTTACTAGCTTATTTACCACCAAATTGTCATAACTGCAACAGCCAAATATGGCAGCCAGAGAAAGCTTAATAACTGACTGCCACACCATGCATCACTAACAGCTCATAATCACACCATGTACAGCGATCACAGATCTGCTCATTTCCATTCAAACCAAAGGCCATCTCAGTGACTGATCTTTACAGGTCTAAGGTCAATGCTGAAGACTAAATGACACTTACTGTATGTGACGCCACAGCTATTTTGTCACAATAGATGATCATGCTCCTGTCGTTCATTGGATATTACAGACACATTTCAGGCTTTACAATGGACTACCGCTATTATTATGTGGTTTTTCACAAAATTCGCGACATTCAAGAATGAGAAGGCAAAAAGTGTGGCCTAATGTTGTCCTCACTATCAAGCAAAAGAATCATCTGCATGGTTTTCTAAATCTCTATTGTCTGAATGATATTGTTGGGACGGAAATAAAGTGAGAGTTGGATTTGCTGAATTAAATCACTGCCTCTGTAAATGGTCATATTTTATTTGTGGTTTTATGGTTTATACTTTCTAAGTTCAATGTCATTGTTTAGTGTTCAAATTAAATTTGCTGCGTATACCTTTAGTACTTTTATTTTGAAGCGACTTTTTTTCTGAAGTTACAAATGTTTGTACCAATCAATTTATGTGTCAATTTATTTCCACATTTATATTCTACTTGATTTATAATTTTCTTAATACTGTGTGTGTTCAGTTTTCATGATTGACTTCATGAAGTCTGCAAATAAACTGTCTGCCTGTGCTTCAGGAGAATTACAGCCTCATCATTCCAATCAAAGGTGCCATTCCTGCGTCACAAGTTCCACCATTGATACTGTATTGCTGTTTCATATCTGATGTGTTATATGAGTGGTTCTCAAACTTTTGGTGGTTTCTTAATCATTCCCCACTTGGCAATAAGAAATATTTTTTCACTCAACTAAACAATAGAATAGACACAGTCTAACATGAAACTCATTAATCGATCCCATGACCTAAACTCAGTGAACAGATGTCCGGGGATGTCAATTGTATAACTGCACTAAACACGGAACCCCAGTTGATAATATAACCTTACAAAGTACATAGGGTGATTATGACTCTGAATTATGATTATGACATGTTAGGCATTGGAGGAGTACCAGATTTTCCACGACACATCCAAAGCTGTGGAGAGCATCAGCTCCTCAGCTGTTGTGTGCGGTTTCTTACACTGGGAGTGTATGCCACTTGTCACTGTGTATAACCCTAACCCCCTAACCCTAACCCTAACCCATAGTGCTTTGTTGTTTACTGGTGCAAACATTTTTTTTCCTGCTGATGGCGTTCCACAAGTTTTGGATGGATGTGACTGGACTTTGATATCTCTGTCATTAGTTTGTTAATATTTCCACTCTACAGAAGACTGACAAGCTGATGTGATTAACACAAGAACAGTATTAGTAACGTTATTAGTACAATGATTTCATTATCAATGTTCCATAATTTCTAGCATTAAATAAAACATCTGTACAGTCTGATCCTATGTTTAACATGTCACAACATGCCATGAAAATGCAGCCAAGCTTTATCTGCACACAGGACCTCTGAACATTAACGTTTCTCCACATGTGATCTTTACTTTACTTTGCTTGGCAGACGCTTTTATCCAAAGCGACTTTCAGGGAGCTAGCACTGGGTGTCTGGCTCAGGGACACACCTGGTAGAGGATGGATTAGGAGTCAGACAAGATTCGAACCTGCGACCTCCTAAGTCCCAGTCTGACGCTTCACCCATTGAGCTACCGGATCAACATTATTGATCCATAAACCACAAAGAACAAAAGATATCATCATTTCTGTTGTCCAAACGACACTTTCCCTGAGGGAATTAATAATGTAGTAACTATTATTACATATGTTACAGTAGACTGGTTAGAGATTTACAGATATATAGACATAGAGATAGACAAATCTAAAGAGAAATTTAGGACAAAAGGGAAATTAATAATGCATCACTGATTCAGATTCACCCGATTTTGGATAAGCGGGAAGACAATGGATGGATGGATGATTCAGATCTAACTAAAGAAACTCACAAGCTCCCACCAAGGCTTCACCACCAGCACCTTCCTCCCCACCTATGCAAGCAGCCAGCGTCAATAGCTGTTGGCCCATCTCATACCACTCCCTTTCATAGCCATGTTTTTATCTTCCTTTCCTTGTCTTTCTGTTCCTCCTTCATCTCAGCCACTCCCCTCTTTCCTTTCTTACTCCCTGATTGCCCACCGCTGCACTTTATTTCCAAATTTACTACCTTTACTATTTAAGCCCCTGAACTTTTCACTTTCCTTTGTCAGTTCATCCTGTCATCAGTCTGATCGATGCCCCTTCTGCCCGTCATTTATTTATTAGATATGAGCAATGTTCATGATGAGCCATGGTACTACTTCTACTTTACTTTGTAGACCCTTTCATCCATAGACAGGTATGGGCTAGAAGTCTAGGCTGGGATTGAATCCTGCCACTTTCTGCATCCCAACTGGACTCTTAGGCCAGTACATCTCTTTGGATTCTCTATTCAATCCAAGGTAAGTTGGTTTGGGCTTGCTTTCTGTCCTATCCCCAACCTCCTTCTCTCTTTTTGTCTCTTCATGTTCTGTTTCCGGTCAGCACTTCTTCCCTACAAGCTTCTCCTCCCTATTAGCATTTAATTATTTTTTCCACTCTCCAACCTGCCTGTCTTCGGAGAATATTTTAGTGTAGTAGTTTTGCCTCTTGCAGAAGTGATTTTCTGTTCAGTTTTATTTCCCTCTATGTATAGATGTGTGTTATTAGAGTCCTCTGTTATTAAAGTTGTTCAATTGTATGAGTCCTCTCTTGCCGTGGTCTGCCTTTTTGGTCTTCCATTTGTAGACACCCTGCCACTCCCTAATTGTTGCTGTGATTAGAGTAGAAAGATAAATACTAATCAGTGTGGCAAAAGAGAAGGGTTCCCCACTGGGAGGTTCTACTGACTGATGAAACTTTGTGGTTGTTCTTACGTCTGAATGTTTAGCAGCAACAGGAGAAATCATAGCAGTGTGAAATCCAAGCTGTCTATCCTCATCCTTCACAGTTTGCCAGAATGTAAAATTTTTTTTGTAGCCAGTACCATCCAGTGTATGAAAGAAAAAAAATGCTGGGTTTATTACAGCACAGCTGTCTAATGAACAGCACACACCATGTACTCCTCTATGATGATGGATCATTTGGTAAGTGCTTTTAAAGTCCTGTCTCATGTATAGTAGCTTCATAGTTCTTAATGTCCTTCCGTTCAAAGGCTTCGGTTGCTTTGATGTTGAGGTTGTAATTTCAACATGAAGTTAGATTTAACTACTAATGAAACAAACCACAGCTTCCTATGACATTGTTTGACACTTGCCTATAACGTATGTTTCTTCTGTCCATCCCTTGATTATTTATTTCCTTTCCTCCATTTATTCCAGTCTCCAGTCACCTCTGATCCTTGATGTCTAATGTCTATCCTCACCCTGCTACTGTTTTTTTAAGGCCTCCTTTTGTTTGACTATTTTTTACAGTTTTATTGTTAGCATTGTAACAAAATCTAAGCCTAACAGTGAACGAATGAAAAAGATTATCTACCCCTGTCTCTGTGTCAGGGATGAAGATTCTTGATGAAGAATGATCATAGACCACAAAGTCTATTAGAAACCACACAATAATTATGTTAGTGGGAAGTTGGCACACATTATACTGTGCTTTACTACTACCATATATGAGCTGTTGTGTAGAGGTCAGTAATACACAAACAATAAATATAATGCAGAAAAAGGTCATCAGACTAATAAACAATGCAGGACACAATGACCACACAAAGGTAATCTTTATTAAAACTCAAGCAACAAAAAATTCCAAAGTTTAAAACAGCACAAATAATTTATAAAGCAAGAAAGAACATACTTCCAAAAGACATCTGAGGACTGTTTACAGAAAGAAAAGAGGGATATAACTTAAGAGGGAAGTAAAAATACACAGTGCTAGAACAAATTTAAAAGTACGTCTATCTCAATGTCAGGGGTTTAATTATGGAACGCATTAACAGAGAAAATACAAGAAAGTAATAACATTAATCAGTTTAAAATGAGCTATATTAAAACAAAATTAAATAAATATAGGGTTGAAGAAAACAGGATTAATTCAGGACAGTAATTGAAGAAAAAATAGATTTTTCCCTTTTGCTTTGTTTCGTTTCTTTATTTGTAAATCTGCTATTTTACATATCCTGTCTGTTATTTATAAGAAAGACATATATTGTTATTGTTATATTTGTTTTGTTTGTTTTCTTCTTGACTGAGAGAAACTAACTGTGAATAAGAGATGTAAAATATGGAGCGGTAGGGCTCCTTTTCATACAAAAACATGGAATGAGAATATGTAATGGTGATGAATGTACACATGTCTGAAATATAATTTACTAACTTAAGTCAAAACATTTCTTTCTTTCTTTCTTTCTATGCTTTTATTTGTTGCACACACACCTTGCACTCAGTGATATCTTAAGGATATGTATAAGGGAATAAATAAATATTTATATAATAAATATATAATAATAATAAATATTTACCATTGTGTCAATCTGATGCAGATACCAACCTGGCAATACACATCATACATCATACAATGTTCAAGCTCAACACATACTTATGTAGGTATACACATTTTTAGCAATTCATTGTCCTTTCCATATTTTCTCCAACCTTAAAGGCCTTTTTTTTCCCTCTGTGCATGTGTGTGATGGGGGGGTGCACGCTGCTGGCACGCTGCCACTCCCTGAAGTAGCATCTTGGCTGGCAAAGGTCTCTGTGGTCAGCCAATCAAACACCCCACAGGTTAAAAGGGAAGAATCATATTGGTGTAAGACACTCATCATCATCGCACTGGGCCGTCTTCCCCTGAGCGACCACAGCTCTCATTTAGTGAGTGTGCGTGTGTAAAGTGTGTCTATGGAGATGCCAAATAGAAAATTCATGCTGATCTGATTGTGCTCCTGTGCTTTTGATGTTAACCATGATAACAAGTGCCAATTACAGAGACTCCCGTTTGGACAAAACCAGCATGTCAGCTGCATTTGCTCTGATGTCAGATTATGACAAGAATACAGATAATGACACATCTGTTTCCCTGCAGTCTTTGCTGAAGTCTGTTCTCATCAATGCTAATAGAGCATTCTAGTTCTTGACTGTAGGCTCTGGGTTATTCTTTATATGTTATAAAAATATCAAAATGATTTCTAATTGAAGAAGAAAAAGAAGAAGCTGCTATCTGTGTAATTAAGACAGTTCGGTAATTGTGCTAACTTTAGTCTTTTACTGCTCTCCAGTGGGTCATTCTTTGTCACTGAGCTGGCAGGGCCCGATTCCAGAAAGCAAACAACTTGGCAAGCTCCATTAGAGCATATTAGGAAAGATTAAGGCCACCATTTCAACCGTTTAACGGAGGGGATGCCCACATGCCTCGGTTCTCATTTCTGATGACTGACTGAATTTCTGCTTATGGACAGCAAGAGGGATTAGTCAAATGTTTCCACCCCGTTTCCCTCCTTCTTTCAATCCTGCCATCTCCACCCCAGCTTCTTTTGGCTACCCCCCTGCTCACAGAGATGTCTGTCCAGCCACGCACAAGTTAGCTGGTTGTGAATATGCTCAAAGACATAAAAATCCTCTGCACTAATCTGCTCCCTTTTTGCTCCGTATCTCCCACTGTTTTCTTCATGCCAGTGAAGTGAGGAGGAAGGCATGATGTTTGGTGAATTATTCAGATCCAGGGATCTAAAGGCTGCTGCAACATAGCAGGCCTGGCCCTTTGACTGGATCCCCACAGAGACATATTAAAACTAGCACAGCTGTCCTCCCTGCCACACACACACACACACACAACTGATGAATGCAAAAGAGAAAAATGAAATATGTGAAAAAATATGAATTAATAATTTGTAAGAGTGACTTTTACATTAACATCATAGATATAAGCTCCAACCGAATGGATATGTCCAGTATGTTACCATAGTCGAATTCATCATTTCTACAACTCCAGCTGTGAAAAAAATAGAATTTTTACAGTTGATAAAAGTGATGTGACACAAACATTGCAAGAGGACACTGCCACTGCACGCACAGCAACCAGAGCTAAACCATTTCTCATCACCACGCCCACTCAGTCACAGAGAGCGGCTGCATTCACACATGAGCTCAGTCAGACACTGCACAGACTTTGTTCTAGTAGCCAAAGTCTAATTTCATGTCTGGACTAACTGCCCCAGACATTTGTGTTCTCATATGCAGCTCCTCTGGGTAATGTCTAGTTCAGAGTTGCAGTCCTAATGAGCGTGTTCTAAAATGAACAATGTGACCAACAAACACTCTGCATGGACATAAGTCATATACTGAGAAACATGAGGAAACAAAATATTTATGTAGCAACTCTCTCCTGGGATTCTCTACCACATTTATTCCATCATTTCCTCATTCATATCTTTCTTCCTGCTTTCTCAGGCTCATGCATTAAACTGTGCATAACAGTCTTTTGATCTGTTCCTATCAGAATGGGTTTTGATTGTGGTGGGAGGATTTCTAAGGCTTCACACTCCTAACAGTGAGGGTTGTTAATCACTTGCTCTTACACAGTGTTTGAACAACACATTAGCATGAGCCTTATTGGCACATTTGTATGGTTTAAATCATTTTGCTGTGTATACCTGCCCACTTGTGACTGAAAGAAAGCTGCCGAGTGTGGGCAGGTAAATAAAACCTGTTTTAATAATGTATTGATGAGGGTGAGAGCGGCTGCTGACTGACACTGTTTACTTTTTCTCTAATGCACCGACACCCCAATGTACCCGCAGGCAGGACTTAGTTCACACACACACACACTGTAGAGTGTCTGAATCATTAGGAATGAATGACAGTGATAGAAAAAGCAGCTTTTCGAAAAATACAGACGCCTCTCTTTAAGGTCAAGAACAGTGAGGAGAAGCTGATTACAAAGATTTGTACATGTTTGAGTTGCTTCTAGAAATATATTAATGTTAAAAGAAAAAAAAAGCACTCAGCCCAAAACCTCCCTCTTAATCTTTTGCCCTAAGAAGGATGACAACATTTATTAGTAGACAGGCTTGAACAGAGCAAGAGAAAAAAAAGTCTTCTTCTCTTATTGACGCTGCTGAGTTTCACCCTGCAGCTAAAAAACAAACACATACACACACGCACACTCGCGCATATAAGAAGACAGAAATATGTCTCTCAGCCTGTAGGTCTGGCAGATGAAGAGTGGATTTTCCTATGCACTGCAGAGTTTTCTCCCTCATTTTCTTTATTTGTCTTCCAGGCCGGGACGCTTTCATTTCCTGTTGGCCCTCTCGCTTTATAAAACATGAAATATGTTTTATTTAGCCTTTGCCGATAATGTAGCGATGGTATCAGTGGTGAATGGGTGGCCACCAGGCAGCTATGAGGGCCCGTGAGTAGGATAGTTACTGCTGGAACCTGCTTTCCCACTGAATCCAAAGTCACAAATCTCCTCTGTCAGCCACATGGAAGATTTCAATGTTTCCTCCCTTGTAGAGAACATCATCCACTGTTCATCTTCCACTGGGAAGCGATGGCTCTGAGGGGAAATCACTTGTTTTAATCAGAATTATAAATCTGCTACAGTCTATAGTTGCTATCTCACTTCACATCATGCTCCATACTTCTTCAGCAGAGCCGCAGAAGACAGGTTAGATTAGAAAGGAGGTCTATCACATACACAACAAGCCCAACACAGAGATTCTATATATTTCTCCAAGAGAAACACCCTGGCTGGTAGTCCTTATAGGAAGCCCTTAAAGGAATGTTTTCACTTCATCTTCCATGTGAAAAATGATAGGCAAGGCGCAGAGAAACGATTTCCACGTCTTCTTTTTCTTCTTCTATTCACACATATAATGTATATATACATGTCAAAATATTTGCACTTACATGAATGTGTCCTAATAAATCTGTAGGAGACAGTAATTGAACTGAACTGAATTCCATTTTTAGTCTTTGCAGGATTCAGCCTTACTCAGAAAAGTCTATTCACTTCTTATCGTTGCGTCCATACAGCTCAGGTGCTTTTTGTGTGTTATGTAATGGATAAGGTTCAGCCACCAACCTTTGGGGATGGCAGGTCACAGTACGCAGTAACTTAATGTCTTCCTCTGATGGCTTTGACTGTTAGAGACCACCTACTACAAACATTAACTGTGCACATTTGACTGGAATTCACTGTGTTTTTAACGCGATAGTCACTTTGGAAGAAGCATGACTCTTACTATGATGTACAGCTGGCAGCACGCACCTAGCAGGAGCAGTGAAACTAACTCCCTCCAGTGATGTCAATTAAAGAAAAAACCTCAATAAATCCTCAGTTTTCCTCTAAATTATAATGTCTCAGAAGCTTTTGTGTAACAGCTGTAAGAAATAAAACCCATGCAGCATGCATTCAATCATGTACATTAAACTTCTTTTTTTTTAATTAGTTAAAATTGTCAATTAATTGTGAAATATAATAACAAAGAATGCTCTTTCATTTTGTAATTTCCATGTGTACTAATATACAGCATGTTTCTTGTAATCTTCATCAATCATAGAAGAACATGCAGCATGAATCACCCTGCCTCGCCTGGTGTTTAAATAATACTGGTACTCATCATTTATCTTCACATTTATAGTGCTGAAGTAGTATATTCAAGCCCACTTGTGCATAAATGACTTATGAAATGCATTATAGATTAGGTGTGTTGCTGTCTGTGGAACCCTAACTGTCTGATGCACTTCGGTATGGCCTACACAAAATGAATGAATGTTCACCCAAAAAGAATGGCAAAAGAATAAAATATTTGTAAAATGACATTTCTTATGCAGAAGTATGAGCAGATAAGTGTTTAACTTAACTTAACTTTTAGAATCTATCAGCCTGTAAAAGAAGCCACAGAAAGGTTTTTCCGCTCCCTGTCCCAGACCAGTGAGTCTCTGACACTCACCTCTGTGTGTCTGAAACAACCCTGTCTCCTAAAAAATACGCCATTCCCAAATATGTTTTTCTACAGAACATGTTTGCACCTAATTACGGTTTTGTACAACGTAATTATTACTTTGTACAGAAATGTTTTTTGTGAATGAATTAAATGCATTTATTACATACATGTATTAATGCAAAGTCATTCAGAAGGAGGTGGTTGGGGAGGATGGACGGTGTACACTGGGCAGGGTTGGCATGCCAGAGACCTGAGTTTTATACCAAAGGTTGGGTTTAGGCAACAAAAAGGCTGAGGTTAGAGTTCGAAAGAAGAAATGCAATGTTAATTGCAGATTAGAAATTTGGCCAGACAAATATATGTTTCTTGTAAACATATGATTATTATGTTCACAGAAAACATCATCAGTTCTCTACAAAAACCTAATCTGAAATGAAGTTTAGTTGTCATTTTTAAGCGACCAGGCTGAAAGGGGCTTGAGAGTAGGGCACTGAAAGCAGTCCATGCTGTAGCACTTTGTCTCAGGACTGTGTGTGGGTGTGTGTGTAAACATATACATATATATATATGCCCTTCTTGTGATTAAAGTACATAACAGTAGTTTCCTGTGTTGCTCAAACATGTGCTGATTATTTTATTTATCACCATCTACATCTACCTGAAGAACTGGAAGTTGCAGCTTCAGCAGACTGACAGACTTTGAATTGAGAGATGAGACGTAATTCTTGCTCTCAGAATATTCTTCATCTTAAGAAGTGGTAAACTAGCTTGTCTGTCTATGGCCTTCTGAGCCACACAGGCAGGCCAATTCATCTGCACTGTTCCTCTCACATCTTACAGTGAGAAACAGTATTGACCCGTTTTTGGTTTACTACACATTGATTAATGGTTTAATATTTTTTTCCCTGGCTGCTGAGGCGTCGGCAGGAAAGATGCTCAGAAAACAGAAAACAATGCTTGAAGTTGGTACAGTGTTCCTGCTCAGGGCTGTTGGAACTGACCTATCAGAGCTGTCAGGTACTTTCTTAGAAAAAAGAAAGGAACTATAAGCTAGTGTTTAAAACAGGGAAAACAGGTGCTGGAGAAACAGACACTGTGAGCTGAGCAAAACGAGCTTTATGAACTGTAAAGCATTTCATTGTGAGTCCCTGAAAATGAGCATATAGTAATATGTCTGCTTTAATTTGACTGTTAAGTGTTGTGTCCTCTCTGGCTGTGAAAATAAGCACTGAAGCACATTGCAACTTAATAATTCCCTTTTTAATCATGCCTGTGCAAACAGCTGAAGTTGGTGCCATGGAAGTATAAGCTCTAAAAATGTAATTTTTCTCCTCTCCTTGAGGCCCAATTAACTTTGTGCTCACAACCCTTAGAGTCCAGTCCACTGATAGAGTAAAGAAATAAATATTTAGATGATTAATTACTTCTAAACTGCTGGAAAAACAACAACAAACCATGGCCTAGCAGAAAGAACATAATTGGGGATGGAGCTTTTGAATAGCTTGATGTGGTGCGCAATGTGCCGTTCTCCATGATGTTATGCTGTCTTGCTATGAAATATTAATGCACATTGTGTTTTCTCCAGCTGAATGCTTTGTGCTCAAACATTAGCATTAGTGCAGTTATTGCATTTTTGTTGCTTCAAGAGGAAAGTGCGATTACTTACTGTTGTTTAGGGAAGAAACAGCAAAACGTCGTAGCAGGACCACATTAAAGATAAGGCCAACCTGTTTTACATCATTATCACTCAGCTCAGCGTTAATGAGACAGCAGGTTGACCCTCATTACGTTTCCTTTCAGTGCTGTTGTCAGAGTAAGTGAGGATCAAACTCATCAGCCTCGATGAAAGAAATAATACAGAATAATGTTTGACCTAATAGATAATGTCACCGATGTAGGTTAGTGAACAAACACGCACACACACACACACACACATGCACACACACACACGCCCGAGCCAAACATAATGATGAGGAGCATCTAACCTGCTGGACGCTTTGCTCACGTCTCTGTAGCATGTTGGGTAATGCTGTCTGGGGTATGTGTTTGTATCCCCGAATCTGCAGAGCAGATGTTCAGAATGCTGTTTGTATCTCCTGCTGTGTCCCTAACCCCGCCACTGCCTCCTCCCCCTCTTTCAGCATTATCGCCCTCTTATTTTTATCTCTCCCTCTGTCGCGCTCTCTCGCTCTTTATTAACTTTCTTCTTCTCCCTTTCTCTTGCTTTGACACATTGAAAAAGAGGAACTCAATGCTTATCTTGCCACCAATGCAAGTGCCCCCATTCCCCCCTCCGGGGCTTGTTATGGTGTGGCGCACACCAATGACAGATAACGACTAGGCTAATGAATTTCTAAACTAATCTATATTTGTACACAGTTCACGAGGGGCCAAGCAGGCAGAGGAGAGAGAGAGGGAGGGAGAGAAAGAGAGCAATGGGTGAGAGGCAGACAGCCAACAATAATGAAAGCAAGAGGAACGGCGAGGAGAAAGTTAAGCAGGGTGACTTACAGAGGCAAGACAGGGGCTGAGCTAAATAATGTAGGCATCATTTTGGGCTATGGTGAAGTGTGCTGTCTGCCAGGTCTAAACTCAGTGTAAAAGAATGGAAACCTGGCCAGCCCTGTCCTAAGGAGCTGCTGCCCCACATACAGGAGCATTGTGTGGCTTTGGTCCAGCTGTCAAAGTGCTGTTTCAGGAAGATTTTGGCATAAAAATGGTCAGGTGCTTCCAAATAGTTTCCAAAACTGCAAAGCGGTTTCCAGCAGAGAGCTCTGTCTCAATGCTAACTGACCTGAAACAGCAGCTTGGGCTTTAGAACCTGTCAGTGATTCTGGATGACTTCCCCAAACCATACATACATCCAAATACCCGTTGGTCATATTGTGTGTCTTTAGATTTTTTGCAGCTTTGCTTTGCTATTATGCTATTATGACTAAAAGAAATGATGTTTATCATTGTCAACACCGTACATTAATACTGAAAACACTGACATTATGACACGACAAGTGCAGAATTATTTAGTGAACAAACAACTCTGTAAATATGAAAAGAGTATATTATAATAATAATAAGTTATATAATTAAAGCTGGAGCTCCTCTCCTCTCTGCAATGAATTACATGCCACGGTTCCTTTTCATTATCTTAATTGTTTTTCTGCTTCTCTGTTCATTTCCTTTCTGCAGGTGCCCTCAGCTTCAGTAAAGATATTTTATTATATATTACATATTTGTCTTGCATTAATGCTGTTCTATAGTCTCTCTGCATATGGCTGCCTAAGCCCATGTTGGTTAGTTGGTTTGGTTTCAGTCTGTTTGCCTTTTTTACCTCATGCCTGTTCGTCTGAGTGATTTCCATTTTGTGCATGACTGACAGACTTGACTTGACTGAATTGATGTAAGTTTAATTTGTTACAAAGAAATAACTTTACATTTAGACATGATGTTAAATATGAGATAAGTAGATCTATTTTTTATAAAATATAAACATTTGTATATTTTAGTAAAACGATATAATCTGGTTTATTTGAACAGACGTGGGCTTAAATAAAACTAAAGTTAGTTACAATTTGACGATACCAGAATGTGTTTATATAAAATATGTATGCTTTAGATAAATCAATCAATATTTGAATGACAAATTAAGCTTGCAGTTTCACCAGATCAATGTGTGTTAACAGCGATGTGGCTAACTCTCTGGACTAAACTGTACATACCAAAGTGTCCTTTTAAACTTTGTTTTCTACCACACTATGTAAAGGACTGCCCTTCCTCAATCCAACACCCAACAAGACACACTTTGCTGACAGATTAGCTGCTTATGCCCCTTCAACCTAAGGCCCTACCCTGACTGTTTTCATGCCATTGCAATGTCTAGGAATAATGTTTCCATGCCCTGTTCAGGGGTACTGACCTTGCCCTTGCCTAAAGCAGCAGCACCATTGCTGACAGTCTCCAGGGAGACTCGCTGCCCACTCCCCAGTTAGACTTGGGGCAAATAAAAAGGACGAGTTTCCTCACAGGGACAAATAAAGAAACTTACTAAAGGTCTTCTCCCAGTACCAGACCCACTGAAGACACCATAAACTGCTGCTAGCAAGATATTATTCAGAAAACAGGAATGTTTTCAACTAGAGGTGCCCTTGATTATTATTTGCCTCTGTCCCTGAATATGTGACCACATACATATTTTAAGAGGTCAATCTTGATGTTTTTAATTTATTCAAAGCTTTTTATTTGAAATGTTCTTCCTTAGTTACTATTGGACTGTTTACAAAACGTAACCCTCTTCCTGTAACTACTGCAGCCCTGATTCAGGACACCAAGACTTTCAGATTTGCTTTTGCTGCACTGATAGTTCACCCAGCTACACACTGTGGTTGTTCCGTGTTACTTCTACCATGTGCATAACAGGTGAGTTTCCACTTGCACCATATACCTACCTATTGTCCTGGTATGGTCACTCATGCACGATGTTGTACACATGTACTGTACAGTCCTGTATCTTAAATCACCCATAATCCTATTGTGCTTGTCCACACTACTGACTCAGTCTATGGGTAATTTTATGTATCATATCAGTGTACAGTGACAGCTATAGCTGGTGAGGATTCTCTTTCCCTCTGGCTGACATCAACAGGACCATGGTCTTCACCATGTCAACTGGTCAGACCTCCAGCTGTCTGAAGCCACATATGTTACTTAGGGAAAGGAGAATGTCCATCAAACAGCTTATTTTATTTCAGCCAGCAGTGTTTGGCAGATGCTCTGGTGATGGCTGTGGTTACAAAAGACAGAACAAAGAAAAACACATGACAAATCCATTTTGAAATGCTGATCCTTCTTGTTCTTCTGAGAACTAAAATATTTGAACCTAAACATAATTCCCTAAGCTGTAGCCAATGGTTGTGTTTGAATGCACAAAGCATTACATTCTTAAGTAAGCTGGTGTTGGCAACATATGGAAACCATAATAAAGACCCTGCTCACACTGACACTCTTATTACAGCAGGTACTGCAGTGTGATAGCATATTTTATACATTCACTTCTTGCTGCCAACATCTGTGCGAAACTGCAGCAAGAGAGATATATTCAGGTTAGTTTATTTATTTAGAAATCATCAAATCATCCCCAACACACTTTAAATAGTACCAGAATTATACAAAAAAATAACAAGCCCCAGTTAAGTAATGCAAGGCAATAATAAAAAAAATCATCCATTCTTTGAACTGACCTCCATTAGAACCAGACTCAGTGTGGACGGCCATGTGCATCGGTTGCTGTAAGTGGAAAGAGAAAAACAAAACTCTTGGCTGGTTTGCAGCATGAGTACCTGCATGCTGAAAACAAACAGAGGCCTGAGATACTTGCAGAGAGACAGAGAGATAGGACAGCTAACACAACATTAATGACAATAGTGGCATATATTCATTATTATTATTATTATTATTATTATTATTATTAATAAAGCGGAGGGGAGAGGTGCTTTCAAGAGAGGTCCCATAAGATGTTTCAGAGTCACCTGCAACAGCTCTGACTATAAGCTTTATCAAAACATTTAAAGCCTAGTCCTAAACACATAAAAACAAATATGAAATTGTTCATATAGCGTTATTATCTTAAATACAGAATTTTAAGATCCATCATAAACCAATTACAAAATGTCACCGAAGCAACATGCTGGACACGTAGAGCCAGGTTTGTATACTATAGGCAAGTTGTCTCTTCCTTATTTTTACACTTTACATCTTAAAATTGATCCAGGAACATTTTAGGCCTACCAGGCTACTGTGAATGCAACATAATTCAATGGTGAATGACACTTAGCTCCATGTCTCCAGACTTTACTTGTTGCTTATGTAAAATTCTATAAAAGTATAATGGCATCTGAATAAATTCATATTTATTTTTTAAGGGCGAGACAAAGTTTAGGGTTTGCTGGACTGTAAGCTGACAGATCACTCAGATTTCAGCAACAATATCATATCAATAAAAAATATTGCACATATACCGTAGATGACCCAAGTAAAGAGAAAATGCTGTTTTTTTAAGTGATGATTTAGTCATTCAGATGTGGACTTGCTGGTGTGTTCTGGATCATTGTCCCGCTGAAGATCCTAGTGCGTTTCAGATTGAAGTCAAAAAGTGATGGTTGCACATTCTCCTTCAGGTGTTTTTGGTAGAGAGCAGAATTCATTGTTCCATCTGTTGAAATTGCCATAAAGAACGGACAACCGACAGCCAGTGACACATGACAGAGTTAAAACACATAAAGAACTCTGATAAAGAACTGATTTTAGTAAATCAGCAGCAGCAGAATTAGCGTCAGCATCGTACAGTGTACGACAGAACAGAAAACAGCGAACAGGAAATGCTGCACCACTGCTTCCTTTTATTTAAGCACACTTTTTTTTTATCTCCACTGGATAAGAGGGTAATATTTGAGAAAGTGTGGTAATATTTGCAGGCTAGCAGAAATCAGGCCTGGGTAACATTCTACCCAGGTTATATCTATGTGTGAATGTATATATTAGAACTGTATGAGATCAAAGACTGAAGGTAGGATCCTAACTTACTAGACTTAGAGAGAAAATGGCACCAAAGGACACTAATGTTGAAAAAATGTGGGTGAAGAGATTTCAGATGCTTTTCAGTGAGACCCAATTGAAAATTCCCCCCTCCCTCCCTCTCTTCTCCTCTCATCCTCTCTTTTCCCTCAGGCTCTCTGTGCCAGACTCTCAGCAGTCCTGGGACTCTCTCTTCTAAATGCTTCCTTATGAATGGGTCGGTTCAGGAACTCTCTCTGTTCACGTTGACCTTGTCTCACTCTCTTTTTCCTCGTCTGTGTATAAATTACAGGATTTATTGGTCTAAGGATAGATGATGTCGAATGTTGCACATACTTACACATTGAATCTTTAATACATTTGCATAGGCTGAGTAGCATCTCAAATTGTTGGAAACGTTAAATGTAGTTTTTTTTTATATATATATGACTGCCCAGGCAGATTCACAGTTGTTCACACTCTCACTCAGGTGGTCAGAGTGACTCACACAGAAGTCAGACTACTCCACCTTCACCAAAAGGCACACACACACAACGTTTTTAAGTAACATGCACAGATTGATTGGGTGTTGCAAGAACTGGTAAATATGTACATTTGACTGGCTTATGAATCATTTCATCTGGTCAGAGAGTCAGGCCATTTTGAAGAATACTGAGATGTCCTCTGTGCAAATATTTGTCATTTGAATCGTTGGATTAGAAGAAGACTACAAATCCGCTTTATTGTCATTGAATACATTGTTACATGCTACAACATAATTTGGTCTTTGACCCATCCCCCCTTGGGTGGAGCAGTGAGCAGCCACAGGCGGTGCTTGAGGAGCTGGCGCTGAATGTCTCGCTCAGGGACACACCTGGTATGGGGGATGGGCTGGGTTACTCAGCTGGGAATCGATCCTGCTATCTCTGAATCCCAGCCCTCTGCCTTAAACATTGGGCTACCAGGCGGCTGCACCGGCCACTAATCTCCAGCCACGGTTCCTCTTACTGCACACACATTCTCAGTGCATCAGAAATGGTTACCGATGGAGCTTGTTAAGAGGAACTGATGGCAGAGAATCTGCTTTTTCAAAATAATAGACTAATATCAGACTGCGCTGTCTGAAAATGAAAATATAATTTTTTCCTTTCTGTGCTGCCCAATACCAAATGTCCACCAAACCGGTTCTTAAACAATGCTTTAGCAAATGTTGCCGATATATGTTCAGTTTACTAAACTCTGACATGTTCCTTTAATAACCCCAAGGCTATGACATATTTAGTTAGTAGTGTTTTAGTTTTGAAACATTTGTGTAATGTAATAAAGTGTAATGATGTAATGAGGCACCCAGTGCAACGATTTAGATTACACTGGAGTCAAAAGGTAAAACCATCAGTAGAACTGACCATAAACTTTAGCTTGTCTCTTCAGAGCACGACACATTGACTGCACTGTGTCATCTAAAACTGTCTATTTGGGTTGTATCACAAAGCCGACTTGTCATTTAAGTACTTTACTTTACTTTACTTTACTTTGCTTGGCAGACGCTTTTATCCAAAGCAACTTACAGGGAGCTAGTGCTGTGTGTCTGGCTCAGGGACGCACCTGGTAGGGGATGGACTAGGAGTCAGACGAGGTTTCAAACTTGCGACCTTCTGCATCCCAGTCTGACGCTTAACCCTTTGAGCTCCCGGGCCCACCTGTGTAAGTAACTGTGATGCGATGTGAAAATGATACTGTCTGCTAATGGTGCTAGATGGGAACAGAAGCTTACTGAGCTATGAGCTATATACTGTAAGTCTTTATTTGATTCTAAAAGATTCATTAAACAGACAAATCTGTAAGCTGCACCATTCTTGGGGAGGGCGAGCTAGAAAATTAAATTAATCCACCAGGTTTCACATGGTAAATTAGTCTAACTGTGGCACCCAGCTAAGTGAGCCTGGTGTTAATGTGGTATGCCTGCTTTGCATAAATGTGAATTATGGGTGGCTTTGGTAAAAATGTCAGCAGGGATCACGGGCAGACTTGGAGTGATAGGGATTCTGGGAGAGTGCAAGCTGGTGTAATGGGAGAGCGGATCAAGGCAGTCTTTATGCAAGGTTGCGTTAATACCACACGGCGGTCATGCAAATGAGGGACTTTATTTGCCAAAGAAGTAATTAGAGGAAAAGCCTGTGCTCATGTTCACCTTCCTGTCACAGACTGCAGGCCTGGATGCATTCTGCACAAATCATACATATACCTTCTCTAAACTGTTTGCTTTCATCTCACTACATCTGCTGTCATCTTTATCTCAGATGGCCTTCCAACAAGAGCAGAACATGCCTATCTTTGTATGGCCGATATACTGTATGTGAGCAAAGGTATGTGGAGATCAAAACATTACAACCACATTGATTGATGATCACGTGCATGGCTCACAGTCCAGTCCGTTTGATAGTTTAGTCATTTAGTTCGTTTAGCAACCCGTGACTCTTTCATCTATCTGCTCTGGCTCCCACCTGTTGCTTTGAAATACATTGAACACATTTTAATTCATTTTTATTTTATTAGTTTTATAAATATAATAGTTATCATTATGGAGACAGAGATCTTGTAACATAAAACATACACATACACAAAACATAAAAAGTGTTGCTTCGATCACTATTTGCAGCACAGCACATAGTGATTGTCATCTACAGCAGCGGTCCCCAACCCCTGGGCCTGACCCACGGACTGGTACCGATCCGTGGGTCATTTGGTACCGGGCCACACAGAAAGAATAAATAACTTACATTACTTACGTTTTATTTATTTTGGAATCTGAAAGATGTTTTATTTTGAAAAATTGCCCGATTCTCTGTTACATCTATGTCACTCTTGACGCAGGCCAAGACGCTCTTCTCGGTCACGTGATAGGTTACCGCTAAAATGAAACCCAGGAGCTAGCAAAATGAGTAAAAACAAACGTCTTTGGAAAGTTTCTTTGCCAAGGGGAAAATGCCCAGCCAGGAGACAGAAGAGGAGCCTTCGACTTCCACGAAAAAGAAAGCTACATTTAATAGACAGTATCAGGAGTCCTACTTAAAATATGGATTTATGAATTGATTCTGCCCACCACCAAAGACACGCCGTGAACTTCTAGGAGAGGTTGCGGTTAAAAAGATTGCACAGGTGCCTCTTTCTGCCAGCACCATCACTCTGGTTGCAGAAAAACAAGCTCAGGGCTCCCACTGATTCAGCATTGTGGTGAGTCGGATCTCTCATGCATTTTGTGTTTGCGGTGTATCTTATTTTGAAGGCATGTTTAAACGTTACCATAGCGACCAGAAAGTGTTGGCAGAGAGGACGTTGCTCATGTAATATTTCGTGTTTATAATTATGTTTAGAAAATACCACAGTTTTTATGCAGGTCATATCATATTATTTTGTTGTATTTATCGGCCACACCTTAAAGGCCGGTCCCTGGAAATATTGTCCGGCATTAAACCGGTCCGTGGGGCAAGAAAGGTTGGGGACTGCTGATCTACAGTATGTGTGTCACCTGTCGCCACCTGTCAAGTGTCTTCTTTTAAACTTTAAATCACCAGTAGTTAAACCATAGATACATCCAAAGAAAGAACATTTAATGGTTCTTAGACAGATTAATCTGCGATGGACTGGCATCCGTCCAGGGTGTACCCCGCCTCTCGTCCGTAGACAGCTGGGATCGGCTCCAGCACCCAACCTCGGATAAGCGGTTGATAATGAATGGATGGATAGATTCATTTCACTGCTGACAAAGCATTCATTCGGCTCTAGGATACTCAGTTAAAAGATGTACATGATATTGTGCAGAGAGAGATATGTGATCTCTGCTGTTCTCGGTCTACTGAATTGCATTTAAAAGTACAGATATTTTCCCAGGGAATGCATTTGCAAACATATTACACAATGACCGTATGTTCAGTATCAGCATAAATGACAAGTCGCACATACATTAATACTGAAGAGATGAATGAAATGTTAGCAGAGGTTTGCTCACCTGCAACTTTTCATGGTGTGTGTACTTGCAGTGACTTCTGCTGTTGGTGCATTTAAAGATGAAGGATGCAGCTTACTTAAAAAGGCCAAGACACCAGGAAATACAGGCAGATAATGTATAAATATCTATCTATCTCATGTTTTCTTTTCCAAGCAAGTTTGTTTATTTACTAACACGTCTATTTAAACTCATCTGACCTTTTCTGTTCTCAAGCTCTTGCCCCAGTTACGGTACAACCAGATTTGATTAAGGAACACAAGTGACTGGCATGTGTTAGATTCTGATTAGATCTGAGAGGTCAAAGGTCAAGGTTACTGTAGTCTCAGGTCCTTCCTGTTCTCATCAATGCTATACCTCAGAAATATCGGTTAGAAATTGTATTACTTCTCCTGGACCCATGCTGAAACTTATTAGAATTTGAGTCTGGACAGATGCCTTCATGTAAACTACACCATACAGTCAAAGCTAGTGAAGACTTAGTGAATAGTAAATTTTTTTGGGGGTGCATGTGATGCACTAATAGTTGCTGCATGTGAATCTTTAATGCATCAGGTCAAATAGAAACATTCAAACAGAGAAATATTACATTTAAGCTTTTCATTATTTGGTTTTTTGGTATTTTATTTAACTTTCTCTGTTAATAGTGTTCAGAATTTACAGAGACACAAAATAATAACGACTGATTTTACCATTTCCAGTTCATGTTAAATGTTGCTTGGATGAAGGCAACAAAGCAAATGGAAGGAAGGAGTAAATTGATGAGGAGGTGAATGACGAGAGAGGAGAGAAAGAGAGAGAGCGATTAGTTATTTCACTCTGATAGCATAGGAGAGGGACTTCATTAGCCAGGCTTTGAGTGATGTTCTCATCAGACACAGCAGTTGATGCATGATGAATAGGAGAGGAAGCATAGGAGGAATGTGGAGGAAGGGGGACAGAAAGAAAGGGAACAAAAGATGGAGAGGGACTAAGAAAGATGAAGAGAAAGAGATGAGACAGGAGGTTGGGATGGAGAAGGAGATAGAGAGCTGATGGAATGACAGAGTGTGTGGAGAGTGAGGGACATTGAAGGAGAGGGAGGAAGAAAGGCTTGGCGGGTTGTGCACATTCAGGGTGAACCTTCCTGCTAGAGCATGCAGTCAGAAACAGGCATAAAGCACATAGTTCCGAGAGAAACGTGAGGAGAGGAATGGACTTTTTTGGTTTCATGATGACGTTTCACCCTTCCATTCCAGAGGGCTTTCTCAAGTCTGACATCGGGTCAGTCTATTTTTCTGTTAACCCCACCCTTGAGAAAGCCCTGGAAGCAATGGAAGGGTGAAACGTTGTCAAGAAACCAAAGTCCAGTTGCTTTGGATAAAACCTTTTTATAATAACCATAACCTGGATGACTAAGAACCATCACAGATAATCAGATTCAGTTATTAAACCCTCACTGCTACGTAGGTGTATTGGCAAGGTACTTAACACTAATGTTTTAAGTGGTTCCTCTAGATTCAACACAGAATGCATCTTTATTAGTAATGTCTACTGCTGTTCTTGGGGATGGCACAATTGCCCTGGGTTTTTAGAGCATACACAGGTTTGAAGCAAAATTTTGTAAGGCATATGTCCAACAAAAATCTTAAGGTGAACTATTTCAAACTCCGTTTTTGTGGTCACATGATCAATGATCATTTTTAAAGAAATTCCATGTTTACATTCCCTTTTAATTACTTAGCTCAACAAAACAATGATGCATATCACAGAGCATGTGCTGCTTGTCAGCCCACTGGAGTATAGCATTTTGGGAAATTTAGTCCTGCAGCCACTTAACCAATTCTGCAGATAAGGCCACAGTGTTATCATATGCTTAAACCTCTGCTTCAAATTAAGCTATTGGCCATAAACAGTATGCAAATCAAATCTGACCCGGTGCCAGCCAGCCACTCTGACTGTCTGAGCATATTCATGAAGTCTTCTTCAAGGCGCGCATTACGATTATGAGCTGAAATCACTCTGCGCTGTTTCCCTGCTCCACCCAGCCTCATCACAATTCATTTCTATGGACAGCCACAGTCCTGTTGTGATTCATGTTTATATCCCTTTTAGATATTGCTGCTGCTTAGCTGGAAGATAGAGCACAAGGGAGAATGTATAAGGGAGGTGATTTATGTTCAGAGTAAATGGTTTTGTTAAACTTCCGTGGCCCAGATTATTGGCTAAAACAAAACATTCTATAATGTCTGAGTGAAATGACTCAAGAATGTAAAATGTGAATTATAATGTACTGCAGCTTTGACTTACTATGTTAACTTTACACGACTTCCACGAAAGCAGTGCATGGGAAATTTTAACATCAACTCTAAAGTTAAAATGATGCACTGTTGCTTTATGAGGTCATCATGACATGAGCTGTCTTTTTTAAGCTGTGCTGCAGAAACCAGTCTTTATATAAATATGCTCATATACACAGTCATGTGTGTGCTTAGCTGAAAGATAGACCGCAAGGGAGCTTTATGCATGTACAACTCGGACTCCTGCCACATGCAGAAGTTCTCTGATGTGGTTGTAGAATGCATTTAGGGTGGAGACATCACAGTCAGAGTACCAGGGAGTGGTGGACTTTGTAGACTGGTGTGAGCAAGTAACTTGACTGGTCTACACACATGTCTGCTGTGTAGAAAAAGGCCCAGAGCTGGCTGTATTTTTTGAGGAGGCTCAGGTCTTTCAATGTCTGCAGCGCCATGGTAGAGCTGGACCCTCTACATGTGGTAGCTGGGAGGAGGATGATGACCAAACTCCTCTTAACCATGAACATCCCCTCCCACCCTCTACACAGTGTCCTGGCTGGACAGAGGGGCACATTCAGCCAGAGACTTATCAGTGTCAAGGGCACCACAGAAAATCATTTCTCCCTGTGGCCATCAAGGTCATGGTCAAGGTCAAATTTATTTATATAGCACAGTTTACCACAGTTTGTGCTGCCCAAAGTAGTAAATAAATAATAATAAAAAATAATAAGAAGAATAAAAACATCACAATTCACACTATAAATTTACGATAGTATAGAGTCAAGACAAAACTAAAAACAATTAAAAAGGGTAAAATAATTAAGAGAGAAATAAAAACAGGTAAGGGAAAAATTAAAAACAACCGGGTCAACCTGTGTTAAAAGCCAGTCTATAGAAATGTGCTTTTAATGACGATTTAAAAAGCTCCAAAGATTGCGCAGATCTGACATTTAGGGGCAGACTGCTCTAAAGTCTGGGGCCAGCCACAGCAAATTGAATCTCAGAATGGTTAAAATAAGCTGAATGCTGGATCTCATGGTTCTGGCTGGAGTGTGCAAAGACAACAGATCAGAAAATGAAGGAGGGGGCAGACAATTAAAAGATTTAAAAACAAAGAGCAAAATGTTAAATTCAATTCAATTCAATTCAATTCATCTTTATTTGTATAGCGCCAAATCACAACGAAAGTCATTTCAGGGCACTTT
>JAUMTR010000002.1:291633-301883 GCA_032270685.1 Microctenopoma stevenorrisi | reverse complement strand
TTGGGCAGGGAACGGACATTGGCCAGGTGGATGGATGGAAGAGAGGTGCGCGTTCCGCGCTGTCGCAACTTAACAAGCGCTCCTGCGCGCCTATTTCTTCTGGTAGGCGCGCAGGAGCGATTGTTAAGACTATGTTCTTATATGTACGAGCAGCTGCATTTTGCACAAGTTGGAGTCGATATAACGAGGACCGGTTCAGGCCATAATATAGGGAGTTACAGTAGTCCAGTCGGCAGATAACAGGTGAATAACCTGTTCAAACACGTTAACTGGAAGATATGGCTTTACCTTAGCTAACTGTCTGAGATGAAAGAAGCCGCCTGGACAACTGCACTCACCTGCTTGTGAAAAATTGTAAAAAACACTCCCAGGTTTTTAACATGAGATTTGCAGTATAAGGATAATGGGCCCAGGACACTGTCCACTCAATTTAGGACAGTAGGAATACCAAAAATTTGGTCATCCTAAAAAATTTTATTTGAATTTCACTTTTCTTTGCATTTAACCTAAGAAAGTTGGATGGACATCCACTGTTTAATGTCAGTTAGTCAGTTAATGAGATCCTGTATTGTCCCCCCCATTGTCCCTAATATCATACTTGTAAAAATGAATGGCTTGTTTGTCCAAAAGCCTCTTATAGCCTTTCAATAAAATAAAATCTTATTATGAAACTTCCATACATGAATCAGCTGATGGAAGTTCATCACATACATGAGTCTGACATGCATGTAAATTACATCTTGCCTGGTTTGCAGAGGTTTATAACAGCAAGGTGGCTGTTCCAGTTTGTATCCGTTTTTATCCCTCTGCATAGATGAAGGCATGGAGGTAAGAATGTAACATGTATAGAATACTTTGAAGGAGTTTCCTCAAATTTAGTCCAATTGTCCAGTTTACGTTCTTGTAAACTGATATGGCAAAATGCATTAAGAGAATAACTGGACACTGTGATGAACTATTTAGATTTACATAGCCATGGCTCAGAGGTCAAGGTCACAGTCATCTCAGGTTCAACCAATTTTTTTTTTAGGCAAAGCTGATTACATTTGGCCCATCTGACTCATAGGTGAGCTAATTAGAATATGAATCTGGAGAAACATGCCTGAAAACAGCAACTTGACTGGTTGGCAGAGGCATACAAGCACAGGGCAGTAATTATAGATAATTCTGCCTTTAATTTTAGAATTTGAAGTATGTTACCATGGGCAACCATATACAGCATAGACCTTATGCTTCACACTTCACTGAGCTGAAAAATTTTTATTTAAGTCATGTGTAGAATGAACTAGAAACACAATAACAGGCCTAGCTGTGAGTTTGAATGACATTAATCAAATATAGTGGTAGTAGGTAAAGAAAAAAAAATCTACTGTTGCTGAATATTGTTTTGGATTAAATAAATAATCTAAACACAATTATTTTGTTTAAATAAGCCTTTTTTATATGACATTATGTTTGATAATGTGAGAACACTTAATATGAGATGTATAGAAAAACATAAAATTTATTTAAAATGGGCGCAAGTACTTGTCACAAACATACATTCCCATGTAACGTTTGGAAGCGCAACATGTGGGAAACTGACTCAGAGCAGCTTACGAGTGCCTGTGCAACAGAAGTTGAAGGCTGGTTGGTTTGAATCTTGTAATTAGACAAGAAGCCTCCAGAGTGTGTTCACTAACAACGTCTGCTGTGAGGACAATAATAAGGAACAGACAGAGGGAGATAATCAGGTCGAGGTAATTTACTTTGGCAAAGAAATCCGCGTGCAGCTTATCAGAGGCTATACATTTAATGATCAGTCTGATGAGGCACATATTGATCTTTAATTAACCCTTGAACCCACATTTTCTACTTACATTTTTCTTAGATGTGCTTCAAGTAATAAAAATTAATTCTACATAAGATCTTTATGGATGTATAAAACAATGTGCCAAAGTTTTCCATCATTTCCCATCATCAACCATATTATACACATTTTTACTTCATAGATGCCTACTGTAACTGCCTGCTTTCATACATCCAGTGTTAAAGACATGTTAAACCACCCCACAGCCATCTAAACCAGTTCTTTGACTAAAGGCAGAAGTTTTAGCATTTCTCTGATGCTTGGCTGGCTGCATATGAACATGAACATATAACCAAACTTTTATATTGACATTGAATTGTATATTTTAACCAGAAAGTTCCTGGAGAAACTTTGAAGGTGCCTGCCACCTTGCGATGGTAAACCTCAAAGCCGTCTTGCCAATCAGAAAGCAGAATTTACTGAGCAAAGACATTTTGATATATATTATGTGTGATAGAAGACCATGTCTATCCTGTAAGCTCATACTGTGTTGTTTTTGGCAATTAGCATTGCCGTGGTAACTCAAAATCCCCAAAAAACTACAAAAATACAATAGGGGGCATGTCATGACCAAGACCGTCGTTTTAATGTATAACATGCCTGATAGAAATTTCCATCCCTGCACTTACAGCTTCTGACTGGCTGAACACACCTGATCCAGGTAATCAACGGTTGCTGCTCTTGGTTAACAGCTGGAGGGTTGGAAAACAAGCAGGGCTGCATTTCTCTAGGACTGAACCTGCCTACCCCTGCCCTAGTTCGACTTCTGGCTGTGGTCTTCACTCAAAGCTTCATTGCTCCATTTAATACTGAAGCCAGATGAAGCTTCTTGAAGCCTTGCAGCTTTGATGCCTTTCAGCCAAATGGTTCAAAAACGGTGAATGTGCATTCAAATCCTCTTGCTGGTCAAAGACTGTTAAGCAAGAAGACAGATGCTAGGTAATTTCAGCAATTTGTAATACATTGTCTTGCCACAGTTAAGCCATTGTGTTATATATGTGTAAACATGTGTTTATATATTGCGTTAATACTCAAACCACTTATGAACCAGCAAGACTTCAAAGTCATTGATGATGTCACTCACCGAAACAAGCCTTGATGCGCACTTCACTAAACACTTCCTGGATTTCTGGATACAGGTTATGGCACATCGACACAGTACGACCCATCAATAGTTTTTCATGTTCGTCCCGTTCCGTTTCCTCTTGTTTCTTTTCACTCCTGTTTATCTGTTTTTTGCTCTTTGTTTTAATCATCCTGATTGCGTTTTTAGTTAGCTTTCTTGCCAGTTGTTAATCTCTTTGTTACTATGTTCTCTGTTGGTTCTTTGTTTATCACTAGGGTTCATACAAATGTAGAAAACCCAACAGTCCTACTTGAGCAGCAGTAGGCAACAGTGGAGAGGGTGGGTGGCCATCTTTCTTGACCAGTTGGAGTGAGTGGACAGGGGAGAGAGAAAAGAACAGGAGGCAACAATAGTTAACACAACAATAAGGCGAGGCACTGGGCAGGGCAGCCTGACCAGCAACCACACCTCCAAGGTCGAAGATAACTGAGAATATATATAGAGAGAGAGAGAGAAGGAATGACATAAGTCAATTCAATAATTCAGGATTTCCTGTTTTATATTGTATTGCGTTTTGAAATGATAGCATTTTCACTTACAGTCTGCAAGTGTAAAATAAATAATTACTCCACATATAATGTAGTGTAGAGAACATTAAAATGCATCTACTATGATGTGTCAATTGTAGCACAACACATGACAAATCTTTTCCACGAGTGTGAAACTGGATATGATCCAGTATAGCTTTCAGAAGAAAGTAACATCAGCCCTATAGCACTGACGGATTACCATAGCAGTCAGAGTACAATCTGGCTGCTTTCACAAAGGCAAACTATTCTTTGTGTATCACAGAAGGTAACATAGAAAATCATAGAACATATTTATTATTTTTAGTGTCAGGGCCTGTTCTAAGAATCACAATACTGAAAAACACAACTACCCTGTTAGAGATGCACTTGTGAAATAGTCGAAGCAGTTTCAAAGAACAACTATGAACTGCTGAGAGGTGAAAATCATGTTATTAGGGGAAGTTTTCCATTTGTTAAACTGTGGCTAAAGTACCGCTCAGTTTTGCAATCCACTCAGCTGGCCTTCTGTGAAAATCAAATTTCACTTTTGCACACTGATGCTTTTAAAAATCGAACTCAAGCTTGATATATATTGAGTGATACACAGGTCATATTCATAAACTTTCTCCCATGCACAGCCAAGCAGTAACAAATGCTGGAACCATGGAATCAGAAACCAGGGTTAGGCAGGGAAATCAGGACCTCAGTGTCTGGCTGCTGAACAGAACTAGCACTTTTAGAGATCATAAAAAAACCCACATTCATAAGACAAGAAATAAAATAAATTCTTGCTACACATGTAACAATACATAATCGACAAACACTTGCAAAAATAACGAGTTAGTTAGCTTTGCTTAGCATATTACCTTGCTAAAGTCAAAGGATGAGGAAATAAACCAGATTCAGCTCTGTTTCTGTGGTAGTATAAAGTAGATATTTTTTAAATTAGTATTTCTATTGAACAATAAAAATTACTGTACTGTATTTTTCTGTACAGTAAAATAGATTTGCTGTGGAATTCCCCTGCCAGCATATTTGAACTATGATCCTTAGATCTATAGTAATAAACTGTACATACAGGTTCTACAGTAAGAATTTGTTCTTGGTTATGATGAAAACTATCCTACTCCTTTACTTATTATTCCCACAGATAAACTAAGGAGTGTCTGGAGAGGCAGAGGCTTAACATAGTGGAGCAGTTTAAGAAGACATAAGCAGAATAAGAAGAAATTCTAATGAACATATGCAATGCATCTTTGCACTCAGATATGAAAATAATGTGAATTCTTTGTTTGTGTCACTTTACCTTAATAACTTGTTCTGTTGAACCTCTGCAGTAGATCAAATCAACCATTTACCTTTTTTGTCTGCGCTTGACTGCTTAAAGTTATGGAGTTATGTACAAATTAACAGCTGTTACACAGGAAAAGGTTGTAGATAATAGTAATAGTAAACTTGTCTGTAAATTGATCACTTTAACACAGATAACTTTATTATTATCATTAAAATTGGACTAGAATGTCTCCTATTTATCTGAATGGTCACCACAGAAACACCACATCACTTGTAAATACACTTAAAGATCTGGTGTAGTGTTTTGCAAATATTGGGCATTGGTGAATTTGTTTGAGCGGATCTTCGCTCAGCATTGAGTGAGCCTTTTTTCATTTTATTCAAGTTGTCCTTTTCAGTCTTCATTATTGTAAAAAGCAACTCAAAATGAAATGAAGACATGAAAGTGTTGGGGTGGGGGTTGCCAGTGGAGGATGGCAGGGTCTGATAATGTTTTGGCATGTGTATTACAAAGATAGAGCCCACTTAAAAACCTCACACTGTAGTGCTATAGTACTATAGTGCCACAGAGGTGGATCGGCACAGGTGAGCGGGATCTTTAATAGGAACATAGTTTTAGGTCTAGCATAGTTCAACTTTGCCAGATCTATAGCAGAAATCAGGAATCCAATAGGGTTTGGCGATCATGAGAGAATTTACATTTCCTAACAGTCCACGCAGTACCACACTACTTCTTTTACATATGATTTGTATGAGGATTTCTAGTCAGGCTTTAGAGTAAATGATAGTATGGAAACGGCCCTCGTGAAAATAGCCAATAATCTTATCTTAGCTTTTGACTTCGCATACGTCCATACTTATCTTGAAGCTCTCCCCAACGGAAGCCGATTATTCGACTCTCTACAAAGCAATCGCTCTTAGAGCCAGCTCATTCACAAATGTCACATCACTAATCTTCTGCTTCTCTTATGGTCCTACAGCACAAACACATCTACATGCAGCTGTGGTTCTTACTCTGCTAAGAAATATCTCAAGTTGCCTCATTTTTACATTGCGATTCTGTGGGTGACATAAATCAGACCATAATATAATCACAGCTAAATTTTACCATATTTTTCATTTGTTTTGCTTTTTTAAATTCTGCTATTGTTCCACTAGAACAAAACTGTGCTTTGTTTTCTGAGAAAGATAGTTTTTATTATAGAGACTCAGTCAAGACTCTGAGGTTGTTTTTTTTTCACTTGGTACAACTTGTTTATTCTTGACATATAGTGTATCATATAAGGCCTTTATTTATTTTTTGACTGATATATTATTTTTTTTTAAATATCTCTTAGAATGCTGCCATCACTGGCTGCAATTTTCTGCAGTGAAGTCAGTTACTGTAGTTTTGCTGCTGATTTCACACATTGAAAAGTAACAAAATCATATTAGTCAGTGTTACTGCAAAAGGAATGGTTATTCTGGATGCGCTGTGAAACTATCTAAAGTCAAATGACTAACACTGCACACAGCCCACTCTGAGCAGGAATGGGTAAAAAAGCAAGGGTGCATTAATTTAACTGAGGGTTTAATGGACTCTAATGTACCCACATGGAACTGAGCCCACAAAGACTGCAAGCAAATAAATCACTTTAGAACCAGAGCCAACCACTGGGTTAGTTACAGTGTTTCTTAGAGGAAACCTATCTAACAGGAACATTCTCTGTCTACACAAAGTGCTGCCAAGTTATTCTGATCCAACAGTCTAAAACTTTGCTTGACTACTAAGCTTTTCTCTTTTTCATACAGAGGAGGAGACTCAAACTTCTTCTTTTGGTCACAAATTGTTATGCCCACACACATACACACAGTACAGCCTGTCTAGCGTCACATCTTTGTTGTTGCTATTTGTTTAATGATGACTCTGTGGCTCAGTCCAGGTGATAGGAACAGATGCTCCAAGCACAGGAGTTTAAGTATTGACAAAAGAATTTTAAGAGTGAACAGCTGCATGTGCATTTTTTTCAGAAAATACAAATTTTGAATACAATTTTAAGGAGATTAAACACAGCTCATGTCAAACCATGAAAGGCAATCAAGAAAACCTGTTCTTCTAGATTTTGAATAGGTCTTAATTTACTAGTCGTCTTGATAATGTAGTAAAAGAAGATTGAATCAAAGTGGATTTTCTACCACCAACAAGAAAGAAACAAAATCGTTTTTTTCTTGTATGTATTACATTTTTAGCTGTTTGGAAGGCACCAACCTGTCATCCTCTGACATTCCAGCCTATAGGTTATATATTAATAGAAGTCGCCTTCCAATTGTGGGAGACCTGAAGGCTTCTCCAAGTATGAGTTCCACTCTTTATTCTCTATTATTAATATTGTGGGAGAGCCTTCAGCTCTTCCAAGTATGAGGTTCTCTTCTTTATTCTCTTTTATTAGGTGCCTGCCATATAAAAAGAATGGGAGTCAATGCATGGCGAAGCCATGCATTGACTCCAATTCATTTTAATGGAGGCACCTACTATTCTCCAGAACTTTGGAAACGAGTAGAAGATTTCTTGTGCTCATATGGAAAAGGTTCTGTCCTGGCCTCAAGTAACGTTGGAAGATCCTAAATCCCTACAGCAATATGCAATGTTCCTCAGAAGCTGCTGCAATGCCATGGAGGAGATGTCATACATGGAGGAGTTGGACACTGTTTCCACAATGATTTTCAACAAAAAGCTTCTGATGTTACAGGTAGCACATCAGCAGAGTTATGTGGTCATATAGGGGCCGGAGACTATGAGAATGTACTTTTTATTGTACCAGTCAAGGTTAAGGCGGCGAAGGGCAGCCATGTCGAAATGGTTTATGCTCTTCTGGACCCGGGGTCCTCTGCCACCTTCTGTTCGGAGGAGCTCATGTCACGTCTCCAACTAAGAGGCACTAGGACACATATTCTTCTACGCACAATGAATCAAGAATTGACTTTTTCAACCTATGTTGTATCAGGACTGGAAGTTTCAGCATTGAATAGCAGTACTTTTATACCTCTTCCTGACACCTTCTCTCAAAAGGAAATGCCAGTAACCGCCAGCAGTATTCCCAAGCAGAGTGACCTGGCACATTGGCCGTACATGAGAAAGGTGAGCATCCCCTCCATTAGATCCAAGGTAGAGCTGTTGATTGTCACAAATGCACTAAACCTATTAGAGCCATGGGAGGTGATTAACAGTCAAAATGGGGGTCCCTATGCAGTTAGAACTCTATTGGGGTGGGTTGTAAATGGGCCCTTGAGAAGCGCTGCTGGCAGTGGAGAAGGTGTGACTGAATAGGATCTCAGTGGCAAGTTTGGAAAAGCTGCTGATTTCGCAGTATAACCTAGAGTTTCCTGAAGTTGCTTCTGAAGAAAAAAGGGAAATATCAACTGAGGACAAAATATTCTTAAAGATGGCCAATAGGGCAGTGTTGCAAAATGGGCATTACAGTCTGAGAACTGATGCTGATGCCAAATAACAGACAAATAGCAGAACAGCGTCTGCACAGTCTTAAAAAGAAAATGAAACTGAACGAACAAGTTGAACAGGATTATGTTGCATTTCCCAGGGACATCCTTGAGAATAACTATGCTGAGCAAGTCCAACAGGAGGACCTTGCCCAGCCACCAGGAAAGGTATGGTACTTGCCACACCATGGGGTGTACCACCCTAAAAAGAACAAACTTAGAGTGGTGTTTGACTGTGCAGCTTCCTTTCAAGGGTCGTCTCTCAACACTGAACTGCTTCAGGGTCCTGATCTGACTAACTCTCTCGTTGGAGTCATCCTCAGATTACGCAAAGAACCAACAGGAATTATGGCTGATATCGAATCAATGTTTCACCAAGTTAAAGTGGCAAGGCCCGATGTTGATTACCTGCGATTCTTGTGGTGGCCACAAGGGGACACCAGTCAGACTCCAAAGGAATACCGCATGCTTGTACACATCTTTGGCGCTGTGTCTTCCCCAAGCATTGCAACCTTCGCACTGCAAAAAACTGCTGCTGACAACAAAAGCTGTTTTCCCACTCAGGTGATTGAGACCATACGTCACAATCTTTATGTGGATGATCGTGTCAAGTCTGTGGCCAAAGAGTCTTATGCCATTTGAATGGTAAACGATCTTACTGCCCTGTGCAGCAAAGGGGGTTTCCCTCTAACACAGTGGGTAAGTAACAGCCAAGCAGTTTTAGCATCAATACCAATAGATCAAAGAGCAAAGGAGATTAAGTCTCTAGATCTCGACACAGACAGTCTGCCTGTTGAAAGAGCCCTGGGACTGCAATGGTGCGTAGACTCGGATAAATCCAATTTCTATTGGATGAAATGGAGCAACAGCTTAGCTATGATCAAGGACTTCAGCGTGCCACGCTGTCTAAAACCAGAGGGTTTTGGAGTGACCAGGTGTGCTGAACTGCATCACTTTGCTGATGCCAGTGAAAGGGGCTATGGCTCTGTGAGCTACATCAGGCAAGTCAACAAGCAGAACAAAGTACATGTGACCTTCGTCTTAGGAAATCCAGAGTTCTTCCCTTAAAAAATGTCACTGTGCCAAGATTGGAGCTGGCGGCCGCTGCACTGTTAGTAAAGATTGACAAAATGATCAGGAGGGAATTCCATCCATCCATCCATTGTCTTCCGCTTATCCGCAGTCGGGTCACGGTGGGTGCTGGAGCCTATCCCAGCTGCCTTCGGGCGAAAGGCGGAGTACACCCTGGACGAATCGCCAGTCCATCGCAGGGCGGAGGGAATTCCACCTTGACTTAAAACCCTTTGACTGTTCTGGACGGACAGTCAAACAGTGCTGAAGTACATTGCAAAAGACCTACGTAGCAAACAGAGTCTCAATAATACAGGAAAACACAAAGCTTTCCCAATGGAGATACGTGAGCAGTAAACACAATCCTGCAGACCATTCTTCCAGAGGATTGAGTGGAAGACAATTCATGGAGCAAAGAAGATGGATCCACGCTGCTGATTTTCTTTAAAAGCCAAAAGACAGTTGGCCAGTAGAGGAGGCTTTGGGCCCCATGCTTCAGGATGACCCAGAGCTCAGGAGAGCCACTACTGTACTCACAGCAGAGGTGAAAACTGAAACACCTACAGACCAACTTATTCTTTTCTATTCAGATTGGATCAGGCTACCAAAGGCGGTAGCTTGGTACCTCAGACTGAAAAGTGCTTTATTACTGAAGGTGAAAAGCGGAAAGAAGCTTTCCTCATCTTACGTCATCATCCGCTCGAAGAAGCAAAAGTTTGAGGACTTCAGAACCCACCTTCGTGGACACCTCTCCGTTAAGGATCTAAAAGATGCAAAGAGGTCAGTCATCATCTACGTCCAGAAACAAGCATTCTCTCCTGAAATAGCTTCATTACAGTTGATCCCGCCTTCACACTCCTTCTCTCTCTCTATCTTTCTCTCTCTCATCATTATATCATTACATGTTGTTAACATTGTGACTTGT
>JAUMTR010000002.1:267429-287035 GCA_032270685.1 Microctenopoma stevenorrisi | reverse complement strand
TGTAAAGTGCCCTGAAATGACTTTCGTTGTGATTTGGCGCTATACAAATAAAGATGAATTGAATTGAATTGAATTATTTAATGCACTTTTTATTATTTTGAACTTTGGAACTTACACAGTCATGAGAGTGGTTGCAGGGTGCATTTCACTGCCTGTTGTACCAGTATAACTATACATGCGACAACTCTAACCTTTGATCAGCAGCAATAGTTTGATTCTTTTTAATATTTCTCACTTTACTCTCTCTTAGAACCCTCACACTTTTGTTTCACTGTCTGTTTGCCTTCCTTGCTGTTTAATTTGACCAGCTATGCTTTTTGTGTGCATATTTTTGTTTTCCGGAAAGCAATAGTAAACTATGTTGATCAATGAGAATGAGCCATAAATCTAAATGGAAATGTAGCTATTACCTCTTAGTCTGCAAATGGATGTATTTTCCTTGGTCTCTAAAAGCACAGCCAGGTGAATTATAGGATGCATTGGGCTGTGTTGCTCTGGGAGGCCTGCCTTGCATACTGAGCAGGCTGACAAAATGCCACAGACACTGGACATATGGCATCACTTGCATTGGCAAGTGGACACTCATACGAGGCAAATATGAGCAGGTAATAAGCACATATTAAAAATCCAGTAGTAATCCAGGCAATTTGCATAAGTGCACATAAAAATGCAGCAGACGTTTAATAAAAAACATTTAGGTTTTGAACAGTCAAGACAAGACAATACTTTAGGCCTACAATAGTGCTACTGTTCCCTATAGCTAACTGTCAGTGGTTGGACTATGACTTGGTATTGTCCTATGCAGTGTTACAAAGGTGTCTTGTAAGAAGATCCAATATCAATATGCACTCCACTCCGCAGCCCTGTAGACCAGTTAATTAGTAGGTACCACCTTGTTTAAAATGATCACCCCTGCTGACCAACTCTTCATTGAAGCATTTCTTCACTGTGTCAGCCACAAAACAAATTGAGAGAAATTGAATAACAGGTCAGAACATATGAACCCTGTCTCCTAATAATTACATCCGTATACAACTTATGATCATTCTGTTAACAGAAAACATAATCAGGTCACAATTACATTCTCAAAAATTCTACAAAAACATAATAGGGGTTGCAGTTTATTTTTAAATTAGCATAGTTTTAAGAAGACTGAATATACATTGTTCCACAACTTCAACAAATTTAAACCAACTCACATTTTTAATCAAAACCTCGATCTTGTTCTGACTTATGAACTAGAAATGTATTATTAACTTTACTTTACTTTACTTTACTTTGCTTGGCAGACGCTTTTATCCAAAGCAACTTACAGGGAGCTAGCGCTGGGTGTCTGGCTCAGGGACACACCTGGTAGGTGATGGATTAGGAGTCAGACGGGGTTCGAACCCACAACCTCCTGCTTCCCAGTCTGACGCTTAACCCACTGAGCTACCAGTGTTTTCCCAAAACCCTTGTCTGACCAGTTCTTAATAACATTTGAATTCACCATTATGGAGACATCAGTTAAGAAGAACTTCCACTACAGCAGATGTCTGCTGTTACCATATCTGAAGAACTGATCCAATTATCTTTTAATCCAGTGACAAATGCCAACACAAGTGAGGGCAGTGATTTTAACTTGACTCCTGTATAGGTTGATTATCTCGTTGATAACACTGCAATTTCATTGCGCACAATATGGGATGCTCTCGCACCTTTGAAAAAGACTCCATGGTACAATATAAATATTTGTACCTTCAAGCAAATATCACAAAAGTTAGCATCCTGAATCCTGAGTAGCCTGGAAAGATGGCTTATAGTCTATCAAAAAGTCATCTATAAAGCTAGAACTACATACTATTTGTCTCTGATAGAGGAGAATAAGAACAACCCCAGGTTTTTTCTTAAGCACTGTAGCCAGGCTCAGTTATGTTGAGTATTCCCTTATCTCTTAGCAGTAACTCCTTTATGAACATCCTCACAAGTAAAATTCTAACTATTAGAGAACAAATAAATCAGACCCTTCCTGCAACTGGCATGGATGGAATCTGTCCAGCAGTTCCTGTCTTGTTTTTAGGACCTCAGTCAGAATTTTTCAATAATTAATTCAGCAAAACCATCTACTTGTCTCTTAGACCCCATCCAAACATCCATTGTTATGCAGATGACACCAAGATATATTTATCTATGAAACCAGAAGAAACAAATCAATTAGCCAGACGTCAATCATGGCCTACCTGTGGTGGGGCTATGGGGGTTCTAGTGTTAAGAGACACAAAGGTCTGTATGTCATGTAGTTTTCTACTCCTTAATTCAGACAAGATAGAGGTCATTACATTTGGGTCAGAACAGGACAAGAGACAAAGGAACTTTTATATAAAACCGTGCACATAACAGAAAACAATGTTTAACATTGAATCACCTTGGGGAAGGCAAAAACTACAATGTTAAATAAACACTAAAGGAAGAAAGGTAAATAAGGTGCCGAGGGAAAGTGATGAAAGAGACTGGATTAACAAACATAGGTTGAACAAGGTACATGGACACTTTGGGGGAGCATGAGAAAAGGAACAGAAGAGAGACTGAAACCAAACCAACTTACATGGTGGGAGCAATGACAGATACAAACAGATGACGACAGGTAGCATAACTGGATGAACTGACAAGGAAAGGCAAAAAGTGCAAGGGCTTAGGTAGTGAGGGGATTAATAGAATTTAAGTGCAGCTGGATTAAAATCAAGTTACAACATTTGACTAATGCATTAAATTATGTTGCAATCTGTTGTGGTTGGCTACCAGCATTCCACTTTAATCTTCCATCACCAAAAGTCACTTTTCACTCATATTGTCATATTTACTATTGCAGTTAGGCGTTGACTAATTAGCACACTTACCACATAATCCAATAATCATCTTCTGTCCTGCTGGTTCACTAGGTGCCCTGTTGAACCTCTGGGCATGATGATGGCTGATAATAATCATTCAGTGATAAACGTGTATCATCTAATCTCCTTTAATCTTCCTAAATATAAGGACCTATTTCTTTGTGCTGCTACATTAAATCAAGGTAAATAGTGGCTGCCAGCCGAGAAACTCGAAGCCAGAACACTCTGGAAGTCCGCTGTAATGATACTCACTCGCACATTACCAGATGTTTGCAGATGTGGCAGCCAGTAGATCTCACTAAACAGCTAGCTGTCTTATAGTGGGAGATGACTTGCCACAGATTAATTGTTTTGTATTGGTGTTTTTCCTGGAGGAAAACAGAGGGATTCTGGGATTGTGTATTTTTGAGACCAAAGAGACAAATGTGGAATATCACTGTGTATTAATAGGTAAACTGAGTGACTGATATTAAAGATAAATTAAATAACAAATAAATATGCTCAGTTCATTAGGAAACACAATGACTAAATTTCAAATTTAGTTAGTAGAGGAGGATTACGTGAGAATGAAGACGAATTGGCCAAGGAGGAAGGAAAGAAAGGAAGATATTTAATAGATTTCAGAGTATATGTGTTTATGACTTCACTGTTCATTCATTTGAACAATACCTCTGTACAGCCATCACCCCTACATCAACATTGTGCTGTGACCAGCACCTGTACGTCCTTATTTATATCGCTGTGCAAATCCTGTGCAAACTAGCTTGAGTTACAACCATTAAATGTGCTGCTGTTCCTCTGCTTTCTGAGCAAACTCTGATGACACAATGGATATGAGATCATGGCACACGTTCAAGATCACAACACTGACCCAAGCTGGGGTTAACTGTGAAGGAAGAGAGAAGGAAGATGGCTGTACAGCTAAGCAGAGTCTGTGGGAGAGGTTTTTACCATACCTATAAAAATACTCACCTTAGATCGACTGGGGGGTGTTTAAATCACACACATGGATGCAGTCCTCGTTTTAAAGTAAAGTAAAGTAATCACTGGTACACTAATCCAGTGGTTCCAGGATCAGAGCCCTGTAGAGGTTCTGATCACAACTCAGAGGCATACAAACTGAATTTAGTTTTCTAGGAAGAATTGAATGGAGTCTAATGTCAAGGCCGGCAGACACACTAACAGCCCATTAATGGCTCATAATATCGGGCATCAGAATTTCTCAACTTCATATGGCGTTATGGGAAAAGACAACTGACAGAGCATCTGGGACTCCTTATGACATCCAAAGGTGTCAGAATTTTCTTGCCTCTTCACAAACAGTTTGACAATGTCTGACATGTTTCTGGATGTTGACCAGTAGCAGCACAGATGGTACTTCTGTAAGCGACTGTGAAACATGGCGAGCTATAGACTGATCAGCCACAACATTAATACCACCTGGTGGTATTAATGTTGCGACAAGGAGTCAGCATGAACACTGACCTGTCTGCTGTACTGTAGGGTTGTTACAATATATGGATAATTAACAACAATTATAGAGGTTTTGGAACATGGCAAAGGTTGCATCTGCAATCACTGTTTATGGTGCATTTACATCCCAATAAATATTAATCTTTAAATATATCAATGAATGGATTGCCCTTGAAAATGCCAAAATGGAAAAAATTGTAATACCACTATTCAAATAGTCACACATTACAATTGATGCATAACATCTTACAGGCAGCTGTCAGTAACACCACAGACTGGTCATTGGACAGATCAGTGTCTGCCATGATTTGCTAATACTATTTAACTTTGGACACGGTTATATACAGTGAGTAGTAAAGGGCAACACACACAGGTAACGTATGTTACTGTGACATGTCAAAATACCTCATCATATGTGAGCCTGTGCAGCTACAGTAGCTTAACCCTCATTATCTTGTGTCGGGAGTGTCCACTATCCTGTTTCCCAGTATCACATTCTGCACCTGGATTGGCTTTCACCAGCTACCTGTACACTGTTATGGGCATCAAATAATACAACATGCAGGGCAGCTGATGTGTAAGCTAGTGCTGTTCAGAAATGTCAAAAGTACTCACGAGATTGAAATCATTTACTTAAGTAAAAGTACAAAAGTACGGGTTTCGAAATGTACGTAAGTACAAAAGGTAAAAAACTATTTTCACCTTAAATGATACAAAACTCCTTTTGATGATAAAAAATGTTCTACACATACAAAACACATGACTTTTCTTCTTTTGTTCACAACCTGCTCTGTGTTGGTTTAGAGAGTTTATTCAGAAATTCTGATACTGTCCAGTTTTTCTTTAAACCAACTTTCAGACAGGATAATATAGATTGGTTCAGATACGATCACCAATAAGTGCCGATCAGTGATATCAATTGTTTGGATTGTAAATTTTCTAAATTATTACATGTATAGATTGGTGTGTTATGTGTGGTATTAAATTATAATGCTCCAAAATGAGACCTGACAGCTGAATATCATATCTATATTTATTGCAGCAGTAAACGTAAAGGTTTTTTACATAAATATTTTCCTCTATACGTTTGCTGCAGCTGGAAACAAATGATGGTGTTTTATCACCATGATTCTTTTTCTGTCTGCGCGAGAGATTTTTCCCGTTTTGTTACAACTTATTCTACGCATTGTTTTCATAATGGAAATAACGAGTCCTTATTTGAAAATGTGAGGAGTAGAAAGTACAGTTATTTCACTAGAAATGTAGGGAGTAGAAGTAAAACGTCGTCTCATGTCTCAAATACTCAAGTAAAGTACAGGTACCTGAAAAATCTACTTAAGTACAGTAACGAAGTAAATGTACTTCATAAATGTACTTCGTTGACTTGACACCTCTGGTGCTGTTAAAAACATTTTAAAAGCCTTTTTAGTTTAGAACCTTTTTAGTAACATAGAGGACCCACACTCTTTTCCAGAGTAACAGCGCTGTTACTGGCCATCTGGTCATGCTGTGCCAGTTATGTATACACTGTGTTACTTTTTTACTTCTGATTACTGTATTGTTGTCTATTTTGTTGGTGTCAGAAAGTTTCTATTTATATGCAAACTTCTGGGAAAGGTGGGATGTTTGAGAACGCATTTCACTGTAACGGTAAAGCTATAAAAATCAGCTTGATTTCATCCAATTTAACGTTGTATTTTTGCAACAGCCTGTTGAAAGCTCCCTGCAGGACTTCAGGATTTCTTTAATATTATTTGTGGTATCAGCTGTTGGTTTACAGTATTGATTATCAGCCCAAAATAATAACAGGTTCAATACAAAGGTATCATCCTGCCCACGAAAAAAAGGAATATTTGATCTGAATATCTGTCGAAATATACTGTATGTTCCTTTCTATCTTTTGTTTCACTGTCTTACCCTGCTCTCTGATTAAATTTTGCTCATTCCACCTCAGCTCAGCACATGGATGCCATATTTCTTCCTGAAACACATACTTTACAAGAACGACTAATTACTGCAAAGTGTCCACAAAGCCATGTTGACATGACAACCTTTTATGATTACCTCACTCAGCCGTAATTCATTTGTTTTAGCATTTAATAATCAGCTATTTAATTTGTGAAGTTGTCATATCCAATAATCAGCATGCACAGCATATTCGTACAGCATGCAGTGTGATCAATCTCACTTAAAAGAGGCAATAGCAAAGAAATGTGAATAAAAGTAAGCTCTTTGTAAATTAGACCCTGGTTTTTGGCAGAGTTTGCAATACTTCTGTAAAGTGGATATCCTTTAAGGCAGAATGAGGCAGTTTCATGGCAGCTTTCACATTATTGCTACTATCCAGACATTCCTGAAGCTGCTGCCTAGTAAAGTCCCTCAACAACACATCTGATTCAGTTCTTTGGCTGCTGGGAGACAAGCTTCCAACAGAATGTCTACACTCTCTGAGTTGGACAATGCTGAGTGACCAATATCTGAAATTTGATCGAATATTATACCAAATCCAACGAAGCTGCCTGACTATAAAAGCTGAGTCACTGCTGAGGTGAGCTAAGTGGGCTCTTTTTCTTTTCAGGAACTGTTTACATCACTCCGTTTCCTTAATCCCTACCGACAGAGGTCATTGCAATATCATTCCCACCTAACACTGGCACAAAAAGCCCTGTCTCCAAACCTAATAGGGTGCAGATGGGACTCCACCACCCACACAACAGGCAGAGAGCTATGTGGTCAAAACGCGAGGCAATGAGAGAAAATGAGGAACAAAATTGGGATGAGATTCAGTGAAATGCAAAATAAAAGAGGAACAGAAGGTAAAAGGGAGAGTCGGGAAGCAGGAGGCCTACGTAGACATGCAGGTAAATCAAAGAAGAAAGAGGAAAAAGTGGGAAGTGGAATAAGAATGAAGAGGATAAGTGGAGTGAAATGAAAAAGATAGGGAAAAGGGCAGACAGTGTAAGTAGTAATTGGTGGATCCAGACAGCTGGAGTCTGAGGAGAGGCTTACAGGCTTGTCAGAGGGGCTCCTCAGGGGGTTAGAGGCCCCTTTGAGGACATCTCACATTTTGTTGCTGCTTCCCGGATGGCCGGGCCTCAACCTACCAAAAACGGCTCTCAATTAGGAAAAGTGTCAGTGAGAGAAAACAGGAAGCCGACAATCGCAGTCAAGTCTTTTTTCCCCTCAGGACTAGAGGGTGGAAAGGAAGTGTTTTTAGCAACTACACTCACTGTCTTTGGTATGTAAATACCCTGCTGTTCTTTCTCCTAACCCCATCCTCTGTGTTTCAGACACACACACTAACAAATCTGTTGCTCCACATTCCATCCCTGCCTCTGCCACCTCCAAAGGGTGTCCAATTCATATTGTTGCATGGGGTGTTAAACATTTCAGAGTACATGCACAAGCAGATATGCTTCTGAGGTGGAAAAGGCTGAGTTTTCACACATTGTCTGTTTTGAGGCTTTTCCCAGCCAAGCCATGAAATGGGATTTTATGTTGTGCCAAACCTGTGTGTGTGTGTGTGTGTGTGTGTGTGTGTGTGTGTGCGTGCGTGCATTACAGAATCTGCATCTTGATGCAGGCACACAACCTTGTGTCACATCCAAAGTCTGCAATGCACTCTTTGTGATAACAGATAAAGTACATTTTTATCCTGAATTCAGCATTCAGACCCATTGTCTGATGTGATGTTAATATCATCAGTTTGACATGTGTTGACCCCACCTTTATTCTGGCTGTAACTGCACTCACTAATGACTCTGACCTTTAATGTCTGGAAGTGATGAAGTCTGCTGTACTAACTCATGACTCCCCCAATTGTATGATCCATTTTCTTGTAATTAGCTGGAAATTGGATATTAATTTAATAACCTCATTATTCTTAGAGTCAATACATCCTATTATGAAAGGCTACTTGCCCTACAAAGCCAAAATACAATTAAGCTACTGTAGCAAAGACCAGAATAAAACTTTGTGACATTTTAATGTGAAGGATGGCGGCTGTGTGTATTGATGTTTGGTTTTGAGACATTTTTCATATCTAAAGTATTAAAAAAATTTACCTACTCCCAAATACTCCCCCTTTACAAATTGCTGGAAATATAATTCTCCTGCTTGTAAAACCCTGTTACTTACTGCCCACTGCTCTGCTAAGATTCCATCTCAGATAACGGTGAGGTGGACGTGATTGTGAACTGGTGCCTGCTCCAGGTGGTTTTACCGTCATTTAGGAGACTCAGGTGGATGACACATGAACAGCAGTCTGCCAGTGACAAGGTGTCAACCACTCAACAGCCAACAGTCCATGGAGTTTATAAACCTGCTGTTCCAAGCAACAGAACTGATTAAGCGTTTTTGGATACGAGGTGAAAAAATCATGAAGAGATTCACTCGTCCAGTCGCCAGTGAGAAGCACCTCTGGGATAAGCATGACCTGGATGACCTGCTTAGCTAATGTTACATTATCTGGCTTTAAACGAGGGCTGAACATTCATTTTCCTATTTTCCTTTTTTTACATCAAGGCATAATTTTAAAAGTAAAACAATAAATTTAAAGAATATTATCACCTGAAAATGGCACAAAGTTTTTCTTTAGTTCATCGTCCATACATATTTTTGGCAAACATTATCCACCTCTAACCCCAAGGATTTCTTCTTTACACTCTCCTAAATCCTATGAGGTTTGTCTAATTATTTCTTCAGCTTTAGTGAAGGCATGCTATTTGTTCCGGGGGCTATGGTGAACGTAGACATTCACAAGAAGCTGAAAGAAGTGCAGGGAAAAAAGTCTCTGGACAGGCAGAATATGATCAAGCTTGCTGACTGTTTTCTTCCTTCAGCTTGATCCTTGCTGTTCCCCAGCACTAAGCACAGCTTTCTCCAGCCTTATCTTCTCAGCTGCTTGCACCTCGCCAACAAAATCTCAAATCCCAGCCATACCTAGAGGCAAGGCAGCCAGCGCTAACACGCTAACGCTGCACACCATTCGGCAGTGGTTTCCTAGCAACCTCTCCTGCTACCTTCTCGATATAAAAACAGTTTTTCTTGCTGTCCGTGATTGTGTGCCTGAGATTAAATGTGTGCAGATGTCTGAGTGTGTGAGTAATTACTGTGTGTGTATGCATGTGTTTAAGTGTATAACAGGTGCAGTAATGAAGCGGTTGTGTAAAGCTCTTGCCGCTTATGTGCATAAATCAGTTTTTAACCCAAAATATGAAAGTCAAGTTCTGATAATTATTTCTCACTGGCTAGGTTTCCTTTTAGTGGGGTGACTGGAAATTAATTGTAAGCACATGTGGTGTGTTCCTTATGTAGGCGTAGAATGGCTTAAAAGTGATGTCTACAATCCCTACTGGCACTGAATATGTGCAAATTTGTCTCTTCAGCTTAAAAGTTACCATCTGCTTTGAGTTTTGAGATGAAGGTGGATAAATGGCTAAAAACACTTTTAGGTGTCAGTATCACTGCAAACAAAAGGAATTGACTGTTCATCTTTGTGACCAACAATCTGTTATTATTTCAGCTGATTTAAATCAAGCCAAATAAGAGCTGGTGAAGCAGAAGGAAAATGTGCTTCAATAGTACAATAGTTTAGCCAAGGGGAAGAATACCAAGGGACAACTTTAAAGGCTCCACTTAGGCCTATTGTTCATATTGACTTTCAATGTCAAAGGACTGCTTCTATAAATGCTTTATTTTCACACGAAAACCTTTGGCTGGATTGCTTGACTTTCTCTAAGGTAACATTTTCTTTGTGCTAAAATAGTATGATATGGAACAAATAGGACAGGTGCTTTAGTTAATATCATGTTATTTTAGTTATACTAAAATGTATGAAAAAAACATTTCAAAAAATCTATTCTTTTATTGATTATTTTGTATATGTTGTTTTACTTTTTTGTTTTTAAAGAGCTTTATAAATACATTTAAGTTAAACATACTTTAAAATAAACATGCTAAAAAGCAACCCCATGACATTCCCATGCAACTCAATTGCATATGTGATTTTATAATAATCGAAAATATCCTCAGTCATGGCCCTGCGATGGACTTTCGTTCTGTCCAGGGTTTACCCCGCCTCTCGCACGAAGACAGCTGGGATAGGCTTCAGAATTCACCGCGACCCGACTGTGGATGAAGCAGAAGATAATGAATGCATGGATGATTCTCAGTCATTTAGCTGGAGTTGTCTGAATGTTTAGTTAAAGCAACCGGACTTCTTTCTCGGGGAAGAGACGTTTCATTCTGTATCCACTGAACTTTTTTAATCTGAGGGAAGTTGTGACCACAAATTTATCCTCCAGGTTGGTTTCACCTCACACCTGACTTGTAAGAAACACAACCAAGTCTTTTCTAGTCTTTAGCCTGGTGCTGTGATGCCTGAACACAACTATAAAAACATTTTAGTAAAGTTACACCAACATATCCTGATGATTTACCAGACCAGACATTATTTACTGTGTACGGTTTAAGATCTTACAAAATAACAGTACAACTATAGAGAATTATATTAAACAAAGGTAATTATCTTCACTTTACAAAGCTTTAAAGTCACTCCAACCTTCCCTGTAGCTCTACAGTCCAGTCTACAGACCACTCTCCTTTCAACACCCAGCAGCAGGAGACAGAACATGAGCTCTGTGTGCATCAACGTGCCACTTGTCACCACAAATTAAGCTTTTTATACGATCAAAAAATAATTTTAAAAATAAGAAAAAAATTTGGGGGGCTAAATAATGATATCACAAGGTTCCCATAAAACCTATTTCTAAGAACATATCTCTTCTCTCAAGACAACGTTGCTACACAGGATACATTTATAAGAATTTAAAATGTTTAATTTAACATTCATAATTAAATGCGTGGTGCAAATCAAGCAACACATTTGAAGTAAAGTGCCATGAGAAGAAATGTTTCAGTTTCAATGAGACAGGAGATGCGCGAGGCTGCTGAGAGGGGAAAGTTAGGTCAAAGTTAGCTTAGGTCTGATTTTTCAGATGTAGAGGCAAGACCCACAGTTGTTGGTGATCTTAGTTGACTTCAGTAATGACCCCCAGGTTTTAGGCAGATTTTGTGGGTGCAACCACAACAAAAGCCCAAACTGCATGAATGACATAAGCAACCTTCGTTAAAATTAGTTAACAGGAGAAAGCAAATTAAGACAATTCAGAGAACACCAGAAAGTGAACAAAAGGTTTTAAATCTACCGTTATTCTGTTCTCCGCTCATCAAAGTGAATGTTCAGGTGGGGGTTGAGCTAATTGCTGGTAATAAACACAGTGTAAATAGGTACATCAGAGAAGCTTTAAGTAGGATTCATGAGGATGATGCAGAAGCTGTGCTTCAGCAGCTAATATTCATCAAAACACTGCAAAGTCATTGCAGACTGTTGGCTATATTACAAAATACTTCTAAAGTAGTTTTTTTCATCCCTTGACTTTTTTGAGCACTTGCAAGGGAGGGTTGTTTCTGCTTTGTGTAACAGGGAATTAGGGGCTTTAGTGTGAGCGATGGATGTGGAATTGTAATCCTGGTGTCTGGCTTCTCTGAGAGCCAAGGAGCAAGATTTACGACACCTGAGAGTCTAAATGCTTGGCCTTTGAGATAACTGGATGTGTGTGAGAGTGAATTTGTAGTCCTGTGAAGCCCATAGATTTCTTGTCTGGACTCTAAACTCTGACCCGGGTGACCTGCTGTGTTATGTGTTCCACATGGGTAAGACTCACACAGAAAATATGTTACACATAAACAGTGCATGAGCTGAACATGGGGCCTTCAGATAGTTTGATTTGATGTTAGGGAATAAAACAAAAAGTAAAGTTTACTATATCATAGCTGCACAAAAAAATGAAAGAGTTTGTTGTTGACCATTGTTTTGTGCATTACTGTACTTGTTGGGGATAGTATTGTCTCAGAAAGTGATTTGCATTCCATACCTCACGTAATCAGCACATGGACTAAGCTAGCCCTTATTTTTGAGTATTCATTTGAGTGATGTTACTCTAACATAATTCTCCAAGTTGGCTAAAAAATGTCTAAATACCTGCATACATCACATACTATGTTTATTCATTTTTTTTGTTAATTTCATTTTGCTTTGCTGAGCATAGTATTGAGTGTGAGTTGTCATTTTTGGAATCTTTCACACACTGCCAGAGTACGTGGGTACTGGAGTATTGCTTGACATATTTTGATATTTGACCTGTCTAGTTATTAGTGAGTGTGAGTAGTGCCTTTGAAAGTAACTGAACCGATTTCTATTTTGCCTGAGTTCTAATTGGGTTAATTAATATTTAAATTTGTTGTTTGATGCATTTTGTCTTGTAGCTACAATTTACTTTATTAAAGGGAGGTTAGAGGCATTGTCATCCACAAATTAAAATAAATGTGGGTTTGTTCATTTAGGGAAGAGCAGTTTTACACATTAATTGATATTTGTTTAAAGGAAAACCAGAGATTGCTAGACACGTTGTACATTTGAAAATGCTGAAGATTCATTAGTGATGGTCAGCTTTGGGGACTCATCTTAACGCACTACATAAGCAAAGAAAATAACAACAATATTATCATTTTTAGCTTGAGGTTGAATGACATTCACTCTTAATGAGGTTTGCTGTACATGCTGAGTTAGTTAATATTCTATGAGGATCTCATGTTAATTATGGGATTGAAGTAATTGTGTTTCCTGAAACAGACAGAACCTCAGGTAGCTCCGGGGAAACAGATGTTGCTGTAAGAACTTTTAATTCTGCAAAGCTAATAAGCCCAAATCAAGCCTGTTTTTTCCTAAAATAATTTTTTGTAGGTAAAACCTTGTGTAAGCAAGAAATAGAATGTGTCTGGGCATTTTGCCTCTAAGGATTTGCCTGAGGCAATTTATTATGGCGGGAATGTGAAAAACCTTCGGTCTCTGAGTAATTTCCAGTCATTAATAATGTTACATCTGCTGATATACTTAGACTCAGTATTAGGCCTTATCCTGCTACAACATACTTTATAGTATGTCTCAGCACTAGTTATCATGGTTTTACTTAAGAAAGATTCAGTATCAAGTCTAATTAGTAAACAATGAATTATTTCAAATGTAACCATTAAAAACTGTGATACACTGATTACAATGCAACTGATAACTAATAAAGCATAACATTACAACCACAGGAACTCTATATATGATCGATACCAATAACACTAGAACATGTGGGATGACTACAAAGGGGTCAGAAATCAATGTATGCATTACAGTTATGGAGTAAATTCACCTGTACAACCATAGATGCTAAAAGCATGAACCTGAACATTTGCACAGATATTTTTAAACATACATCAAGACATGCAACAAGTGAAACAAGACAGGCGAGACAGTTCAGTTTGCTAGAAGTTATGAAAATAAATAAATAAGTTGTATTGATAATGAGTGATTACAACCCACATGGTCTGTAGTGCAGGCACATTAGTCAGCCCCCTGTCGAGGGAGCATTAGTGATTAGGTCAGAGCCACTGGTCTATATCATATAAGACACTGGGACCTGGTTTCTTATTCACCTTGGGGCTGGCCATCTGACCCTGCAACCTTTGTTGGGTAAAACCTGTTCAGTTCTCTCCTCGCCTGATCTGCTGAGATAGTCCTTCTGAGGGTGGTGTCTGAGTCGTGTGGTTGTGTGATTTTTGTAGTAGAGCTGTTGTTGTGGACGGGGCTCTGAGAACCGGCCTGAAATCTACTGACTTATAGCCAGTGACGGTCCTCATGCCCCTCCACACCTCCCTGGTGTTCTGTTGCTAAAGGCTCTGCTCCAGTTTCCTCCTGCAGGCCTCCTTCCCCTTCCTGATCCTAACAGACAGAAGCCTCTAAACCCTCTTTACTGCCTCCCTGTCATCAAAACCTGAACTCCTCCTTTTAGGTGACAGGAGTGGCACCCAGTGTGGTCTTCTGCTGCTGTAGCCCATCTGACTCAAGCTTTGACATGTTGTGCGTTTAGAGATGTTCTTCCGCATACCGTGGTTGTAACCAGTGGTTATTTGAGTTACTGTTGTCTTTCTATCAGCGCAAACTACTCTGGCCGTTCTCCTCTGACCTCTGGTATCAACAAGGCATTTTCACCCACAAAACTGCTGCTCACTGGATGTTTTCCCTTTTTCAGACCATTCTATGTAAACCCTAGAGATGGTTGTGCGTGACAATCCCAGAAGACAGTTTCTGAAGTGCTCACACCAGCCCGTCTGGCACCAACGACCTTACCACGTTTAAAGTCACTTAAATCAACTTTCTTCCCCATTTTAAAACTCTGTTTGAACTGCAGCAATTTGTCTTGACCATGTCAACATGCCTAAATACATTAAGTTGCCACCATGTTATTGGCTGCATCATAGCTCAGCAGTTAAATTCTTAGTGCCCACAAAGCTGCGTGTTAAGGTGTACCGTGACAAAACACCAAATACATGTAGTAGCGCTGACACAGGTCTAGCACCTGTCCTAACCACAATTTCCTCAGCAAAGTATTCATTATTATTATTGTTATTGTTGTTGGGACGGCATGATAGTTCAGTGGGTAGAGCAGTTGTCTTCAAATCCAAGGTTGAGTGAGTTTGATTCCCAGTCCCACCAGGTTACATGTCGAGGTGTGCTTAGACAATACACTGACACCGTGACTCTGAACACCCTACAGGGGCAGCCTGTCGTTCTTTGTCCACAAAGAATTTCTCATTCATGAGTTAATTTCTAAATCTAATCCTAAACTATTATAATATCTTTATTTTAAGCAAACTGCTGTATTTCCAATTAGTGTCAAACATCCAACATGATTGAGGTTCAACTTTTGGACAAAACTGTGAAACTTGCCATCATGTTTGTAGGTTTAAACAAAATGTTAATTTAGCTAATTGAACTCTCGAAAGATTGCCACTGCTATGGAGATGCTGAGCACGCTAACAAATCATACCAGTTCATGCAAGCAACACATCAAGCCAAGAGAACGATGGCCATCCCTGGTCTGCATTATTTCTAGATACTCCCCTGAGCTCCTGGGTCTTGTAAATAGACATGTTATCTAGTCTAGCAGTAACCCTGCAAAAATACAATCAGAATGACATTTATGCTGAGGATATTGCTGTGCTGTGAAACAGCTGAAGGGTTTTTCACAAAGACAGTGCAGTTAACTACATACTGCTCTTTTTCACCATTATAAACAACATTAGTATCAAATAAGGTGACCCTGCTTCCTGTGGCATGTTTCTTTTTGAGATATCGGAATACCCCGGGAAGTGTTACCTCGCCTCTGCCGTGATCTAGGAGCAAACACTAACATCTCCTCAACAGGTCAATGGCAATGGCAGGAATCCAGTCTGTGTACAAGGAAAATGCAGTATTGCATTATATTTCTGGTGTGGCCAGGCAATCAAAGGTGTCCATTGTGGCCAGGGCAGTGATTTTGTCTGATTAAGTGGTGCAGAAAGGGACAACTGACTTTAAAAAGATTAGAGGAGGTTGTGAGGGGTATCTAGCTGTGCCTGTCTCAGATGTCAACTCTTATCTACAATGACGGCAAAGAAAAAAGTCCTTTCTATCAGCACAGACATGCAAACACTATGTATTTCAATTGTTCACACACCATCCTACACTTTGCACACTATCATGTGCATATGTTTCTACCTCACTTGACACAACAGGACCAGGTTATAAGGAAGAGACCCATATAACCAGGATTTATCAGTCCTAATCCTTACTATTACACTAAAAACACACTATTGACATATTGAAAAATCTATTTACATCTTTAACTTGGAACCTAGACTTTTAATCTCTGTCCCAACTTTTAAAGCCGGTCAGGCTGTGATGAGAAATGTAAGCAGGGTCCCGGCGACAGATTAGTCACTTGAAGAACTGATGATCCTATTCCTGGAGAACTGGGTGAATTTCTAGCATTTCATAAATTTGAAGTCCTTTTTACTGTGAGCAGGTCAGAGTTTGATTTTGAGCTGTCAAAATATATGTTATGTACAAAATTGAACATGTTTTAACATTACCATAGTAGTCTATGGTATTTGCATTGGATATATATAGCAGGATAATGTCTGGATCCTCCTTTCATTATGGTATTACAACATATAAAGCCATGTTTCTGTTTTTGTAAACACCTAGGATACAGTCATCTTCTTTGAATAAACTAAACAAACCCAAGCCAAGGCTCTGTACTGATGTTCAGCGCAAGCTTATTATTCCAGATTATTCCATATAGTGTGAGCAGAAAAGTTGAAGGTTCTTCCTGAGAGAAGGCATGTAAAACATGTAGAGTAAGTTAACACATTACACCTCATTAATAAAAGTCACAGTGTCTGTCCAGCTTAATCCAACCTGGTTTACTTAAGACTTTCTATCTTTATTCTCTCCATTCCTGCTGTGTAGTTATTTTGGGGGTTCTCCTGGGTAAATGGATGTTTAATTAATGTATCTTGTATCTTAACGCCAACCTTAACCCCAACTGAACTGGTAAAAGTTGATGTTAAATATTTTTACAATTAAACACATTGCATTCTAAAAACAGAAGTAGCATTTGCATCATCCATGACACAGAAACCTGAAATTTTGTACCCTTCTCCAAATGCACACAGCATCCTCATGTCAGTCATGCATACACATCTTCCCCCATACACAAGAGCACCCCCCTCTTCTTCTGTCCCCTCACCCTCCCACTTTTCCACTAGCTGTTGCTGCTGTCACATCGCATTTCCCTCCATGTCATTTTGGCCAGAGCCTCGTATCCAGTGGAGACAAAATGAAGCCTCTTTTGAGAGGAGAGCACCCTGCGAGGTGCAAGTGCCAGTGCCAGCATCCCCTTGTGCCAAAAGTCAGGAAGGGGGGTGGCAACTCGCTGACTATCCTCCATTTTACATTTCCTCTGTGCTCATTTTCTCAAGAGGTCCTCATCTATTTTGCCAGCCGAGCTCTTTCAGAGAGACCGCCTTGTTAAATAAGGCATGAGTCATCTACTGCACACACCATTGAAATGATGCCACCTGTTTCAGTTCAGCTCACTGCTGTGAGCCAAAAGGTGGTTGTGGTTTTGGAAGTTAGTCTTTGTTTATTCCGTCCTGACTGATTAAGTTTAGAGATGACTGCTCACTGATAATGCTGATGACAAAGCTATGACCAAACTAAAATGTAAAAAGGCGGTTTAACTTTCACTACAGGCGTCTGTAAAAAAATCGTAAACAGATGCAAGTTAAATTAGCAATTAAAGATGCATGTACATCCATGGGGCAGAAAATGTATGAAATAGCATCAGAGGGGTGATATTTGTAGAAATCTATATTGCATTTTAATTGTTTGTGTTTTTATTGTATAAATTCATTGATTTTAAACTGCCTTTTGTATTAACTTTTGTAATGACCATTTTCTTATTATGTATTGCATGTGGACACAGGGGATCACAATTGAGCACATCTGTGACTCTTTTAGTGACCCCTCACATGTTGGTCTCATTGGTGAGCAGAACTGGCATCCCTTTTTAAAATGTCCACAACACAGTTGAGAGAAGTCAGTGGAATTTGGGGCGGGGGGTCATATGACGATAATACCGGTAAAATACTGGGAAAAAATTTATATCATGTTATGCTAATTTCCTGGTGTAAACTCACAGCATTATGCAGTATATTATGCTAACATGCGTCACGCAGCGCAAAGTTATGAAAGTTGTGAAGTTGAAGGCAAACATTGCTGGAAGCGACATAATATTTGCTTAATATCAGCTGTACAGTGGATATATTATTTGAAAAGAAATGCACTTCTCCCAGTGTGTGTGTGTTTGTGTGCATCGCTCTTGGCAGTAAAACAGAGACAGAAATGATGCTGTCATGTAAATCAGATAAATAACATGATAAAGACCTGTTCTATAGGAAAGAAAACCTGAAATAAACCAGAAAATAGAATTAAATAACATTATCTCGATCATCCTGTGGAGACGGACGCCCTCGTCTATAATGGCAAGGAAAACACTAAAGCTAGTTCAGCTTGGCATCACAGAATCTCTCGCCGGTTTAACTTTGTATGAAGCAAAGGTTGGAAAGTTATTGCCCAAGCTGTAACCATTAGTTTGGTGAAAGATGATTTTATGCCATTCATTTTTTATACAGACTTTGGGGATATTTTTTTTACTTTAGACTAAATGCCTGAAGATAAGATAAGGTAATATTTTAATACACAGCATTACAGAACAGCACCTTTGTGAAAATGCACTTAGATGATAAATAAATGTATTGCGCTAAAACTAACATGTTTACCTTTATAAAAGGGAGGCACATGTAGATTACTGGATCTGATTAACTATTCGTGCAATAAAAATCTTCTAATCACAATATTGTCTTTAGGTTCAGAAAAAGCATTTGATAGAGTAAAACTACTTTACAAAAAATTGGTTTTGGAAACTCTTTCATCATGTTTTATAGTTCTCCAACAGCATGTGTCAGGACAAATGACCAAACAACGACCAGCTTTTGTCTCGAGGGGCACTAGGCAGGGATGCCCTCTCTCTCCATCATTGTGTTTGCAATTTTAATTGAACCACCAGCAGCATCAATTAGACAGGCAGCAAGGATCAATTCTTTCTCAAGAGTTTCAGATTATTCAATAAACGAGTTAAAATCTACAGTTCTTCAGATTAACTGCTCCTTCCAGAACTCTTTTTCGATTGCACTTTAATCTGGAAATATTTGAAGTCCATGAGGTAGTGTAGAAGGCCAGAACAGGGTCCAACCCTGGCCTAAGCGGTATTTCATACAAGAAATGTTCTTTAATGTTCCCTTTGTTCCTTAGGAGGAACTTGAGAAATTGGATTATACCATCATGTTGAACAAAGGCAGAGGGATGTTTTGCCAAAGGAGGAGAAACTATTGAACATTACAGAACAATCTTACTGTTAAGTGTAGAAGGCAAGATCTTCTTCTCTGTGCTGCTCAAGAGGATGATGTCATTAACCTCTCAAAAACAGTGGCAGAGAAGGAAGCCCAAAAAATGGACTCCGGGCTTCACCTCATATAGACTGTGTCTGCTTCCCGTCCAGCTAAATTATATAGATCAAAAATGAACACAAGTGGAGTCAATGATAAAAACCTAATAAAAATAAAAACTAATTCTCTTACTGAACAGAATAAATCAGAACAATTAAATGTGAAATATTAAATATTCGATCTCTCTCTTCTAAATCCTTGTTAGTAAATGACTTGATAAGTGACCATCAGATAGACTTATTTAGTCTCACTGAAACCTGGCTGCA
>JAUMTR010000002.1:242543-254481 GCA_032270685.1 Microctenopoma stevenorrisi | reverse complement strand
CACAGGGTTTATAAACCTGCTCCTCACACCAGTCAGTCAGACTTGAGAAAGCCCTCTGGAATGAAAGGTGAAACGTCGTCAAGAAACCTAACAGGTACAGTTGCTTTGGATAAAACCTTTTTGACATAACCATGACCTGGATGACTGAGAACCTTCACAGATATTTAGCTTCAGAAATGTATTAATGTTACTGTAATCATACCAGTCCATATCAAAGTGTAGATAAGTGCACGTTCATTATTGAGTTTTTTTGCAAATAAATCTAAACACGGGAAGCACAGTGGTGTAGATCTTAGGTGTCGCCTGACACTGTCACCAGGTGCCTTTCTGTTTCCCCCCCATTGTCTAAAGACATGCATGTTAGATTAGTTGATCACTCTAAAAATTGCCTGTAGGTGTGAAATGTGAGTGTTCATGGTTGTTTGTCTGTACGTCTGTGTGTTGGCCCTGCAATGGACTGGTGAGCCGTCCAGGGTGTACCTCACCTCTCGCCCAAAAACAGCTGGGACAGGCTCCTGCTGGATAAGCGGTTGATAACGGTAGATGAATGGAAATCTAAACACAAATGTATTACAGCATTTTACCATATCTCATAGACCTTATTCTTTTTATATTGGGAGAAGAAGCAACCTTTACTAACATTACCAGTATTATGATCTGGCAGTCATCAGTGACAGGCCAGAGTCTACCAACTCTGAACCGTCACGGTTACTCTGTAAGCATTGAAACTGTCTGCTTGTCACTCACGCACTGACATTTGCCTTACATTACTGTAACCACTAAACTTGAACCAATGAAAAAAAAAAGTCTTTCTGAAGTTTTGCTACAACATTAACACCACCAGGTGGCTGATTAGCATAAAGTACACTCATATACAAAGGATGATGTCTCTTGTTGTTTGCATTGTTATACACTTTCTATCACATCGAGATGTGAAAATTTTCAAACACTGACTTAAAATATAATCTCTGCCATCGCCACTGCATTCTCATTTCTGTATAGAATTTTAAAATCCCACTGCAGAGATCACTAAAGGACTACATAACACTTTGCCACATCAGATCAAATGGAACTCCAGCTAGCACCACTCAGCATAGCTGAGGGAGTACAATATAAAACACCCGCAGATAAATGTTCCCAATGTAATGTGTGTGTTACCCACAAAATAAAACTCTGCTGCATTATAAGCAGGTTATATCTTGCAGTAAATATGCATGCTCAGACAAGACAATTTCCCCTTCAGGGGAAAATCTGAAGTAAAATTTTCTCACATGTAACATTTAAATGAGAGCAATGACGATGAAGCCGATTGTCCCTGTCCTATTACCCAATTGGTCTATAATTGTTTGATTTAAATGAAAAGAGTAATTAAAACAGTAAAATATAGTCATTCAGTGATGTCAAGCAAGATGTTAAAATGATAAAAATATGTACAGTCACTGTTAACCATGACTCTGTTTCAACTGAAAATAATTAATTAATAATAATTTATTATTAATTAGCAGGTCTACGAGTTACAATTAGTAATCTATAAATAAAACTCTATGTGTGATTAATCATTTTCTGCCTATAGGCACATTACAACTGAGAAATTAAGCCAACACAACAGGATACTATTAAATGATTGTGTATTAAAGAAATCAAATTCTGCTAAATAATTAATTAATGTATGAATAAAATACAATAGTATTAACCTATCTCAGAATATTTTTAGGGTACACATTGATTTTGTTTCTTTCTCAACTAAACTCTAAGAATCAAAGAATGCTTTGAGCTTACAATAGATAAATCTGACGATGCCTTTAGTGATTGGTGGGGCATGTATTCCTTTTAGAAATATTGCGTTAGAAAGCTGTTCACAAGTTAGAAGGTCAAATTTAATCAGTGATTTAACTCAGTTCAAAATACACAAACTATAGTTATCATTCAATATTGTTTTTTTTTTCTCCTTACAGCTAGCTTAGTAAATATTTCAGTTCTCTTTTTATAGCGCCAATTCACAATCACAAAACAGGTAATCTCAGGGCACTTTAAGACCTTACAGATTGTACAAATTTATACAAATATAATGTAAATAAGTGTAGAAATAGAAAAATGTAAAAGAAACAGTTCAACTTGAGCAAGCACTAAGGCAACAGTGCAGAGGAAAAGGGATTAAGGAAAGAATTCTCCAGCAGAACCAGGCTCAGGGTGGGCGGCCATCTGCCTCGACCGGTTGGGGTTAGTGGACAGAGGAGAGAGAAGAGAACAGCAGGTAACAGAGATCACAACAACAACAAGGAGCAGCAGACGAAGCACTGGCAGGTTGGGTAGACTGCAAGCCTCATATGGCCCCCATTCTGCCATTCTCCCTCCTCCTCATTGGAAATCAGCCTAACTTCACTCACTTGTGTCCCCTTCCTTTTATGTAGATTGGTTTGTCCTGCTCGCTGCTAGATTGTCTCAGTAAGAAACCTTTCAGCTTTCTTTGTAACTTGCATTAGTACAATAGTACCTACAACTTCACTTATAAAACTATTCATTTGTGGGACAAACAGAAATTGTATGGAGGTGTGTTTTGTGGCAGACAAGCCCGTCATTAAAAGCAGTCTCCTACAGAAATTATTAATTTGTAGAACCCATTATGATTGTTTCTAGGTTTCAGAGAGGTGTCCTAGATCTAGATTCACTTAATATAACACTGGTCCATTTCTATGTTTTGAGCAATGTAAAGGGGCTTTTATTCGATGTCCTATTATGTCTTAGTTTTTTTATTTCTTAATTTATGCATTAGGGGTGTGCTTTTAAGTATCGGATCGGTATTGGCAATACTGGCCTTGTATCGATCCAAGTAAACAAAGGGCCAATACACCACTCACAAAACATGGTTCATATATTACATAGTCATTCAACTGCAATTTGCCAACATTTTTTAGTTCATGGGTAAAGTAGATTATTTTGTAAACAGTGTCTTACCTTCCAAGAGTCTATGCGGAGCAGTCGGGAAGGCATCCAGGCGTAGCCGCGTCATTCTCTCTTTTCCCTTCTTCTCTTAGAAGATCTAATCAGCAATACATAGTTAAGGCCAAATATGGAAACAATTATAAAATGATTATTCAAGGGCAGCATGCAAAGATTAATTCTGATCCAGACGTCCATTTTATTAAGAGTAGAGACATTTATAACATGAAGCCAACACCTTTTCAGCCAGAGATACATTTATATTTACAAAATTTAAACATTCTGAATATTTATTAATTATGACATTTAACAGAGAAAAATATTGTATAATATAATGTGATTTTTCATACTTGACACACAGTCTCCCAAGTGTAAAAAAGAAAAACACCCATCATACTATACGAATTTAAGTTGGGTATCAAATATATTTGTATGTGTACAAAAGTGTTGGAGCCTATCACAGCTGTCTCTGGGCGAGAGGCGGGGTACATCCTGGACAGATCGCCAGTCCATCGCAGTATAAAAGGCAGACAATGGAAGAAAATAATTAACGTGCATATAAATGCGTAACATTGTAGACTGTCAGTGTGCGGACTGAAAAGTGGAGTTTACCTGCAGATACAAAGTGTTACACTGCAGCCCGTAACAGGGGATGTAGAAGTGGGTCTACGCTGTATACCTTTGACTACACTATTATTTTATGAGAAACATTAGAGTACAGGGCCTTGAAGAGAAGAGTTTCTATTTGGCGTTTCTCTGAATTTGATGCGGCCCCTTTAGAATGATTATTACTTAAATGATGACCTCATGACATCCCTGATCCCAGATATATTCCTTTGTGGGAGATGATGAATTTTGTCCTCTGAACAAACTCAACTAGAACAGGATGAAAAGGAGTACAACCTCTCAAATCCCTCATAAGGAAAATGTAGTTCTGAACTGAGATTTTTTTTTACTAAGCTCAAGGTTTGTTTGCAAAGTGAATAAATGTCTACCTTGATGGAAATTCTAAAAGTAACCTTTTTTGCACTGTGGCTTACTTCCACTGAAAAACATTTGAATAGAAAAGGGTGAGCTGAAGTGAACATGGTTTCCTGCTTTTGTTTTTCAGACTCCCTGTGAAACATCCTGAAGCTGAAAGAGGGTGAATACAAATTGAAAATTAACAGTGTAATTTTACACAGAAAATTACCATATACACATTCCTACATATCAACTCTGATTTATTTTCAATGGGATCTGCCAGAATACCAAAAGTGTGTCTACTTACACGTTTAGACAGATTTCAACAGCGTAATCAGAAGTTTGTCTTGATAGTATGCTTGTTATGAAGAGAAATATGGCACCTGACTGCTGCATATACAACAAATAAATTTTTGTATATATTCTTATGTCCATGTTTATTTTTTATTTTTTTAAATTCTTATTTAATCTGACTGTTTTTTACTGTGATAAGCAATACGAATTTAATGACTTGTTGATGTTTTATTATGTTATGACAATAAAGCTTCTGATTCAGATTCATAATGGAATACTACAAATGAAATAAAATTAAAAACACTTTAGAGGCTTGCAAGAAACATAAGCCAAGACACTGATACCCTGTAGCGCTGACACAGGTCTAGCAGCCAAGACAAGCATTTTCTCTGCAAGAGAAAATGCTTGTCATTTACGTGTACAAAATGGAGGACCCAAATGCAAACCAGAGGCAAGATAGGGTTCAAACAAAGGAACTTAGCAGTATGGAACAGAAAATCACTCTTACTAAGAGGAAAAACGGCAATACTAAAAATAACAACAGACAGGGGGATTGAACAGACACAGCGGGACAAAGAGAGGGTGAAAGAAAGAAGGTACAAAATAGTAACTGAACCCAAAACCAACTTACATAGAAGGAGAGGAGCATAGTGACTGGTAGCATGGCATGTATGACCTGACAAAGGAATTGAGGACGTGCAGAGGCTTAAATAGTGAGAGGACTGATTGGTAATGAGGCACAGCTGGAAATAATGAGGGAGCAAAAGTGGAGAGAGAGGGGAGTGGTTAAAGTGAGGGAGGAACAAAGATAAAAGGACACATGAGGGCTGGAGGAGAACATGACAATGCCCCTCTGTAAAACGTATCAACAACCTTCGGACAATCCATCCATTATTCTATCTGCTTTTCCTACCATGAGTCCCACAAGCCTTTATCTAAAGACAATACTGATAAAAATAAAATGAATCCTTATAAACTTTATAAATATGTGTGAGTAAACAGACTGAATGAAATGGCACTGTAGGTACAGTTAATATCTATTATCAGATCAGGCTGTAGATATCATCACTGTACATACTCTATGTAACACTGCACTGTGTTGGCTGGTTAATTTCAACACAGATTTTTTTCTAATGACAGAATGCTTTATGTTAATTATAATATATATATTTATATATATTCACACAGACATGCATAGTATTGTAAATATTTCTGCATCTGCAAGAAAAACTAAATACTTTTCCTATTTCCTCACATCATAGAACTGAACACGAGTCACCTGTGATGGTCCACAGGAGACACTGGGTCACATTCATGCTTGATTATATGACAATGACAAAAAAAAGCACAGAGAACAAAATGTGACCTCTTTGTGAAAAATTACCAGGGTGAAATGCAAATTAGGGCACTCCAGGGGCGGCATTTGTCATTTCATTTTTTTTCTTTTACTGGCAATTTGCAGACTTTCAAAGGGAGATTGAATCACCCAAACTACATACAGAGGTGGTTGGAGACACATTTGGCTACATTAAAAACTAAAGATGAATGCAACAACCCCTGTATATGAAGTATACTGTAAAAACTAATATATATATATATATATATATATATATAAATAATTTATTAAAAACAACAAAGTGGAGTTTAAACAGAAAATAGGTGTAATAATATTTAAAAAAAATAAGACTGATAAGAAGAGATCAATTGAAAGGCTTTTTCCTCAAGAAGGTTTAAGTTAGCAGAATCCAGCTAATAGACCTTTTACTGCTGCATGTTAACATGCGACAGAGAAAAGACATAATGGTCTAATACTTACAAATCAATGTTTACTGAATGAAGTAAATGTTGGCTGAACCTACAGTAACCAGGTTGTGTACCATCAGTGTTCATACTGTCTCAAAAACCACAACAAAGCTTTTTTGTGTTTGCCAGATCAGCTTTCAAAGGATAAAATGTGACTGTAGCCCAACGAGGGAAGACACAGATGTTTTTTCACTTGCCTGTTCATTGAAATGCATCAGTGCTTCATAGGAGCCATTTATGGGATGGTTAACTTTGTCAGCCAAACAATTAATCCTCCTTAATTGACAGAATCCATTGTGGTCACATTTTTCTCTCTCTTTCTTTCTTGTATGTTTCTAGCTGTCTCACTCATGCACCCATAACACCCCACCCACCCATCTATACCTAACAACCCTGAACATTGCCATATTCCCAGCTGTGTAAAGCAGCTACCATTACATTTAGTCACAATTGTGTGTGTGTGTGTGTAAAGGGGTATAAATGGATCCTCTTACCAAGTTGAATTGATTAATTGCATGTTGAGACACAAAGAGTGGCATTTCGAGAGGCCACTGCTAGAACAGAAAAGAGCCATTACACTTTTATGTTCATTGACTCAGTAACAATCTTCCTCATGCACACACATGTACGCAAACAAATTGCATAAAGATTCTTTCTACAGCAGCAAATACAGATTCAAAACAAATGGCAACTTACAGACAAGGAACATATTTTCACACACACAGATGGGCACAATGTAATCAAGATGCCTGACAACTCCACTACTGAGAGGTTTGGAGAGAGGGAATAAAAGAAGCCACCTGCCTCAATTAGTTTGAGTACAGAGGGGTAGATGGACAGAGGCAATGAGTGTGTGCGGAAGAGATGAAAAGAGAGTAAGGGAGTGGGTTGAGAGAAGCTGGACAGAGACAGAGATTGAGTGAAAAGGTTCCAGCTGAACAGAGAGTGAGACAAGAGTGGAGGTAAAATGTTTGTGGGTGGGAGAGAGCACATACAGGGAGCAGCTGATTGGTGCTTTTGAAGGCTGATACTGATGTCTAGCAGTTTTGTTTTGTATTGGTTATTTACTCTGAGAAAGGCTAATAAAATTTGTAAGATCTCACTTTAAATAAGATATATGATACCAATCAATTAGTTACATTTACATAACAATTTAGTTTATATTATCCTTCAGTAAGGCATACAGTGCAACTAGTTCAGGGGTAGGCAAGTTCGGTCCTGCTTGTTTTCTAACCATCCCTGCACTTACAGCTTCTGACTGGCTGAACACATCTGATCCTGCTCTTGGTTAACAGGTTTGGAAAACCCCATCATGTCTCCAATCAGACTTGGCCATTCTACAGAAGCAAGACCCAACAATTGGGCCTTTTCTGAGCTATTAGAAGGTGGACAAACAATCTGAATCTAAGGACAGAAACACTTTACTTTACTTTGCTTGGCAGACACTTTTATCCAAAGCGACTTACAGGGAGCTAGCGCTGGGTGTCTGCCTCAGGGACACACCTGGTGGGGGATGGACTAGGAGTCAGACGGGGTTTGAAAACCACAACCTTTTGCATCCCAGTCTGACGCTTAACCCATTGAGCTACCAGGCCGCTCAGTAAGGGCACAAGGGAATTGGTGTGCTGTACCGTCGAATTTATACTCCTGATGGAGAGAGAGATTGATCAGCTTGTTTTGCTACAGAGTTTGCAAAACCGTGTCTTACAAGCACTTCATGATGATCATGGCCAAGGAGATCAGGGAGCTCCAGGAGTTGAGCGCACAGTACAGTTGGTACGCGCACGCTATTATTGGCCAAATATGTATGTAGACATTGAGCGATGGTGTAAAGAATGTGAAAGGTGTGTTCTGTCCAAAGCTATTCAATCAAAGGTGAAAACATTTATGGGGAGTATTAAAGCGTCTCGGCCCCATGAAATTTTAGCAATAGATTTCACAGTCTTGGAGCCTTCATCAGATGGTAGAGAAAACATACTAGTGATGACCGATGTTTTTTCCAAATATACGCAGGCTGTTCCCACAAAGGACCAGCGGGCTAGCACGATGGCAGAAGTGTTGGTGAATCACTGGTTTCAGCTGTTTGGACCTCTGGGTCGCATTCACTCAGACCAGGGGCGTAATTTTGAGAGCGCGCTGATTCAGCAGCTCCGTGAAATAAGCCGCACTACCCCATATCATCCACAGGGTAACGGTCAGTGTGAGCGGTTTAATCGGATATTGCATTATTTGCTACGTGTTTTGCCCCTGGAACAAAAACGGCGGTGGCCTCATCATCTTGCCCAGACTACCTATGCATATAATACCACATCTCATCAATCAACTGGCGTGACCCCATATTTTCTAATGTTTGAACAAAAGACCCGACTTCCAGTGGATTTTTTGTTAGGTGGGGAGGGTGACGTGCAAGAACACATCTCATTAGAAGAGTGGGTACAGGAACATCAGAAGTCATTGGTGGTTGCTTATGATACAGTCCAACAACGGCTGGCTGTAAAAAGGGCCCAGAGGTCCCGCAGTGACCAGGACCAGTGGGAAGTCCAGATTTTGAGCAGGGCTCAAAAAAAAAACAAAAAAACAATTCCCCTGGGGGAATTTTTTGTTTGGACAGCTGCTAGACCTGTGTCAGCGCTACAGGGTATCAGTGTCTTGTCCTCAACATGTAACCTGGTGGGGCCGGTTAATTGAACTCGCTCACCCTTGGGTTTGAAGACGACTGCTCTACCCACTGAGCTATCATGCCGCCCATGGGTTAGTGTCAGGTGTGTCCCTGAGCCAGACACCCAGCGCTAGCTCCCTGTAAGTCGCTTTGGATAAAAGCGTCCGCCAAGCAAAGTAAAGTAAAGTAAAGATGTAACCATTGACACCTGGGTGGTTGGCTGTCGGCCCCTGATTGGCGGTCGAAGGGATAAGGTTGTTTAGGTGCCTGGGCTAGTGCCTGTTTCCTCGTGATACCGTAAGACGTTAGTCTCACTGGGCAGAGTGAGAGCGAGTGCGAGAGGTGCGGTAAAGAGCAGGGATCGGGACTTGTATGTTTTATATTGTGTTTTGTTTAACCTTTTAATGTTTGGGCTATTTGCAGTGTGGCCACACGGTATTTTAAAGCAGGAACTGTGGAGGTAAAAGATGACTGTTGGCGGAGCATCAGCGCAACAGGTAGTTATTACCTCACAGTTTTTTATGTTGTTTTTAGTGTTGATTAAAGGGGATGTTTTAATGACATAAAGTAATTATTTGGGTGTTTTTCAGTGACAGCGGCTGTAAACATCACTGTGTTCTGCTGTCCTTTTGATTTGGTTATAGGTTTTTGTTTGAGTTAGTCCGCCCCGAGTTAGGCCGGGTGTGTGTGTAACTGGAGTGTGTATTATCCTGTTGAGTCTGTGAAGAGGGATTTTACGGTGATAAATTGTATTTATTATCCTAAGTTGTGGGTACGTTTCTTAAAGTGTAGATACAGGACTGGCCAAAGCCAAAAATTTCTCTCGTGTCCACACTGCGTTTCTGATACGGACAAGTTTATTATATTGTGCGCCACCTTGCAGAAGATCGTGGGTCTAAATCTGTTGGATGAAAAGAAAAGGTTTAGTTTAAAGAAACATGTCACTGCTCTAAGTCCAGAACACCGGGAACTTAAAAAACACGCCACAGTAAAGTAATGGTCATGCTTCATGAGGTGCTGCTCTTTCTGTCTGTTCTTACTATTTCTTTTTTTACTTCTCTTTATGCAGGCTCTCAGGCTGGGGACGTTGAATATGAATGGTGGGAGGGCCCAGCAGAGACGAGTGGCAGTAGGGGAAGTGATAGCTCGGGAGCGGTTGGATGTTGTCTTCCTTCAGGAGACGCATAGTAGTGAGGACAATGCACTGGGGTATGTGGTGGGAAAGGCAGTGTGCCCTTAGTCATGGTACTAGTGTCATTGCTGGGGTGGCCATTTTGCTGTCCCCAGGCTGGGGTCAACTCTGACAGGTACGACTGAGGTGGTGAAGGGGAGACTGGTGTCAGCTAGGGTGGTGATAAAGGGCATGAGTTTTTTTAATGTCTATGCTCTTAATGAGGGAGCGGGCAGGTTGCAGCTTTTTCAGAAGCTGCAGACCAATCTGGTTCAGTGCAACCAGGGGGATTATATAATCGTAAGGGGAGACTAGACCTGCACAACAGACTTTACGATGAACAGGACAGGCGAGGAGCCTCATCTGCAGTCATCTTCCCTGTTATTAAGTATAATCACACAGTGTGATTTAACAGACACGTGGCTGTTAAGGTCTCGTTTGTCAGTATTAATGACATGGACACGCCCTGTTCCTTTTTCTATAACTTTGAGAGAACTGTGGCACAGGGGAAGAGGATGGCATGTCTCCGGTTGCCAGATTGTCGGGTGACCACGGACGGTAGGGAGATGCGGGAGCATGCTGTGGGTTTCTATGCTGCCTCTTTGCCCAGGAACAGTGTGATGGTGTCAGCTCTGTTGATCTACCAGAGAGGGCTGCTTTGGACTCTGGGCTCTCACTGGATGAGCTGAGTGCAGCTGTGTTGCAGATGGCCCTTGGGCGCTCGTCTGTGCTCGATGGACTGTCTGCTGACTTCTTCAAACAATTCTGGAATACTCGTACAGAAGGGCTGTCATCTCCCTGCTTCCAAAGAAGAGGGATCTGACTCTTTTGAAGAACTGGAGACAAGTCTCGCTACCGTGCACGGACTATAAACTGCTGTCCAAGGTCTTGGTGAATCGGCTGCGGTATTGGCTGGATCTGGTTGTGCATAGGGACCAGACTTACTGCATCCCTAGACGGACTGTCATGAATAATATGTTTCTTGTGTGGGATGTGTTTGATCTGTGTGGTATGGGTGCACCTAAGGTGGGGTGTATATTGCTTGATCAAGAGAAGGCCTATGTTAGGGTGGATCACGGTTATGCCTATGCTACCTTGAAGGCATTTGGTTTTGGGGAGGGGTTTCTCTCCTGGGTTAAGCTGCTGTACAATAGTGCCTCAGGCATGGTGAAGGTGGGGGGCATGCTAAGCTGGCCTTTTAATAATAAGACAGGGTTGCTCCATTTCAGGTCAACTGTACAAACTTGTTAAAGGAGAGGCTCACTGGGCTCTCCCTGCCAGCTGGATGATGACCGTGTGGCAGAGGAAATCTGCACTTCCCTGGATGCAACCCTCAGAGCGATGGCGGACAGAGGACAGTGTCCTGCTCGGGCACTGGGACGAGGAGTGGGATTACAGTTTTCCCCCTCTGGTGTTCACACTTATGGTCAGTGACTGGCAGGAGGATTGAGGGAAACTTTTGTCTTTTGCAACCCCTTTTCACGATCCCGCCGGGCGGGATCAACCTGCCTTCCCGTCATGTTTGTGTTTTGTTTTATCGGTCTTCGTCAGTCACCTCCCTGGTCTCATGCACTTCTCCCACTGTTTCCCTTTCACGCCCCCGCTCTGTCACTCACTTGTTACATCCCGGTTAACTCTCACACACCCACTGGTTCACGCTTACTCCCCTCGGTAATCAGCTGCTGTCCGTTTCACCTGATTACTCCCGGCTCCCGATCACGCTCACCTGTTAACACTTAGTTGATTTGATTCATTCCCCTTAAATTCTCCCTTCGCCTGGTTCTGCTGGAGGAAGAAACCTCCAGCAGAACCAGGCTCAGGGTGGGCGGCCATCTGCCTCGAACGGTTGAGGTTAGTGGACAGAGGAGAGAGAAATGAACAACAGGTTACATATATCTTAACAACAACAAGAAGCAGCAGACGAGGCACTGGGCAGGTTGGGTGGACCAGCAACCACAGCTCCAAGGTCGAGGATACCTGAGGGAGAGAGAGAGAGAGAGAGAGAGAGAGAGAGAGAGAGAGAGAGAGGACAAAGCACAACTAGGGGAGAGAAAAGAAACAAAGTTATTAACATGCAATGATGTCAGTGAAGTGGACAGAGAAGGAGA
>JAUMTR010000002.1:208398-219375 GCA_032270685.1 Microctenopoma stevenorrisi | reverse complement strand
AGGTACAGAGAGAAAGAGAGACAGAAGGACGAAGCACAACTAGAGGAGAGAGGAGACACAATGTTAACAACATGTAATGATGACATGAAAAGAGAGAGAGAGATAGAGAGAGGGGGAGAGAGAAGGAGAGAGAAGGAGCTCGCAGTGCCAGGAAAGTCCCCCAGCAGACTAAATCTATAGCAGCAAAAGAACAAACTCCTTTAATGGAAAAACTTCCAGCAAAACCAGGCATGGGGTGGACCTGGGGTGGTGCCCTACATGTAAGGTGTGAAGCTCCTGAAGAACACAGACGGTGATGACTCTGCGTATCGACGGGAGGTTAAAAAGACTGGTGCAGTCACAACAACCTGGAGCTGAACATTGTGGAGATGATAGTCGACTTCAGACGACATCCCCCACACCCCTTTAGTATACTGTGCTCCCCTGTGTCAGTGGCTGAAACTTTAAATTTCTTGGTCATCTCACAAGACCCTAGGTTAGAGACCAACATCAGCTCTGTCGTCATTTTTTTTTACATTTGTATAACTATAACTTGCTTGTTATAAAAAACAGCATATTAATTTTCATCAAACTTTTTAAAGCTTGCTATGTAGATGTAATATGCCACATTTGGCACAGATTTTAACACTAGGAGGAGATTTTGAAAATGGGTTTTACGCTTCTTTCAAATTTATGAAAAATTTAAAAAGTTTCTAATAAATTGTATACAGTGGTCCCTCGTTAATTGCATGAGTTCTGTTCTAAAAATAACCTGCAATAGTTGGTCAGCTTTTTTTTTACAATTATTATAGATGTTTTAAGGCTGTAAAACTAATCACTACACACTATACACCTTTCTCAGACAGGCATTAACATTTTCACACTTTCTCTCTTGTTTTAACACTCTCAAAGTTCACACATTCATCCATAGAAACACTGCTATCAAACATCTATGTAAATATGTCAAGCTGCAAGCATCCTGTACTGTAGAGACACGGCACAGGGGAGATTGATTAACAATGGTCTACAGCCAATCAGGATACAGAACACAAAGCGCAGTAAAAAAAAAAACAAAAAACAAAATTGCACTATAAAAAATCAGTAATACTGCGAAGCCGCGAAAGGTGAATAGCGAGCGACCACTGTATTTATGGAAAAACTGTACTATGCACAGATTATAAAAATATAAGTCTTTAGGGCATGAGACGTGTCATCTGTGAACTAAAAATGACAATGCCATCTATTGCCAACCATATTTAATTTTCCCTCTCTGAGTAGTGGTAACTTTTCTGTATTTTATTAGTTTAAAATTTGTTCAAAAGCCCCGTCTGTCTATGTTGCAACATGATTTTTAGCTGTGAAGAAAGAATGAAATGAGAAATAGGGTTAAACTCTTCCGTCACCTCCGCTCCCTTGGACTCTGTAAAACCAACACTGAGCTGGTTGACTGCACACTGGAAGCTCTGAGACCATGTATACCTGCAGACAGGTACAGCACAATTCTGGGACATAACGAGTGGTATGCAGACAGTGATAAACATTAGCCTCTTACAACTGTCAGAAGGTTAAACTAAACTAATGATGTCTTCTAGGGTTGCCTTTAGAGGAGGTTTGTGGTTTAGGTTTGTGTGCCTGTGTTTGTCATATAGTTAAAGTTAAGTATGATACATGTTAGAAAGAGGCATTTGGTCTCATTAAAAGGAAGCAGTTTCATTGTTCTTCACCAGTATGAGATCAGTGTGTTTCCACAGGGGGACTGATCATTACCAGTAGATGATAAACTCATATCACATTTACTGGGATTTAAATTGGCTTTATATTTGTATTATTATGAGCACAGTAAATTTCTGAAACAATGCAGTATTTGGCCCTTGGGCCCTCTTTGCCGACCTCTATTGTAGACTGTTGTGTTGGAGACAGTACGATTTTAGTTGCACTTCTGTTGCACTAAATCACTGCCAGCTAAAGATCGACTGGGGAGTCATTTTGTTGTGGAGACCTCATGAGGACCATTCTTTGCCTTTTTAAACCAAAGGACTTCATCCAGAGTAATCCTTAATTAGGCCTGTGGCATTTTAAAGCACACTCTCACTGCACTCACCTCGCCCTCCTGCCAGTCCGCAGCAACGCTTTAAACAGTATTGATCTAGGGCACTACAGGGGTTGCTGCCAGTGCACATCAACATGTAAGTGTAAGTGTGTGGTTGTTTGTATGTGCACATCGCTCACTTGGAAACAATTTGACAGTGTCATTACAATGTCAACTCAGGTTTGGTGACGCATCCTCTGTGCTCACAAATGAAATGCAGCCCTGCACGACTGAGTGAATAATTTGAATTACTTATACAGATGCAGTGGCAGTGGAAGTGGACAGGCCTGAATGCTAACCAAACTAAATGTAATTTGAATGGGATGGCGTGAGAGATGGACGTGAGTGTGGCTGCACTGGGGAGTTGGACAAGTGGGTAAGCTACCACCTCATTCTCACACACTCTCAACCACAGCATCAAATAGTCAAACATGCACCATGAAATACGGTGCTTACAGAAACCACAGTCATGCCCATCGCCACACCAGAATGGACATGCCATTTCATCTCGAACTTCTCTGTGGTTATTTTGAATGTCTTTTTTGATAGTTTTGCATGTCTTTATTCATATCGCCTTTCTTTGTGGACAAAGAAAGTTTGTGGTCTGTTTTACAGTAAATAAAGACCGCATATAAAGACAATAAGCAGTCTTTGTAAATATGACAACATAATTGCATGGAATAGAGAGCCTCAGAAACTTTTGCAATATTCATTCTTCAGCAGTAGAGGTCTGAGCTGTTTTCATATAACCTCTACCACCATGAAAAATAAAGTATTTGATTGTAGTACTGCTTTCTGAAAATTAAGGTCTCTGTGATGAACTTGACCTGAACAGTCTATGACATGTTTGCAGTGTGAGCACACAAATCCTTGAATAAACACACACACACACACACAAACATGTATGCATGCCCTAACAGCAGGATGGACTTATGCTGCTTTAATCCTGTATCCATGGAGACCAATCTGTCCATTGCTCTAGGGACAAGAAAAGATCAGCCAGCATCTGTTTCTCTGTACTTCTGCGTGTCTGTTCATCTATCCATGAGCCCGCCTGTCTGTCAGCCTGCTTGTGCATGTTTCAGTCTGTCAGAAGTCATTTCCATCAACTACCAAGAGAAAGTAAATATAACACGATAGCCCAGGCAGCCTGGTAGCTCAGTGGGATGAGGTATGGGGCTAGGATGCAGAAGGTTGCAGGTTCGATTCCCAGCTACAGCACCCAGATCATCTCCCAGAACTTTAGCACTTGCTCCTCCCCATACCAGGTTTGTCCTTGAGTAAGACACTTAGCACTAGCTCCCCGGGTGCTGTCTGCAGCCGCCCACTGCTCCCCCCAGGGGGATGGGTCAAATGCAGAAGGACGCCAAAAATTTAACCTTTTTCATCAGCTACTGTCAACCTTCACTGTGAATTGATACTATACAATTGCAACTTTCCTCTGATCATACTAACCAAGGGCAATGCATTAAATGATCTCAACAGTGAATCCAAGTCGTGACAGCCATAAAAGATAACTTGTTAATCCTGTGGGTAACATGACTGCAACTAGATTATTTTTGTTAACAAAACATGGCTTTTAGATGGCCTTGAATCAGTGATGTCACCAAATTTTGGTTTCTTCTTGTGATTTGCTCTTCCAGATTTTTACTACAGCACCCCTTCATTATTGCTTGTTTCATTCTCCCTGAAATCTATGTCCACTTGGTTTGGTCTGGTCTGGTGATTGCCTTTTCCAGTCTAAAACCTTCCACTTTCTCTCCTCTTGTCCTCCTGACTTGTGTTTTGAGTATGTTGTATGATCTTTTACCTCCTTAGAAAAGCTTCTCTAGTGCCTTTATTTTTTCATACTTAGGGAAAACAGGTTAATTTTTTCTCAGCAGACCACAAAATTATATAAATTCAGCTTTATTTATATATATATTTATACACATTATATAAATATACACAAACCCAACAGTGAAACAAGCACTGAGGTGACAGTGCTCTAACGGAACAAACCTCCAGCAGAACCAGGCTTAGGGCGGTCATATGCCTCGACTGGTTGATGTTAGTGGACAGAGGAGGGAGAAAAGAACAGCAGGTAACATAGATCACAACAACAACAAGGAGCAGCAGACGAAGCACCGTGGCAGGTTGGTAGGACCAGCAACTACAACAAGATCAAGGATACCTGAGGAGAGGAAGGCATGAGAAGATAAGCTTTAACTGCTTAACTTTAAGTGTTTAGTTTACTGTAATGTTATCTTATTACTCATGTAAAAACTTTTAGGTAAAAACAAATGTCATTCACCAAAGTTACTTACAGTTTTTAAATGTTCTGTTAGTTGAGAATACCTTTTTTTGTGTGTGTGTTGCATGAAAAATAATTTTAACACTCCACGGACAAAAAGTACTAATTCATTAGAAGGGTCTTTGGAGATTAATGAAATGGCAGTAGAACAAAGGTTTAATATGTTTTTGAGTGACGTTGTTAGCTTTTCAAACTAACACTGGTCCATTATGGTTTTAAAGAAGCTGGTTGTTGCCTTCATGACCTGAATGTGATGCTCAGCTAATTGACAAAAGAGACAAACTGTTCGTGTTTGTGGGGAAATAAAGCAAACTAGATTAGCTGTTGTCATAAATAATCCCACTGTGTGAATTTCTCCTCCTAACAATTAATTGTGATAATTAAAACTGCTGCGGTAACTGTATGCGTGTGGTCAGACTGCTACTTGAAGACTGAGCTGCATGTGAACGCTGTGGGACGGGGAGAGGCTGGCGACAGCCCCTGCTGCTCATTAAGAAGATGTGCTTTCTCAAGAGTCTTAATAAGCCTCGAGTAACATCAGAAACATCACTAGATTTGTCGTTAGCAATAAAGAGACAGGTTTAGAGGTAGATAACATGTGCCTCCGTTAAAATGAAGGAAGGCAATGCATTGAAGAACATAATTTTAGATATCATTTAGGAGACATTGGCAAGTGTTTACCTGGGCTTGCTTGTTCCACTGTGTTCTCATCAACTTACTGTAACCCACACACATTAAGTCGTGCAATGTCTCACAGTTCATTTCCCCAAAAGTCAGATGAAGGATGAAGGTGTTTCTGTATAAAGATGCTGGAGGCCCCTGCAGTCCTTAATAAATGTGCATTGGCCATATGGGTGACTGTGCTCCACAGTGGGGCCATTTGATGCAGAGTTATGGGAGAAAAGAGCAGAGTGATATATGGAGAGGCAGCCACAGATGGGCCGATAGAGGGACAAATAGAAAACAGACAGAAAAACTGAGAGGCTGAGAGAATCTGTCTGTCTGGTTTGGTCTCTCTGTCTTCATCAGTCTGTTTCTGTCCATCTCTCCATTATTATTATATTATGTATTATTTATTTATCACATTCCGCAATTAGTCTCCCCCTCACATCTCTCTCTTCTGTCGCACACCAACACGGACACAAACATAGAGATTTTGTTTGAATGTGACTAAAAATATATCTGAAGTATGAAGTTTCTTAAGATAGGATAAGAGATAGGATATATACACACACACACACACACACAAACACATACACACGCATATACATATATACATCCATACACATAGATCCATCAATCTACACATATTCATGCACATGCTCATGTCAGGTGCATTGTGCATGATGCGGTGACTTTGGGGGTAAGAGACATCATGATGCGTTATAAAGTCTGACAGCCGCCGGGATGAATGATCTGCAGATCCTCTCCAGGCTCAGGCTTAGGTTGAAGATGTGCAGGGCCACCTGACAGAGCTGGTCTGGACAGTCCCTGAGTAGTCTGGAGCAGATACCGCCTGGACCTGCTGCTTTGCTTGTCTTCGTCCTTTTGTGCAAGCTTCTCACCTGGTCGACTGTTAAGCAGACATGAGGCTGGGCTGAGGTGGGTGATGGGGCTAGCTCTGTTGTAGGTAGGTGTGCTAGTGGGGGTGGGTGAGACTGGGTGGTGGAGCGAGGAGAGCTCAGGTGAAAAGGGCAGTTCCCCAGGAGGGTGAGGGGACAGCATACGGAGGGGGGTTGATTGCCCTCAGTCAAACCTGTTAAAGAAGCGATTCAAGTCGCTGGCCCACCCCAGGTCAGCAGACACTGTGGCTCCTCCATTGTCCTCGAAGTGACCAGACTCCTTGGACGTTATTCTGTTGGAGTTTGTTTTCCATCTTCCTCCTGAAGCGCTCATTGGCACCTCAGATCTTATATTTTGGACTCTCCTCAGCTCTTCTTTGTCTATAGATCTGAAAGCCGGCTTCTTCTCGTTCTGCATAGCCTTCAGTTCTGGATTCACCCATGGTCTACCCTCTTGGTAGACACAGTGGTCTCAACACAGAATTTAATGTAGTCTGTGATGCAGTGGGTGAGGGAGTCAACGTCCTCGCTGTGGGGCCTGCAGAGTTCCTGCCCGTCTGTGCATTTAAAACAGTCCCTCAGGGCCTCACTGCATTCCTCAGACCACAACCTTACCACCTTCTATGTGGGGGGTTTACTCTTTACCATTGGGGTGTAAGTGGCTTGAAGAAAAACCAGGTTATGATCTGAGTGCCTAAGCAGGGGTAGGGGTGATGCACTGTAAGCCTGCTTTGTGTTTGCAAACAGTAGGTCCAGAGTTTTGTTGATCCTCGTGCTGCAATCAACAAACGGGGAGAAGTTCGGGAGAGTGGCAGGTGGTGAGGCATGGTTTAAGTCCCCAGAGATAATAATGAGAGACTGCGGATGTGCCGTCTGTAACTGAGAGACTGTCGAGTGAATGTGCTCACGGGCTGCTGTAGCATCGGCCGAGGGAGGGATGTAAACAGTCATCACAATGTGAGAAGTCATTGAACTCCCTGACCAGGTGATATGGCCGGTTGCTAACAGCTAACAATTCAAAGTTTTTGATTTAAAGTTTCTCCTGTCCAAGGCTACGACGAGTCCAGTAATCCAATAATAATTTGCTAAAACCCCTGGATCAAGTGCTGTTTTTTTAGCATACACTACAGCTACCTTGAAAGCCTGCCTCCCAACTTCCAAAAGTTCATATTTACTGTACATGAGGATCAGTAACTGAACAGGTATGGAAAATAACACAAAAACATAAATAGGAAAGCCAAAAACCAAGAGCTCTGGGCTATCTTGATGTAAGCTGGTAGGAATCTGTGGTACTGTACGAAACAAAACTACTGAGATGGTCTTCAGACAAGTCAATCAGTGATCTATAAATATTAATTTGCCTCCTAACACTAGCAGACACTATTTATCAAACCATTACAGGATGATAGCAGGTAGAGTTGCCCTTCCTCCTCCCGTGAGAATATGATTGTATTGTAATATCCCTGCTGAGCTATCTGCCACACTGCTGCTTTTCAATGCAGTTAAATTATTGTGCTGTGTGTTAAATGCAAGACCCTGGTTGTAATGACTGCCTCCCACTGCTTATTTGTGCACTTTATGGCAGCAGTCCACACTATCTACTTCCTGCTTTCCTTACACACCTAGGCACATATTGATAGATTTGTGTGAATGCAGGCACACATGCATGCAGCCAGTGGCGGTGCATTAGCCAAGATAGCCTTTTATTATTTCTTTATACATAAATGGGATCCTGTGTGAGTGTATTGTGCGGCGGCTGTGTTGGGAAAATGCCAATCGTGAGATCGGTGCCTCCATTCTCAGCGCCTCCTGTTTTATGTCAAAGTGTCCTTGGGCAGGACACTGAACCCCGAGTTGCCCCCACTGTGTCAGACTGCATTGCAGCTCAACTATTGGTGTTATAGTATGTGCATGACTGTGTGAAGTTTGTAGGTAAATTAGCAAATCTTGTGAAAAATAATTAAATTATGAGATAATGTAAAAACTGTTAAACTAGTTTCACTGTACTGTATTTGTCCGCTCTTCAAATGCTGCTGTTTAGAGGAATCATTTGAGCAGACAGAAAGTTGTCACATGTTGTTACAAATGCTGGAACTGCACAGCCCGAACCTCTGTCTACATTACAGTCACACAACCTGTTACACTTCTTATCAGTCTGCTCTTTCTCTGTGTGATGGAGTCAGCCCTAGCATTTAGCTGTAAATTAAATATTCCGTTTCTGTTCGCAAGCAACTGTGACCATAAAATAGTGATTCAGCCACAGTCATAACGATGACAGATGTACTGTTGTCTTACTTATGTAAGACATATAAACACGGAGCTGTCCCATTGTACAGGTTGTAGGACCTCAGTAGAACATTAGCAGTGAGTACTGAGGGTCACTGAGTGATGTATTATTAATTCATTATTTGCATGATTATTTCAATCAGAAATACTTGAAAGTATTAGTTTGGCATTTCTTCTTTGTTTTCTCTTGCGTTTTGTCTAGTTCAAGTATTAATTTCTGTTCTGTACTTGCCTATACAGGCTGTGATCTGCTTTGGAAGAGGGTATTATGCAATGGTGTGATTATCTATGTATTGTAATGAACCCAATGTATGTAAACTGAAACTAGCAGGACATGGTGTCGTGATCATGTTACACTAACATATTTTTGGTAATGCAAACTTGGTCCATACGTAGTCTCATTGTTGCTAGAAAATAGGTCATGAAAAAGATGACACCAATTAAAGTAAAATGACATCTGGCCAACATGTTACAGATATTACACTCTCCCGAGCTTTTATCATGTGATAACACTGTGCCATCTGTTTTGCTTGGGAAGACCATCAAATGTTGAATGATTTTCTACTTTTATTGAACAATTCCATAGTTCAATTTATGTAGTTCAATTAAACGTTATTTATATAGTGCCAAATCACAACGAGTGTTTAGTTTTATTGAAGATTTTCTGGAAATTGACTCTTTGGAACAATTTCTGACTATTAATATTACTCATACAGATTAATTTTCCCTTCATCAAAAATCAATGCAGACCACCTTTGCACTGCAGCAGAAAGATGTATTCAGTGTTGACCTACCTGTGAGTGAGATTCCTGAATGCTGGCCTGCTCTTAAATTGGAGTCCCATGAAAATCTTTTCTTTAGTACATATATTTGAAAGATCATTTTGTTTCAAAACTTGGTAACTTGGTTGATTGGTTTGAAGGAGTTACAGTGTTTTTTAGGCCATAGTGTCACATCTGTATGTGTGTTTGTATGTTGTATATGTTTGTACAGATCACCCCACTCTTTCACAAAATTAATGTGTTTTTGCTATAAACTAAAGACATTTCTCTCACTTTGGTTAAGATGATATATTTTGTTCAAACAAAAGAATTATTACATTTTTGACATGTACATTTTTTAAATTTCATTTACATTTTAGCATTCAACATTTCCTCAATCAATGAGGTGTCAAAACATGTTTGTGTGTCTGGAGAACGAACAGAGAACATTTAACATTTCTGGAGATCATAACACTGTCCACGCATATGTACACAAACAAACAACTTATCTCTTCTCACTGTGTGCAGCTGTCACAAACTACTTGCTTCTGGCTGTGACCACTGCACACTGAGGTACTACATTCCCAACAGCAATCAGTGACTTTGCGATTTCTGTTTCTTGGACACAACTGGCACCTCTTTCTCTTCTGCTGGGCCTGCGTGCTTCTTTCCTGTGGCTGGATCGCAGCAGTTTTTGACACCCCACGCCTACCCATTGCTCGGAGTACCTTCCAGTTGACTTTTCATGTGAGGTGTGAAGTGTTGTCCTCCATCGGTGATGCCTGTTTAAAAATCAGGGTGCTGAGCACTGAAAAATTAATATACATTCAAAGCTGTGACATCATTCATATTGTACCAAAGAGAATATTCCATAGGAACTGCTTAGGGTTGTAAGTCACTTTCTAAAGCGACTTACAGGGAGCTAGCGCTTTGTGTCTGGCTCAAGGACACACCTGGTACAGGAAGGACTAGGGGATTCGAACCTGCGACTTTCTGCATTCCAGTCTGACCCTCCAGTGAGCTACCAGGCCGCCGTACTCATGTCAGTCTAATCCAGCAGTCTTTCTATAACAATTACAAGTATTGTATATACACATCTAAGTTTAAATTAAGCAGTTATCATCATAAATCAATTTAGATTTACAACATAAGTCTCAATCTTAAGGCACTTTTCAGTGTGAGGTTTGAGACCTTACACATTATATCAATGTATACCAAAATATTTAGAAAACCCAACAGTCCCACTCGAGTAAGCATTAAGGTGACAATGGAGAGGAAAAACTCCCTTTAAGAGGAAGAAACCTTCAGCAGAACCAGACTCAGGGTGGGCGGCCATCTGCCTCAACCGGTTGGGGTTAGTGGACAGACGAGAGAGAAAAGAACAGCAGGTAACATAGATCACAACAACAACAACAAGGAGCAGCAGACAAAGCACCGGCAGGTTGGTAGGACCAGCAACCACAGCTCCAAGGTCGAGGATACCCGAGAGAGAGACAGAAAGAGATAGAGAGAGAGAGGACGAAGCACAACTAGGGGAGAGAAATTAAACCAAGTTATTAACATGCAATGATCTCAGGGAAGTGAACAGAGAAGGAAGTAGGAGAGGAGCTCAGTGAGATATAGAGTCCCTCAGCAGACTAAACCTATAGCAGCATAACTAAGAGATGGTTCAGTCACCTGATCCACCTCTAACTATGAGATTTATCAAAAAGGAAAGTTTTCAGTCTAATCTTAAAGATAGCGAGGATGTCTGCCTCCCGAACGTTAACTGGGAGCTGGTTCCACAGGAGAGGAGCTTGATAGCTAAATGCTCTGCCTCCCTTTCTACATTTAGAAACTCTAGGAACCACAAGTAGACCAGCACACTGAAAGTAAAGTGCTCTGCTGGGATAATAAGGTTCTATCAGGTCTTTAAGATATGTTGGAGCCTGATCATTTAGTGCTTTATATGTGAGAAGAAGGATTTTAAACTCTATTCTAGATTTAACAGGAAGCCAATGGAGAGAA
>JAUMTR010000002.1:177791-192443 GCA_032270685.1 Microctenopoma stevenorrisi | reverse complement strand
CTAGCTTTAAGATTAGCCTTAAAACTTTCCTTTTTGATAAATCTTATAGTTAGAGGTGGATCAGGTAACTGAACCATCTCTTAGTTAATCTGCTATAGGTTTAGTCTGCTGGGGGACTCTATATCACACTGAGCTCCTCTCCTCCTTTTCCTTTTCTGTCCACTTTATGACATCATTGCATGTTGAAGTGGGACTGTTGGGTTCAAATGTAATGGTTTATTCATTTATTACAGACAGTTTTGACTTATGAAAATGTATTGTATGTAATTTTGACTAGTCAGAATAAACCTGTAGGTATGTTAAATTTAAATACTCTCTCTCTGTAGTCTGACAGATCTGCAGATAAACAGCTTGTCAATCATAAGCAAATGTGTGGGACCGAGTACAAGGCAAAAAGAACCACAAGTGGATCTTTATAAAGAAGAGTTTTTATGTATCTGGGACTAAGTAGACCGAATTAAATACTGAGAAAAATGAGTAGAACCATGCATACAAACTGACCTGACCAACAAAACACAAACTGTGGTATATACTCTATACTAAATGATCAAACCATTGGGAAACAAAAGTGAATGGCAGAGACTAACAGTACTAGGTAAACAATAAATACAAGTGAAAACCAACAATATATAGCAATGGTATAAAGTTAAATCTAATTCAAAAGACAAACTATAATATATACATAATATGATCAACAGAAATGATCCCCTTCTCCCCTCCCCACTAAATTGTTGGTTTAGTGCTGTTTTCTAGATTCTCCATTTACGGCAGCTTCACCCTTTGCCACCGCCTTTGCAACACCAGGATGGAACTCAATTCATGTAACTCAAAATAAAGAGAAATAAATTATTATCAAAGTAAACCAAAAAAAATGTGGCCACAGTGTTAACTAAATGTGTGCACTTCATTCAGTGAACTTTGTGCTCACTAATAAACTGTGTGTGTTTTTTTTACTTAAAATGTTTAACTACTAAACAATTGCTCATGATGTGGTCGAGTGTAGACTTTTCCTTTTATTATCCCTTTTACAGCAACATTCAAATGTTGCCATGTTGACCTCTGTTGTTTCTGATTGGTGTAGTCACTCACTTCAAAACCCAGTAGGAATGATTTGTCTTATCATTGTGTGTCAGAACACTCACACGGTAACCTACACATAATTATTATATTTATTTCACATGCTACTGGCTGCATTGAGTCTGGCTGTTTTTACCTGTGCCCATCCCTGCATTATCAATATGAATAGAAAATAACTGAAGGTTATAAGCATTGCTGAGATTCAAGTTTGTAACAAAATAATGAAAGATAACCTGTGATAAAAACACTGACTAAAAAATTACAACTGGAATTAATGAAAAGCATTTTGATTAAAATTTTGATTAGCTGGAAATATCAAATAAAATTCATAATTAAATTGTGACTAAACTAACGACCGTTTTCAGGAAATGACTAAGACTAAAACTAAATTTAAAGTTGTTAAATTCAGTCTTTCTCTCAATGTGCTGACAGTCTGCTAAGACACACACACACACAAACACACACACACACACACACACACACACAGGTATTGCAGTGTTTAATGTGAGCCAGATGAAACAGTGATCCTGTATGTGAGCCTGCAGAACTCTGAGAGACCAGCTGAGGACAACTTTGATGTTAATTTGCTTGATGATTTTCTGAGCTCCTCTTCACTTGTACAAATCAAAGGCCTAACCTTTATCTTACAGTGACTCATATTCTGTCTTAGCTCCATAAAAGCACATCAGTCTGCTATTAGCAAGGAGTCAAATAAAAGTTACATGCACTGTGTGATACTCTTGTGTGTAAAACTGCAACGTGTTTTCTGGTACACAACCTGCAGAGCAGCACAGCCCAGTTCTTTCTCAATGATTTACACATAAAACTGTTTTCAGGATTTAGATTTTTCATAACAGGCGTTTGTTTAAGTTCTAAATATATAGAAAATGATTTCATTCTTGAGTTAAATTACAGACATTACGGCAAAATACCTTAGTACCTTCTATTGTCATTTATACTGTGTGTTTTAATGAATACTGTTAAAAGCCAGCCACCAGACTGTACTTGTGGAAAAACTTACACAGTGATTACAGTACAGTGCATTCATAAAAGTAGAACATTGAATTGCTAGAATAGTCTGTTAACTTGCTAGTTTGTGCATTGTTTAATATGTTAAGTTATATTGTGGTGTTACTCACATAATGCATTCTAAAAATTATTTACTACGGTGTAATGATTCAGAAACACCTAGTGCCAGATGACAGAGATAAATTACACTTGATGTCTGTAACACATACTAAGTCTAATATTAAACTAATATGATGCCAACATTTCTTTATGTCTGGGTTTATGCAAGCAGACACACACACACACACTGGTCCCTCGCAAAACTTAGATTGATTCACTTCAGAGGAAACTATTATGGAAAGAACAATTGATGTGTCATTCCCTGAAGAGCGCTTCATCCATCACTGTCCACTGGTCTTATTAGTGCTTCACTACAAAGGAAAATCCTAATTCACCCCTGGGATAAGGAGGCTGCTTCTAACTGCTTTGTTCATATGGTAACTTCTTTCGTTACCTTCGTTGTTCATTCACTCACTCACGCAGTACACAATCACGGGAAGTGCTCTGACACACACACTTTTAAACAGATGCCCACAGACACACACCCAAGTAGTGACAATTGTAAACCATCTGCAAGTGCTCTGCAAACTGGTGAGAAAAGGGTAATCAACAGCTTGTCAGACTGCTCATTACTTCTTCATTATGGAGCGGAAACAAACACAAAACACCTGAGCTTAGAGACAGCTCTTCACACCAGCTCTCTCTCTCACACACACACACACACACACACGCACACACACACACACACACACACACAGTCATGTGTAAATGAGAAGAAGCTGATAGGCAGACATCACAGCTCAGTCCCTATCTAAAATAGGCAGGAAACAAACTGTTTCTGCTAAGTGTGCTCGAGGCGCCAAACTACCAAAAATGTAATCTTGCCACAGTGGAATCAAAGCCGGTAAGATTCTGTCATTTAACAACTGAGCAAATCTCTATGGGCAACTCAAAGGCTCGGATATGTTGTTCAATTGAATTAATCTTTATTTCCAAAGTGCCAAATCATAACAAAGGTCATCTCAAGGCTCTTTACATAGCAAGTTTAGGACTTTGCAAAATATAAGTGTATATAGAGAATAATGGAGAAAACCCAACAGCCCCACTTGAGCAAGCACTAGGCAACAGTGGAGAGGAAAAACTCCCTTAATGGAAGAAACCTCCAGCAGAACTAGGCTCAGGGTGAGACTAAACCACCAGCTCAGTTTGAACAGGGGGAATGGGAACTCTGATCTAATTGCTGCATTTTACAACTAGACTTAAATATCTCATTGATTTGAGATAAACGAGGTTCCCATTTCACTTAGCTACAAACTGTCCCAAACGTCTGATATGCTTCTTCAGATCAGTCATTGGCCAACCAAACCGGTACAGCGTCGTTGCCCTCTAGTATCCTTTGGCCCCTGTGGGGCCCTGCACACAATTGTTGAGAGGTCTGTCTCTTTAACTGAGTGTCACGTAAAGACACACAGCTGCATCTCTGATGGTAGCTCCACAAATTCAATCATCTGTGTTTGGTCTAAAATGTTCTTGTACCAGTACGTTTCTACAGTATGCTCCAACATGTGTGTTATACGCATGCTTCTACGAACTCAGCTAGGGAAGAAATGTAGGGCACATGAACTCCAAGACATCCATAAGAGTGATGTGGCTTCTAGTGGGACAGAGAGGTTACTTTACTTTAGTTTGCTTGGCAGACGCTGGGTGTCTGGCTCAGGAACACACCTGGTAGGGGATGGACTAGGAGTCAGACTGGGGTTCGAACCTGCGACCTTCTGCATTCCAGTCTGACGCTTAACCCATTGAGCGGCCTGGTAGCTCAATGGGTTAGCTTAGGCCGCTGAGGTGAACTGGTTTCTCGAATTAACACACAAGAAGCAGGTGTCTCAGTGCTGGATGCTCAGACGAAAAAGATGCCTCAAAGGTTTTTGAGGCACATCTGAGATGCCTTCACTGTCGACTTGGTTCTGAACATGAAATTGCAAAAGTAAAAAATTCTTTGAATATTTCCAGACTTATTGTTCAAGACTAATTTCCAACTAATCAACATTATTTTATTTAACAGGTGCATTCTTTTAAATGTAAAGTGTAATTTCTAAAGTGAGATTTCAAACTGTCACTGTAAACCTTTCATTAGATATAGGACAGATGTAAAACAGTAAATGTGTTAGTATTTTTTAATTTGGATTAACAAAATGAATTATGTAGCTTCAAGTCCACTTTTCTGTTTACATACTCATACATGCATTATTTAGCACAGGAGATGAAACATTTCAAAGATTCCATGTCATCACCTAACACAGCCCTGAACCCTTTGCATCGCACGTAACACACACACATTTTGCTTTGACCAAATATTTATACCAATAAATTATCTTTCATTTAAATAAAACCTGTAAAAAGCAAAAAGCCGCCCACTCATGCAGTGTCTCAGTGCTCTTTGCAGCACTGCGTGAGGTGGACATTCACAGCTGCTTCCAGTGAACATATGCTGTTTTGCCCATGCTTAATGACAGCTAAAGAAATATGAGTCAAAGGATAGCAATGAAAGACGATTATTGCCCGTGCTCTTTGTTTAACCCTGTTTTACTTTTACCACATTAGTGATCAATAGTGGGCGTGAACCTAATCCACTCAGCTGCATTTGTTTATCTCCTTCACATCAGCACTAATACATATATTTGATGTAGGAGAGAAGAAATCAGAATTCATCACTTTAGAATATCTGCTTGTGTGTTAACTCTGCTACAAAGTCAGAAGACATCTTGTTCCATGTTGTTGTAAATACCCCAGCAAGGTCTACTATTACTCCTTATAAAAGATTAATTGTGCTGATTATTAATTCAACCTCAAGGCTAAAGCTCCTCTGCTGTGAGGGTCCCCTGATGTTACTTTTTCACTCCATCTTTCTCTTTCTGGTTCATGAAATAGACATAACTGCTGAGTGAGGGTGTGTCTGTGGTGTCTGAGAGGGGGTGATGGACTTACACACTGTACAAAAAGAGCCTGGTATCATTTTACATCAGCTTCTTCAACATTTTTTTCATTTAAATTCAAATTCATTTTACTTTTCCCTTGTGAAATTTAACTATGTATGAGCTACTTTGGTAATTGTGCACATTATTACACATTTTTTCCCCACTGTAAACTGTAATTATTCCCGTATCTGTTTTCCAAGAAAATAAAAAAGATCCATCTGTGAGGCTGATTTTGAGCTTGGAAAGCAAGGTTTAGTGCAGTTCAGAGGCACTGGGGTAAATTTATTTCAGTAGCTGGAACAGAATTCTACTGTCTGTGTAAATCAGAGCAGAGTTACAACCCCTCCCAATATCAGTACATGCAAATACAAAAATGCTTGTATTGCTTTTGTCTTTGAGGCCCTTCCATTGTCTGCTTTTATTCCTAAAGCCAATAACTATTCACAGCAACTGATTTGTTCATACATGCAGAAGCCCCCTTTTTCTGGCGCTGTTGCTCTCTAACACTAAAGTAGGCTCTGTGGACCAGACTTTAGCGGCGATCAACAAAGTTGCTATGAAGAAGAAAGCTCTTGTGGAACATGGTTTAACTTTACAGTTTCTGTATTTGACGTGTGTTTGTTATTTTTGGTCTTTAGGCTCCTTCTAAAACTGTGACACAGTCACCAGGACTACATAGGTCCAGAGGTTCGTTCCACCACCAACAGGCTTTGATTTCAAATAAAGTTTTATGCAAAACATTTCTACTCGTTTAGGAAATACCAGGCAATATAACCGTAAAACATTTCTTTAAACCTACATGTGAGAAAGTGGCTCAGACAGCACTTAAAATTTTTGTTTTATTTTATTAATATTATTATATTAATAATAAAATAATAAAAAAATTAAGTATAAACAGAGACATGAAATGAAAGTTTCCTAGACTGATCTGTAATGGTCCGGTGATCCTCAGCCATAAAATACCAGCAAAACCATTGTTTTCACATGGTCCAGAGACCTTTGAAATGTCACAGGACAGTATATTCTAACAATGTTTGGTATTTAATAATTTTTCCATAATGTCAATTCTTGTGGTTAAATCAAAACACGTGAGAATTTTATTAAATGTATTGGGACATCCCGTAAATGAATGCAATCATTTTTGCAACCAAGAAAGTGAGAAGTTTGAATTTTGACAAAATGACAAGATCCAGGCCTTTCTTTTCCCTTAAGGTTTATACACCTATATAGAGAGAAGAGTAAATCCTCATCTACATGATATATTTAGTGAAAATGTCTCTGGAAGTGTCTGGAAACAGAATTCATTTGAAGCCATAATTTTTCATGGTGCAAGAAGTAATACTGCCATTCTGTCCATGTGCCTGTAAACGCCAGCAAGTTAATGAATGTTTAATAAGAAAAGTTTCTCTGCTTTTTGCTAGTGGGTTAATTTAGATGGCCGTTTTTTCCACACTGCAAACTGTAATTATTCCCGTATCTGTTTTCCAAGAAAATAAAAAAGATCCATCTGTGAGGCTGATTTTGGGCTTGGAAAGCAAGGTTTAGTGCAGTTCAGAGGCACTGGGGTAAATTTGTTTCAGTAGCTGGAACAGACTTCTATTGTCTGAGTAAATCAGAGCAGAGTTATAACCCCTCCCACTATCAGTACATGCAAATACAAAAATGCTTGTATTGCTTTTGTCTTTGAGGCCCTTCCATTGTCTGCTTTTTTTCCTAATGCCAAAAACTAACCACAGCCAGAGGTAATCATCACAACATTCCCATAAACATATGTATTTTTTATTTAGAGCTCAGCTGCAATCTCTTACCAACTGAAAAAGCAAAACAGCTTCTTCCTGTCTTCTCCACATGTTAATAATACCTCTGTTCTAAAAACTGCAAAGTCTTGCAGAGTGAGAAATCTGGTGCAAATTAATGATGTATAGTTACAGACATCAGGGGTTAGACTGGGATGCAGAAGGTTGCAGGTTCGAACCCCTTCTGACTCCTAGTCAATCCTCTACCCGGTGTGTATTTGAGGCAGACACCTAGCACTAGCTTCCTGCAAGTCGCTTTGGATAAAAGCATCTGCCAAGTAAAGATATAACAGATAACATCAGTGGATTATATTTACTGACAGGTGTAATTCCATTGTTTATCTGGTGCTAGTCTAGTTTTTATGCATGCGCTTGCTTTAACAGATTTTTAGCAGTTTTTCAGGAACCTTCCCTCTCTATCCCAGTCTCGCTCTTATGCCATTGAGCTACCAGGTCACAGACAATGTAGTTTCATGTTAATTCAATCTTTTTAAGAAGTGAGAAACATGATAATGGTGTTTTATACTAGTGGTGATATTTGGTTAAAGTGCATCTGAAAACCAACTTGCAAGTATGCCCTCCCCCTTGAAAAATAATTGTACCAGCCGGTTCTGGTGTCTTTGGGTGGAGATTCATATAAGGTGGGTAAACCGTTGGGTTGAAACTGGTTGGTGATTTACCCAGCAGAGCATAAGTGAGGGAGGGTAGACTGCAGATGATGTTGGCATCCTCCATGTCCATGTTGTACACAACCACGCCAAAAAGTCCAAAGTTCAAACACATAATCTGTCCAAAAATAGAAAAAAAGAGTTAGAATAATTAAGGTCAAGTTCTCACAATAAAAAGGGTCAGGGCAAAGGCAGAAATCATAGTCCAGTTGTCAGTGTTATCCACCTTTTCTTCACATTTGTGTCTAGTGTGGCTTTGAACAATGGTGGGCATGAGAACTGCATAAAGATTCTTGGTGATACCATAACATCTTTACTTAAAGAGTTTGCAATTGCATTTGGACTACGCCTGTTTCTCTGCGTGTCAAATATGTTTATTAAAATGGATATTATTAAAATATATATTTTCTTCTTGACCCAAAGTCACAAATGATTACAGGGATTGATTGATGAGCTGATATTTGTTGTGAAGCTTCTAATAAGTACTGTATATAAGTCCATGAGGGTCAGAGTGTACTCTCTACACTTCTCTGTGCAGCCCAATAAATTGTGTCCACTGTGCTTGTGACTAAAATAGTTCTAGTTTCATGCATTGAAATAATGTAATACTTGTTTTAACATTTATGACGTGTGAAGCAATTACACAGATTTACGGAGAGAACATTCCACCCTTTTCCGGCTGAGAACCATGGTCTCGGATTTAGAGGTGCTGACTCTTGTCCCTGCTGCTTCGCACTCAGCTGCGAACTGCTCCAGTGAGAGCTGGAGGTCGCTGCTGGATGAAGCTAGCAGAACCACATCATCTGCAGATTCTGAGATCACCAAACAGGACCCCCTCCGACCCTTGACTGCGCCTAGAAATTCTGTCCATAAAAGTTATGAACAGCCCTGGCGGAGTCCAACCTCAACTGGAAACGAGTCCGACTCATGGCCGTCAATGTGAACCAAGCCCCTGCTCCTGCTGTACAGGGACTTAGGGGCTCGTAGCAGCGAGCCCTGTAACCCGTACTCTTGGAGCACACCCCACAGGATCCCTCGAGGGAGACGGACGAATGCTTTCCCCAAATCCACAAAACACATGTGAATTGGTTGGGAAAATTCCCATGCCCCCTCCAGGTTTCTGGCTGAGGCTGCTGCACGCTTGTACCCTTCAGCTGTTTCTGGAGTCCCGCTGGAGACAAGACCCGATAGGACTCCTTCTTCATCTTGACAACTTCCTGTACCCAAGGTGTCCACCACAGGGTCTGGGAATTGCCGCCATGAGAGGCACCCACAACCTTACGGCCACAGCTCCGCACTGCCGCTACGGTAATGGAGGCCTGGCACATGGTCTATTCAGACTCAAATCGGCAAATCCGATGAACAATCCATGACTAGCACAGAAGTCCAGTAACTGAACATCACTCGGGTTCAGATCGGGGAGGCTGTTCCTCCCAATCACGCCTCTATAGGTTTTACTGTCATTGCCAATGTGAGTTTCCCAGCAGGACAATAGATTCCCCAGGGGCAGCAACCTTGCAGCGCATCCTCCAGGGACTCCAAGATTGCTAGATACTCTGAACCGCTGTTCGGCGCAAATACGCAGACAATGCCTCCAACCCGAAGGTGCAAGGAAGCAACCTTCTCATCCAATGGGGAGAAACCCAACATACAGGCACCGAGCCTGGGGGCCAAGAGCAAGGTCAACCCTGCCCATAGCCTTTCACCTACAGCAACTCCAGAATGGAACAAAGTCCAGCCTCTCTCAAGAAGAATAGTTCTAGAGCCCAGACTGTGCGTAGAGGTGAGCCCGACTATATCTAGTCGGTACCTCTCGACCTCCCGCACAAATTCAGGCTTCCTCCCTGTCAGAGAGGTGACATTCCATGTCCCAAGAGCCAGTTTCAGCAACCGAGGGTCAGAACGCCAGGGTTCCCGTCCTTAGCCACCACTCAAAGCACTACACACCCGATCCCTATGGCCGCTCTTGCAAGTGGTGGGCCCACAAGTGGGTATATATACAGTATTTTGTGTAAGGCCGTAAACCTTACACTATAAAGTGCAATGAGATGACTTATGTTGTGATTTGGCACTATATAAATAATATGGAATTGAACTGAAAATGAATAATTCTGTCTAAACAGAATACACAGCACACAGTACAGAGTGGAAAAATGTTTTCAGTGAATTTATGTTAACCTTTTAATATTGTTGATCTATATTACCTTAAACAATTTACCATATAGTGATAAACCATTTCTTCATAACCTCCTCTCAACTGCGGAGTTATGAACCATGTACAAGGAACACTTAACCTTTGACTGACTTACAGAGTCCATTCTAGGTTATATTTTGCATGTGTGTATGTGGGGCAATGGAACTTTCTGTATCTTGTTTTGACTATAAATGTGTGTGTGACCAAGCTGCCTCTAAGCAGAAACTGACAGGCCTTAATGCTGTAAGCATGTGTGCTCCCTTGCCAGCAAGAATAAACTAAGACATTTAGAATTCAGATGATGATCTCCAGTGAATTTATTTAAATATAGAGAATGTTCTTAACAGAGAGCGGGATTGATTTGTTCATCTTAAATTACCTTGCAGGTCAGAACCATATTAACTGTGGAGTCAATGGGACTTCCTTGCACTATTCAATAGGTGGAACAGGTCACCTGCCTTAAAGGGATGCCGAACTAAATGTTCTTCATCAGTCTTGGGTTTAAAATATAGTTTTAGAGTGATGCAGTGGAAATATTTAAATAAAGTACAAGTACCTCAGAGTTAGAATTTAGTAAATGTACTTCATTATATTTTATAATTACTGGTGAAACAGCTTGAGCTGGCAGAGTCTAGGTAAGACTGAGGTTTAAACACACATCTTGAACTGTAAACCACATGCAACTGTCCAGTAGCAGGGGGGTCTAATATATTTTTCTCTAATTATGATATTATTTGTGAAGAAATTCTTTCTAAAAATGCAACTGCTCTCTAGATCTATAGATTGTGCTAATTTTTATCTTGTCATCTCTGTTTTAAAGTTCAGACAAAAAAGGACACATATAAAAAAGCAGTGTGAGCTACAACTTTTCAGATAATCGTAATGAATTATTTTAGACACCCTAAATCTCAGAGAATCTTAAAGAAAATAACAAAGAGAGTAGCATCTTCCGTAGAATCTTCTGTTATAGGTTATTGCTGAAGGATTAGGAAGAATATGACTAATGGGGCAGCATGATAGCTCAGAGGAGAGATCAGTCGTCTTCCAACTCAAGGGGCAGTGGTCCGATTCTCAGTCCCCATTAAGCAAGGTGTCCTTGGACAAGACACTGAAACCCCATAGCATGACACAGGCCTAACAGCTGTCTAAACAACCATTTTTCCCAAGCGGATCAATAAAGTATTCATTATTATTATAGGTGATTTTATGTCAGACTGAAACAGCATAAACCTTTTGCAACTAAAACCTCCTTCCAAAACTCCCTGGATTCATTTCAATGTTGGCATATTTGCTGCACCATATAGTCACATCAAAGCACAACAAAAGATTTACCATTCTTCCAAATTCACCAGCTGGATTCACAATTCCTTCTTTTCCTTTCCCTGATGAGGACATCCGTGCATCTTTGTTTGTATCCATCCTCCGATGCGTCCATCCCATCCACCCAGGCAGAAATGGCCTCACCTGTCACACTGATAATGATGGAAATGCTGCACTGCTGCTGAAATGCCAGTGAACCCAATCATGCAGGAAAACACTGAAACACAAAGCAATTATGTTCTAGTGCTTCCACTGAAGGTAATTAAACAGCAGATTCTTTCGGCAATACACACAAAGCCTATAGCCTGAGCAGCTGTGACGCACGCAAGCATGCTGCAACACACACACACAAACACCTTTGTTTGTCACTTGATATAACAGTGCTTTATAACGAAAGCAGTAATAATCATACTCACTAGATAAAGTATACACATGGTTTTTGTATTATCACTGCCATTGACCTGTTATACACTTCATTGGTAATACTTCATTTCATAATTCATCCTCTGCTCTGCAAGTAAAAAGTAAAAATGAAACAAATAAAGACACAGGTCACTCATAAATATTGTCACAATAATGTTATGTGGGTTTTTTGGGAATGCATTCACAATGTTGTGGAATCAGCATGGCTACTATGCATATAAACGATTAATTAAATAGACCTGTCAAAAACACACACAAAACACATTTTTTCTGATTGACCAGGCAGGCCGATTTATTCTATCCTGGTGGCCTGGTAGCTCAGTGGTTAAGGGAGAGTGCTGGGATGCAGGAATAGATCGATTTCCAGCTGAGGCACCCAGCCCACCCCCCATACCAGGTGTGTTCCTGAGCAAGACACCAAGAGCTAGCTCCCCAAGCGCTGACTGTGGCTGCTCACTGCTCCCCCCAATGGGGAATGGGTCAAATGCAGAAAAGGAATTTTTTTGTAACATGCAGCAATGTATCAATGACAGTAAAGTAGATCATAGGAATGATTTATATCATCAAACAAAATCTAATAATACACAAAAATTGAAAAAATAAATACATTTTTTTAAATAAAAAAAACAAAAAGCATTTTCTAAATTATGATTTCATTTATTAAGCGATAAAAGCTCCAAATCTGCCTAGTCCTATGAGAAACAGTAATTAAAACCCCTAAACCTTATAACTGTGTCACGGTTCTCAATCTAGTTGCCCATATATAGTAAACTTCCTGTCAAGTCCCTCTCCTCACTCTGCTCTCCCCGTGCTCACAGTACCAGACTCACCTGTTCACCCCCTTCATGAGCAGATTTAATAGTCTTACTTCTATGCCAGATTGTCTGCTACCAACACAAAAAGCAACGTTCCAGCATTTACTTCTCAGTCTGACATTGTACGTTTGTGATCCTGTTTTGTGATCAGATCCTGATCTTTGCTTTCAGGACCTGCTCTGATACCAGGAGTAACTCTGACATTTGTATTAACCTTGGATTTGCTTCTAGACTACTGGAGTCGGATATTGGATTGGGCTATATATGTTTGATTTGGACTGAACTATTGGATTTGGATTTTAGACTGTTCCTTTTCATTTTTATGTATTTCTGGCCCAACACTTTGTCTTCTGGATTTAGCCACCTGTGCAAGGTACCCTCCTGCCTGATGACAGCTGGGATAGGCTTCTGCACCACCGTGACCCTTATAAGGACAAGTAGTTAAAACAATGGATGGATGGGTGTTTTGGGACTTTTCTCTGGCTTTACCGAATCCAGCCTTAGAGGTATGAGTCCTTTGTCCACTCATCTTTGCAGTTAACTGATGGAAGTGACCCCTGTAATTCTTTAAATTTTGTAGATTCTTTTATAGCCTCCTGGGTGAGTTTTTGGAGTAATTTTGTCAAACTGGCCACTGGTTCACCACTGTTATACATTTTCTGCATTTGTGTATAATTACTCAATGTGGTTCACTGCAAATGTGAAGCCCTTGAAATGGCTTTGTAACCCTTTACATAATGATACATGCCAATTACTTTGTTTCTCATCTGCTCTTGAATTTTTTTATATCACACCGTGATGTTTTGCTTTTTAAAACGTGCTTCACTTCAGGCTGCTTCTATTTGAATGATTTCTTGATCGAGCAGGTCTGGGTAAGAAAGGTGTAACTGTTGTTCTCCATTATTCTGTATATATTTCTATAGTATGTAAGGTCTTAAATCTTACACTGTAAAGGGATGACTTGGGTTGTGATTTGGAGCTATATAAAGATATAAGATTCAAATAAATAAAATATATAAAGTTGTATATAATACAGTTTAACTTATCTCTGTTTGGTTGCTTTTATAACAGTAGCAGTTACATTTCTTTATAGATGCAGTTTTATGGTTAATGGATGTATTGTTCAAGTCAAACTCACCAACACCATACTTAGAATGATGCATCTGTCATACAGTTTCCATCAGATGCTGTCAAACATCTCTATGCTCATGCTTCGCAACTCCTGTCCTTTGCTTTATAATCAGCAGGTAGTAGGACAGATTTACTCCACAAAGGGAGCATCTCACATACACAAAAACACACACAATTTCTCTCTTGTATTCCTCCTTGCCATCATTAAGACAGTGATGTAAGCTTTGGCAAGACAGTTTTCAGGCCTGAGAACACCAGTCATAATCACTTCTGATCCCTAGGTTTCCTTTCATTCACTCTCTAACTTATACTCCTATAATGCTATCACCTATCCAAAAATCCCTGAAGATGTGCTTCAAAAGGCCAAATGTGTTACATTGGTGTCTGAGCACAAGTTGGCATCAGCATTTGCAGATTGTTGCATCAGTCACACATAAACACACACAGCAGTTCAGGGAGGGGGCCGGGGATTGCCTGGGCTGTGTTGTTTGTGACAACCCATCGTCCCTTGGGCTGGGATTACCTGTAGCTAAATGCCACACCTGTTGCTCCTACATTACTGACTTTCCTGCAAACAGCAGTAGCTATAGGGCTGTTGGCTTAGGAAGGTGACGAATGTGGTGCTACAATCACTCATTAGGGATTCACTCCCACATGGAACATGACAATACTGAGAGATGCTATTATGTATTAATGATACCTGAATTGGCATAAGCCATTCTAAATTAGACATGCAGTTTCATAGGGCTATTTTCACATAGGGCTAGTTAATCCACTGACGTCAAATGTCTTGTGTCCAATCAAAAATGATCAGTAAGGAATGACCTAAAACAAAGAAAGAATGTGAGAACTTAAGGACGTGCTGCCTCTGTTTAAATAGGTTCGTAACACAACACTTAATTTTATTGAAGATTAAAATGCTGAACTCCAAATAGTTTTCCCTTTCAATATTGAATTCAAGTTTAAAGAACAGCAGGTAACATAAATCACAACAACAACAAGGAGCAGCAGAAGAAGCACCGGCAGGTTGGTAGGACCAGAGGCGCCGCGTACGGACAGGCAAAGCAGGCAATTGCCTAGGGCCCCGAGGCCAAGGGGGGCCCCAGTGTGCTTAACATTAGCAAGCATGCTTAGCAAGCATAACTAAAAACTATCCACTTAATGAAGAGCTTAGCTTTTTCA
>JAUMTR010000002.1:153101-177691 GCA_032270685.1 Microctenopoma stevenorrisi | reverse complement strand
CTAATGTTTATCAGTAAATTACAGAAAATAATGAACTTTATCAGAATATGCTAATTTTTTGAGAAGGACCTGTATATGTATATTTATTTAATCATTTCCATGTATTTTCCATGTATTTTGTGAAGGGTAGTGTTTTCTCTCTCAGCTCTTTTTAGTATTGGTGCACCTCATGATTCCAGTGTAGAATAGAACGTCTTAATCATGTATCAAGATTAAAACAGCTCTTAGTGATACATACATCCCTCACACAGTCACACATAGAGTAGGTAAAAAGTGCCAGTCAGTAGTTTATAAAACAAAACTCCATAGGAAGATATTCCAAGCCACCTTCCAGGGGAACGAGGAAGAGTCCAATATTTTTGTGCTGTGTTAACCACTCTCTGGAGGTCTGTCCTGTCTGCCTCTGTGCAGTTCACATTCCATGCCAGAATAGAGCAGGTCAGTACGCTCTCAATTAAGCAATGATAAAAAAGTCTCGTGATTCCTCCTGTCCTAAGCAAATGCAGTGTTTGCTGGGCCTTCTTTTATCCCATCGATCTACCAGACCAACGCAGTCATAGGTGTAGAGAGACTATAGAACAGGACAGGGCAAACACCCCTGTGGTGCCCCTGCGCTTAGTGTCAGCACTGAAGAGGAGTGGAAACAGCTTGTAAACATTTGGTTATAAAAATCCATGACCCTGTAGCTTCTTGCCTAGCATGCTGGAGACGAGTCTGTAAAAGGAAGAGCTATAATAAAAACAGTAGCCTCACGTATGCTCCTTTCTGCTCCAGGCGGGACACGGTGTTTAAGGCATCTTCTATGGATCTGTCCGTCCTGTAGGCATACTAATAGGCACTGGAATTGCAGATTTAAGACAACTTGGGACAGTGGCATAGTCCAGGGAGATGTAAAAGATGTCTGTTAGGACCTCTGCAAGCTGGTGAGAGCAGTCTTTAAAAACCCTGACTGGAATCCCTTCTGTACATGCTGCCTTCTTGGCATTAACAGTTTTCAAGACCCGTTCGACCTTGTGTGTCTGCAGGGTGAACGTGTGATCAGCTGTGACCAGTCATTCATTCATCCACGTCTGATCCATAATCAACCTTCATGCAGACCATCCACATCCATCTGTGGGTTTTTTTTCAGCTTGCAATGATCATCAGGGGATTCAGGCACAGATTCATTGTGATGGGTCTTTTCTTCTTTCTTCTTTTCTGTGTCCGGCGGCATCTGCGGAAGAGGAGAGCTGTGGCATGAAAAAGTTCCGTTTCTATAATCCGCTTTGCCTTTATGAAGTGAGTGACTTTGAAACTTCCTATCGCAATTACCCCCTCACCCCCCTGCCCATCCAACTCACCGGAAATAGAATGAGAGACGTTGCTCTCTCTGTTTCACCATCCACCACTCCTCAAATCCCCTCATTTGTTTGGGGAATTGTAATTCTGCTTCTTTTCTTAAATTATCTTTCATTATACTCTAATGGTTATTCTCATTTGGAGCCGAGTGTGGATAAATACACGTGAAAATTAAAACGTTTTGGTTTGTGACAGAGGTCAAACATAATAGTCTCCATTTAACAAAAAAAATAGATATGATTATACTGCACTAGTGCTCTGTTCAACTTTTGTCCATAATCTAAACCGTGCTGCTCCGATAGCTTTGCCCTCATTACACTGCAACAAAAGAGCCTGAACCAATGGTTCATATCAGGGCTCCTCTAAAGAGTTTTTTCATTGGTGCTATTTATGTCTCTTCCCTATTTGCTTGTCATATTTTCAGTGTGCATCAATAAAGACTTTTGAAGCTTTTGTCGAACAAACATGAATATGTAGTATGTACAGGAAGATTAAGCAGGGACTACAGATGATTAAGCATGTGTGTGTGAACTCAACCACGTTATTGGTTCATCACCATCTGCAAATATCATAATCTACCTTGGATTACAGCTGCAACATCTACTTCAGACAGATAAGTACAGTGCTGTTGTAAGAAGGAATGAATAGATTACCGAATTTGTGTTGACCACACAAACAACAGCAAAGAAAGATAAGGAAAAGAAATTCAACACACTAAACATATTGAGGTCAACTTTACCTATTATCATGTTGGGGAAAAGTGTTAATTTCATGCTCAGATTAGTCTCCTGGAAAGTTCAGTGAGTTCAATCAATCTATTAAAAAGCAGTGTTTCGATTTGTTACCACGTACAGAAGCTAAAAGGCTCCTAAGCCTCCTGCAAGAAAGTTACAAAAGTTTACAGCATAGAAAACCTTAGACAAACCAAACAACTGTGGGGCAGTAGTGTGGGTCTAGCTCTGGTTTGTCTCTGCTGCAGTGTCGTCTACCAGCTGACTGACATGTACATAAACTGCCTCACATCTGCCAAAGTTTACACTTTGCTACACATATTCATTTACTGACAGTTAATGACGTTGAACATATGCTCAATTGAGTTGTTTGAGGAGGTTGAATAAACTGTGACAGCCGAGTGACATGAATTACAAAGGATGACCTCATACTGAGAAGAATCTTTAAGTAGGTTTAGGCAAGTAACAATGAATCAAAAACTAAATATTCCAATTATTAAAGTAACAGTAAATTACACTTAATCATATCAAATGAAACACAAATTTGAACTACAGTACTTTTTGCCAAAAAGTACTGTAGTTCAAATTTTTTTTACATATAAAATATTTCCAATGCTGAGCATCTACTATGTATTTGAACCCACACAGATTTGATTTGTATCCATAGAAACGGTTACATCTTATCTTCTGTCTGTGAATGAACATTTGAACACATTGAAAACTACATCCTCACAACACTGACATTTGGGTCAGAATTTAATTGTGCAACCTCCCTGACAGATGTGCAGTCCAAGCAGCATGTGTCACACAGAGAAGAACAACTAGTTCTTTGGGGACTAGAGGAGAGATTACCAGCTTTGGTCCTCCAGGACCCCTGGCCTGCTGGTTTTACAAACTATCCTTACAGGGCAAAGGGTTCTTGAGGACCAGGATTAAGAAGTTCTGCCATAGAGGTCTAGTTTTGAAAAACTACCATCAAAATAAAAGCATGAGACTGTTGTTTTGAGCATTTTGCCGTTTATTGTTGACATATTGGTGTGTTTGTGATATGTGTGTATCATAATGTGTGTAGTATGTGAGAAAGAAATGCGTGTATACTTGATTCCAACAACTTTGTGTAAAACACCTTTTGCATTTGGCCATTATTTTTGTTGTTTCTTTATAAATGGAACTTTAAAGTTTTGGTTACAATGACACAGAATTACCATGGATTTAAATCTAAATTATTACCTTCTTTTTATTTATAGACATATTTTTCAATATGCAAAAGTGGAAAAAAATGAAATCATGTCAAACAATGAGAACTTGAGTTTTACATCTGCTAAGGCTGTTCTGTCTCACTTTATGTCTCCCACTGGGAAAAACAACAAGCCTTCTTCAGGGCTACTTAAACAAGAGTCAAACCTCTGAATCAGAATGTGGAACCCAGCAAACGGATAGCACGCCTTCAGAACAAGTAGATATAGATAGATTTATATATAGAGTTTTATATTCAGCTTGAAACTTTTTAAAAGAGTACAGTAAATACTTCACACATGATAGAAACTACTGGATGCCTCAGAGTCAAAAAAGTGTAGGCCAAACAGTGGCCAAGCCCACAACGTGGTGAACTGACCGAACCCAAAGCAAAATCAGAAATGAAAAAAGCAAAACATGAAAAAAAGTCATAATTCAAAAAAAAGTATCCTGCCCACAATGTTTTCTTACAAAGTTTGAAGATTGGAATAGAGACACCTGACCACACAAACAGAATAGAAAAATCTAAAACCGTGGTATTGCATTTTGAAATGCACAAATATTCTCCTGTACAATTTGGCGTCTCTCTGTGAGTACAAACGCCTAAAGGGCTCAGTGGCGATTTCTCTAGCTGGCTCTCATTCATAATTGTCTTTCAGTGTCCAGTCCTAGTAGAATAGTCTGGTTTTATTTCCCTCCAAAATGTATTCGGCGATACTGTAAACAGGCACACGCGGATGAGAGTCCTCGCCGTGCTTCCTCCTCTTGTAGGTTCTCAGTCCTGCTGAGACAAAAAAGAGCCTCCGAGTCTGCATGTATCCATCTCACCCCCTCTACGGGTCCAGTCGTCTCACAATCCAGAGGGGGTCACCATAGCCGGGCAGTGCTCCAAGGAATTCCAGAAAGGAGGGAACTTTGTTCCTTAAGGGGATTGTTTCTTATTTTGTCTTTAGTCATGATTGTTTCGATTTTTTTGCTGGGTGAGCATGAGGGTGGGGGAGGACAACATGGACTGAAAACTTGATGCTTTTATTTTTATAGCCTTCGTCATGGGGGTGCGATTGTGCAAAGTCACGCGGTCTCTGATAAGTCCACGCGAAAGGAGCTAGCAAACCCTTTTCCTCGCTGTAAGAAAGAGAAAAAAACACATACACAAAACATGGTTAGCTGAGGAAGTGTGTGGGTGCAGGGAGGTGTCAGTGTGTGGGAGAGACGACATGAAGCAACAGACAGACAAGCAGGATTGATGCTCGTACATGCACAACGAGGGGGGCAAATCTCACATCCCTCAGTTGTTTCAATTCACTACAGTGAAATGGCTCATGGATAATGTGTGTGTGATTACAATATGTATGGAAATGGGGGAGTGGGGGTGTTGCTATGGGAATAGTCGGGTGGGAGAGCTGGTGAATATTGCATGGCCAATATATTTGGGACAACAACAAAAGAAGTAGGCTGGGCTCAGTCCCCCCCTGTTCCCTTCCTCACCGAGTTCCATGCTGGTAATCACTGTGCACTGCCTGTCACACCCCCAACACACTGCCCCACACTGATCCAACCCCAGGCCTTGGTCTGCACCTCGCAGGACAAAAGAGTTTCTGTGTATCACTGGCTGACTTGATCAGATTAGGGAAGCATGGTATCATCATTCTATCCCTTCCTTCAGTCCACTCCAGTGCTCTTGACCCTCCCCTTCTCCTCCTCCTCACCCAGGCTTTGACTGTTCCCTCTTTGCTATTATCCCCGACCACCACCACCTACCCCCAGACTCATTAGCGTAAGACCCTCAGTGATCTACTTTGAGAGAGGAATGAGAGGTGCTGTCCGTGGGAAATGTAGAGATATTGGGAGCCCTTCACTTGGAGTGCTGCAACCTAAGCGCATAATAAGCAGATGCATGGTAACTACGAGAAGCAGAGCAGAATACAACAAATACAAAGTGCATCAAAGTCAGGGCTGAGCACTGTGACGAGTGGAAACAGAAATGAACAGCGTTTACATTATGAATTTGTTAAATGGTTAGTGCTTGATGTCAGATTTAAATGTCCCTTTTTTATATCGGTCTCAATCATGGGAGATGTTCCACAGTGTCACATTAGGTTTTCTTACTTTTAAACTCATAAAACCCTTTTACTATGAAATACGTACGTCATACAGCTGCCATGTTACTATATTTTATGATATGCCTTTCATTTTATATTTCTCACATTTTTACAACCGTCCTACTGATACAGATTTATACTGCTTTTATCGTTTTTCCGTGCTGTTTCTGCTGTAATACAATTATCCTGCTGTTTTTCCCATTTCACATGCTTCATTATATTTAGATGTGATTTCTGTATATGGTTGTCATCAGGCAACGCAGACGTATATCTCTGTAATTATTCCACTTTGCTGATATTTGATTTTCCACTATTTGCTATGATCTCACCACGTTTACTCTGCTCCAGTTCATTTCTACAAACACTTCCTGTGCTCTCATTGTCCCTTTTTCTAATCTCATGCACTTTAACACATCAACACACAAAATAGTTTTTATAATTCTGTCATTAATTTATAAGCTACTTTCTATTAAATTGTATCAGCATATTCTTGGTATGGAGCAAATCAACACATAATAACTTTACTACTTTCAGTGGTTTAATTCTAATTCCTTTTGTAGTCACCGTGTTTCGCTAACATACATTATTGCTTTTTGAAATACATTAGATTTTCACTTAATCACTCTATTTTCAAGCTCATTGCAATATTCAGCATGAGGCACATGTGAGTTGTTTTAAGCGAAATCAATTTAATAAATACGTTGATGCCTTTTTAAAATTCCCTTTGACTTTGTTATTCTTTGTTCAAGCATGTCGTAAATTCGAGGTGCTAGAAGTACACGAACTCAGTACTAACTTAAAAAGCATGTATGTACAGTATACTTTGTATTTTATATAGTACTCGGTTTGATGCTTTTGAAGTGGGATGTGCAAGTCCAACTCAGAAAAAAAGGCACAAACTAAATCAAAAAAATATGTTATAATGTTCAATTAAAAAGGAATGAATAAAATTACATAACACCAGTATAGAGCAAGAGGAGCACAGCTGGTTACGGTGGAGCTCATTTTAATTGCTAAATGCTGACAGCTTGTTAATCCACAATAATACATCAATTAAATTAGTCGATTAGATTTTTTCTTGAGACTGTTCTTGAGAACTGCAAAAAGTAACTAGTAATAAAGGTGCAAACTGAACCTAAATACAGTATCTGAGAATATGTTTTTCCATTTTGAGAATGATTGTGGATCAGTTGGCAGGGCCTACAATCCCCATACCCTCGATTTCTGGTGTTCCTGATTACTGACCCAGGAACAAACATTAAAACTTCCTCTGTCTATGGTTTAAATGCAGAACAGTGGAACATGACCATCAGGTCAGATGAGACAGAGGTGGTCCTCTGTACCGGCAGGGTACCAGAACAGTTACTTGTTTAATGTAACATTTTGATGCAAAAAATAAATGCACAGCAAATGAATAAAACAATAATTAAACAAATAACATTTTCCCTGCTGTTCCTAACAGCATGCTGTGGTTTGAAATGACGGTGCCAGGGAAGCAGCAGGGCTCTGACAGTCTGATAATTCCAGCTAGCTGTGTCAGATGATGAGAGAGGGGGACTCTTCAGGCGCTGCTTGACAAAATTATAATTAAGCATTATCACCAAATTGCAGTGATTGAGGATGTATCTCTGTATGGCCTTTGAATGAGAGTTTAGAAACAGTAAGTCCTTGGGAAATTTGCTTTTCCCTTCTTTTATCTCCTCGATTATCTAAAACAGTTTTTGGATCCTCAGCTCCAGTACAGTGATGTCCATCGAATGAAAATGGGATTTTAAGCTGGCTGAAAAATAAAAATTTCACACTGTGTCTCTTATTTTACACCATCCTTTTTTCTATTATAAAGCAATGTTTCCCTAATACGAGCGTCTCCCCCTACAGCCGAGCAACCTTACAGCCAATAGCTGCTTTTAGCATGTTTAATTTGGAGTCCCGCAGGACAATCTGTGTCTGTGTGTGTGTGTGTGTGTGTGTGTGTGTGTGTGTGTGTGTGTAAAGTGAAACTGTAGGTAAGAGAAGATAAGATTATCACAGACAAAGATAATGGAGGTGCTTGAAAAAGAGGGAAGAGTTAGTTAAACACTCTGACAAGAGAGAACAGGGGTCAGAGCTGAAATGAATTTCATGCCTCCTTCCACCAGCCAATCCAGGGAGAAAATTGAATTTGGAATCCTTTCTTTTTCACCTAACGTTATCACCAGATCAGAAAGCAGGACGGGCGCTTAAGCCCGAGCAAAACACAATACTCACTTAAATAATCACTGGAGCTAGGCAGAAATGCTTCCAACTCTTTCCTCTCTAGGGAGCCGTGATGGTGGTTGAGGTGATGGTTTTGGAGAAGGTGGTGGTTTTGGTGATGGTGGAGGTGTTGGTGACTGAGAGGTGTCTCTTTGCCAAAGGTGGAGAACGACTTATCAGCCGTTTGCTCTGGGCTTTCAAATACCTCTGTGTCCGGGACTGAGTCCATGCCGGGCACGTGAAGGTTGCTGCGGTAGTCCGGGCCTTGGCGCCCATCAGAGGGCACGAAGCTCGGCATCCAGCAGCGATCAGAGTGGCCGAGGGCCTTACACTCCTCTGTGCAGTTAGAGAACAGATCAGCTCCTGCAGACGAGGCGACAGAAAGAACAAATGTCAGAAAGGTGCTGGATCTCTCTTTACACACACAGAAGAAATGAACGTACTGTTTACAACACTACTTTTCTAGTTACTACCTACTTACTTATTTAAGACTATACATGCCAATCACATCAGATTAGTTTGGACACATTGGACACAGAAATTCCAAACCCCACCCTGAATGTGATGCATTTAAATTACTATTACATCTTATATGTGCAGTTAATACAGAGGCTCTGAGCACAGGGAGTAAAAGTGACCATTTCTCTATCTGCACCTCAGAGGTCTGAGGTTCAAGCACTTTATGGGTATTTCTTTTTAATTCCATTCTGAACATTCGCAAGGGACATTTTGCAGCAAATACAGTATTTATAAGTACTTCCATTTATACTATTTATAAGTCTTACACATTTCATTGATAGCAGAGGTATTTCTTTTACTTTTCTTTTACTCATTGTGGTATTGGTAGTGTTGTACACATTTTTTTGACCACTGTAGAATTCTGTGAGCACTAACTCTTTGTTAATTTAGCAGAATTTCTCTTTTACCGAGAATCATTTCAGCCTCATGATGTGATGGTGTTATTTCCAAGTTTCTACAATGTTGATGTGCAACTAGAATCCAAGTAAACATTATCTCTGGATGTTTAATTTTATGTTTTTTACTGGAACATATCTCTCCTTTTATGTTTCCTCCAAACAATATGAAGGCTCTGGTTCTCCAAGCATACAATGTGAACTCGGCTGCAGGCGAGACCTTTCTTATTGTTCTCAGTGACATTGTGGAAAGACTGGGTTTTTTATTTAAGCCTTAAATGTACAGATTCTCCAACTTAATGAAATAAATAAATATTATAGTGAATTTTAATTTAATTAAGTGGCTTAGATTCTATACATACATCAAGGTTAAACAGAGGAAATGCTGCTGTTCATACAGAGCCACTGTCCATCAAACTCTGAACATGGACCATTAAAGAGAGACAAGACACAAAGCAACCATTACTGAAGGAGATTACCCAAGGTAAAGGATTAGTTCAGCACTCAGAGTCATGGCCAGCATATTGAAAGACCAGGGCCACTGAGGTCTAAACCTTGCATTGCATTGTGTTCCTGTACACCAGGCGGCCTGGTAGCTCAGTGGTTAAGGCGCTAGCTCCCCGAGCGCTGCGTGTGGCTGCTCACTGCTCCCCCGAAGGGGGGGTGGGTCAAATGCAGAGAACAAATTTTGTTGTAACATGCAGAAAATGTATCAATGACAATAAAGTGGATTCTTCTTCTTCCTTTATCTTAAATTCAATTAACCCCCCCCCCCCGGACCTAGCACTAAACAAACAGACTTAGAGCATCGGGGGATGTTATGAGTGCAAATACTCCATCTATCTCCAATCAGATGCAAAACATCACACACCATTAGATGCTTTATGTGTGTGTGTGTGTGTGTGCTCCAGGCTTTTACGTGCACCAACATGCATCGGTAAAAAAATCCCTCAGAACTGGTGGGTGGAATTTACACAACAAAGCAAGAGCATGTGTGTGCGTTCTTAGGATTTCAGAGGTTGGTGTAGTCTTCAAAGGCCGTGCCAGCAAACTACCCATGCTCCCTTTAGCCACAACATTAGATTAACCAGACCACAAACTTACTGGTATTGGATTACCAGGATGCCCCCGTCCCCAGCCCCCAGTCTCCAGTCTCAGCAGCTTTTCAAAGCCTATTGTCCGTCATGAAAGGCTGGCTGCAGGTACGACCACAAACCAGTTTGAGCATGTTTGCTTTCTTCTGAAGTAATTTTTTAATGGCTGAAATTCTTTGTCAGACAATCACCTTTTGTCAGAGAGCAAAGGGGAACAGAATGAGCAGGAGCTGTTCGGCACAGCTATTTAGGCCGAGTGTAAGCCTTAAGCCAAATTGTGTTTTCGTTGCCCCATATGTTTTTTTGCAGTAAGGCCTAGTGCATGTTTTTTGAAACCTAAATCTGCTTGTGCTTGTGTGTCTGAGTCGCTGTTTGGGGCTAAAATTTGTAATGTCCAGCTAAGGCTATCTGCTGCTAATCCCTCTGAATACAGACTGATTAGGCTAAGACTGCTGCGTCTCAGTAAGCGGGGTGTGTGTGTGTGTGTGTGAGAGAGTTTTGTTGTGTGTGTCCGTAGCAGTCAGCAAACAGGGAATTTGCTTTGTTACAAAGCGGATTAATTTGGCTTGCCGTCACTAACAGCTTGGAAAAGTGCCCAGTCTCCTATCGAGAGGAGAGGGTTTCTTATTAAATATTAACCAACATGCCATAAATACGCCATCACATTACATTTTAATACTGGCTCTCGCACAGGAGGAAACAACTTAATATACAGCTTGAGCGTGAACCGACACACTGTATCAGTGCACCTGGACATGCAAGGACCACAGCTCTGTGTGCAACAAAAACAAAGTTGAAGGAGGATATGGAGCTCTGTTTCCATTAGAAAATGGACGCTGAGTTAATTCTCAAAATGGGAACTGGAAATGTGGCATTTAGACTCCGTCAAAGAGATAAGACTCACACAGACAGAGAGACAGGAACAGAGGGAGAGTCATTTCAGCCACAAAGCCAGATCAAGACATCTTGATATTTCTTGACATTTTGGCAAAATTAGATGTTCCCATGGAACATTAGATGTTCTCTCTCAAATCTCAAGGATAAAAAATGTTATTTATATATAAATTGCTCTTTCCACACACACAAACACAGACTTAGTCTAGCTTTAAATGTGAATATAGTTTGTGGTTAATTCCTTTATCTTGCTGCTTTGTAGTTCTACAGTCAGTGTGAGTTATGAGGCTTTACCTGCAGAGGACAGTATCCGCCGTCCACTTGAGAACACGTCTCACACTAAGCCGAACACAAGCAGAGAGGGGCCAACATGGAGGCAAGGGAGGGGAGGGTAATGCAATCTTAGAGTGTTCACCCTCGTTACTTCTGACGCCTCATCTCTTTTTAGCATTCTGCACAGTGTTCATGCAGGGCAAACGCAAAGTCTCCATAATAACCTTCATTTGGTAATTGGTATGCAGAGGTCTCAAAAATGAATTACAGATCAGCGAGCTGTTACCACGGTGATAACATGAACCACAGGTCTAAGAAGGAATTCATCACAGCAGCAGGGTGAGATGTGTGTGGAGGGGTGGGGTGGGTAGTTGATAAGCTTCTTGACTCAATCTTCACCAAGTGTGTGACATTGCTTGTGCTATGACTGATATTGATAATGCGTATTTCACACATGTGGCAGGACTGGTAATGGGGTCTGAGAAGTGGTCCCAGAGGGTCCAGCAGCAAATGAGGAACAGAGTGTCCTGAATGTGTAGAATGACTTTTACCTCATACAAAATGATGCAGGTCAAAGAGGCGTAAAACCTGTAACGGAACTATTTCCAACATACTGTACATTCAGAACTCTTTTCATTACAATTCCAGTATAATGACAGGATGCTTAAAAACGATATTAAATCAGTTGATATTCTGTGTTTTTAGAACAAATCCATTTAAATTATGTCACAGTAAAAATAAATTCGACCAATATTGTGGTCATTTAAGTAAGTACATGCCCAGTTATCATTCTTCCTTACATTCTACAATCTGAAGAATGTTTCAATATGAAAAACGTGATTTTGTGCAGTAGCACAGCAGAGTGAGACTAGTTCACACTCACACACCCACAAGTATGAGCAGTTTCTGAATATTAGACCATATGCTCCACCACAGGAGCAGCACTGCTAATAACAGAGATATAATAACAAGCATTTATAATATTCAGTTTCATTGTTTTGTAGGAGAATGAGTCTACAATGTAGAAAATATCAGTGTATTATGTTAAAAATAGTAGCAGGTGTGTCCAGAGTTGTACTTTGATAGATTGTTTCATCATGTTTAGCTGCATTCTTCATGTTGCAAAACTGAGTCGCTTTTGATCACGGAACAACCGAGCGCGTAGCCTGAAGCAGCAAAAAATTGTTGGCACGACAACGCAGCCAGCAGCAGAACAAAAAAGGACACAAACCACTGTGTCAACAAAAAATTCGAAAGTACTACAGTAAAGAGGGAGAAAGGCTGAGAAGTGATGGGGCAACAAGGGTAAACAGCACCATCCTCCTCTGTGAGGACTGTATAAAGCCTTTGGATGCACACTCAAACAAATCCTATTTTAATGTTTGTCTGCCAATATTATATAATGTTAATAATGCTTTAATTCACAACAAACAAATTTACTGTGGCCAGAAAAACCAATGTGCTCCAATAAATCTGATTACATGGACGAAATATGTTTTTGGATGAAAAAGAAAGGATAGAACTCCCCCCTCTGGCTGATGTATTCATGAAGTCCCCTGTCAAAGCCAAGCGAAGAGGCTAACGTGCCATTGTAATGGATGACATGGACACATTTTTATATAATATTAGCATTTATTAAAAAACTGATGCAATTCAAGCGAAACCTTGCTGTTGACAAACTCAATTAACACACCGAGAATAAAGCCTGTGTTCTTTTTCCAGCACTGTGGGAGCAGAATTGTAGGATGCTAAGCCACGCTATCAATTATCCTAATCAAACAAAGACTTAAGGCACAGCAAATAATCTGTTTAAAGGCACTAAGCTGGCTGATAACTCTGCAACAAAGTAACTGGATCCTATTTGCCACACCAAGGGTACTCAAAGTCAGCAGTCAGCTGCTGCTCGCCCTAAACATACACTCATGTACATTTGTAAATTCCAGTATAGGAGAAGTGGGCTGTAAATTAAGGCAACGGAAATCCAACACGACATAGTTAGAGACATCTGTGTGGGAATTAAAATGTTGCACTGCCGCAAACCTCTTCCACTCATTTATTGTTTGGTTCTGATTCAGTTTACTTTGATTGTGGCAGCACAAAACAGCCTCGGGTCGCTGCTTCGGTCAAAAAGAATGGCTCTGTCCACGTCCTGCAGCCGGCTGCAGGCACACAGTGGTGAACAAGGCTAAACTGATGATCAAAACATTGAAAGCACTAAGTAAGATGTATCCATCACACGGAGGATCAAGAAGCTGCCATCAGATCTAATTCATGGTTATAGAGTTTGTCACAGCAGCTACATTAGATGTAGGGTTGTGTTATTTGTGTTAACTTGTTTTAATCTTTAAAAGTGCAGCATTAAAACAGTGTCCTCTTGTCAGTGAAAACGTAGGTGCACATTATAAACAATACAAAGACCTACTAGTATAAGTAGTGATCTGTGCGTTTCTGTTTACTCTGTATACCGCATCCAATCCACTGGAGTAACAGTGGAAGTGGCAGGCAAGCTCCATTTGGCACAGTGAGGAGCCCTACTGTGGCTGACCAGACATGATGACAGGCTCTGTCCACAGAGGGCCTGCACCAAAGAAAGCTCACCACTGAATGAAGACATAAAACCTCCATTCATAACTCAGCGGGGCCCTATTGTATGATCACTGATGGGTTCCTCTAGGCAGGGTGGATTACAAGGAAGGAAAGAGAATTTAGTCTAGAAGTAGAGTAAAAATAGAAAACGATGGAAGCACAGTCGTAGAGTTGCTGCATGAATGAACGCATGAACTAATCGAATGAACAAATGAATCGACTGTTTTGTTTGCTAAGCCGCCACCTATCTGGCCTGCTTCCCGAAAAACAGCATCATTAAAAAGCCAGTCACGTCTCATCGAGCGGTCTCCAGCTCCAAGTGACCGAGCTCACAGGGAGTAGGCTCCTTATTAACAACGTAACTTATTTACAAACAGCAGCACTGGGTTCTCTCACTGCCCACTGGCATGAAATCCTCACAGCGCACAGTCACTGTCAGGGCACTCACAAGGTGGTTCGTTTCTTTACATGCATTCAAGATGTCATTTTAAAGAAAGAAGTCACAGCATTATGTTTTTAGCCTATGTGCCGCAACTAAGCAAGAAGAGCAATGTTCTCCTCCACATGCAAATCAGGACAGGCTATTCCAGCCGTGGCAAACGCAAAGAGCCACTGATTTGCCCTTTGAATCTAAATAAGCTCGTAGAGAAAAGAAAGGCAGGTTGCACGCACGTGGCAGCACAGCCAGTTCTTACCAGAGGAATGGCCTCGATTGGTGGCATCGTGGTCGCTGTCTCCCTGCTCGCTGTCTCCGTGGCCACTGTCTTTGGAGCTGACGAGATCCGCCTCCTGGAACGCTGAACTGCAAGCCACAAGGCCACATTAAGTCACAACCTCACTTAGCAGGTGATGCTCTCAACTAACAGCAGTTTTAGGTGCTGATACCATCTTACCATCCAGAGCACAATAAGGAGAGTTGTCAGTAAATGAACAAGCAGATAAAAGGTTTATTAAAGCTTCAGCGAGAATCTTCCTCCATATTTACCTGTTGACACGTCTCGGCCTGTCAACCAGGTAGCTGAGTTCAGCCCGTTGGTGTTTGGTCTGAAAGAGAAGGAGCAGTCCCACCATGTGTCACTCAAGCAGCTTATGTAATGTGATTAGCATAGAGAGAAAAATACATCATCAAGCCAGATATGATGCAACCCACACAGTGGCATGTTGATGTCAGCTACTAAATGAACCTGTTCTCTGTTCACCGGGTGTAAGTGATCCTGTATTGGTTGAAATGTGTGTTTAACCACGGGGATGCAGAGGGAGAAACAGATATGTGAGATAAAGTAGTGTGCCTATTCAGGTTGGCACAGCCAAGACATGCATCTTTGTTCTACGGCAACTCAGCAACACTGTGACTACTACGGTTAATGTGAACATTGTTCTCCCTGGGGACAGTCTGACAGACAAACACACACACACACACACAGATCTACAGCAACCAGCAGCCTATGCGCGACCATACATTTTCTTTACATGCTTGTCTTCCTTTGATTTTGCATCACTTCAAAGACTTGGGAGCATAACAACGAACATGCAGTCATTGCTGTTTCAGAGCAGACTTCCCTGAGGATTGCTAAAGGCAACATGTCAGCAACAATCATCTAATCATTGTGTTTGCTTTATTGCCTTTTCTGAAATAAGTCAGGGAACGTGGCTGTACACGCTGTATTAGCACTAAGTAACAGCCATTTAGACGTGGCATAGCGCTGAACTGAGAGAAAATTGGGGAATGGAAATGCAGTCTGTCATGTTTTTTTGTAACTGTATCAAACTGGCAGGCTTTATGTATCTACAGGGAGGACCCGTGTATGAATCATCAGACATGCCGAAGGTCTCTGAATGGAAGGGGGGGTTAAGCTGTAGGTATGAGAGGGACTCTTACCTCGTTTGATAAAATGCTGCCATTTGATATGATGTCAGGCTGCTGGTCTGTGTACCCTGTCACTATGGCCCCACACGGGTTGTGATCGGTGTCTGTGCTCCTAGACGGACTACACGGCTTTAGGAACATGAGGTCGGTTTTGGCAGACTCTGGAGTCAGACATACCTGGTAGCAATAGTTCTGGTTTTGGTGGTGGGAGCCGAAGCTCCCTGACTCCTCCACGGGGACCTGAGCCGTTCCGGCCCCACTGACGTTAACAGCGCTTTGCACAAGCATGATATCAGATTTGCTGAGCTTTTTCTTGCGGGCCCTGCTCTGCCGTGAGCAGCAGGCGCTGCAGCCCAGACAGCATTCGCTGGTCAGGCATGTGTAAATGTTGAGTTTTTTGTCCTTCTGGCAACGCACAGCCAGCACAATCATGACGAGGAGGAAGATGAAGGAGACAGAACCCAGGGCAATGATGAGGATCAGGGTAAGGTCCAGGGTGCCGTCTTTGGCCTTGGTGGTGCTTCCTCTGTCCCCACCACCACGGCCTTCCACCACACTATCCACTAGCATCACCAGCACGCTGGCACTGGAAGACAGAGGGGGCTGGCCATGGTCTCGCACCTCAATCAGCAGGTCATACAGCTGGTGGGGGTCTCGCTTTGCTGACACCCGCCTTGCAGTCCTGAGCTCCCCCGTCCTCCAGTCCATCCTAAACATGCCATTTTCGTTCCCCCTCTGGATGCTGTAGGACAGTCGGGCGTTCTCTCCGTCATCCGCATCCATGGCCACAATTCGAGTCACAAGGTAGCCCGGCTCAGCTGAGCGGGGCAGGAGCTCCTTGGCTGTGCCATTCTTCCCCAGGGGGCCCAGCACCACGGGGTTATTGTCATTTTGGTCCACAATGATGACTTTGACAGTGGCGTTGGAAGAGAGCTCTGGAGTGCCCGTGTCTCTGGCCTGGACCATGAATGTGAATTCCTTCAACTGCTCATAATCAAAGGACCTCAGTGCATACAGATATCCTGTCTCCTCGTTGATTGACACGTACGTTTTGACTGACATACCCTGGATGTCACACTCTAATATGGAGTAGCTGATGAGAGCATTCTGTCCAATATCCGGGTCCAGGGCTGTCACAGAGTGTATGTACGCCCCTGGCACATTATTCTCGGCTACATACACATCATATATGGACTGCGTAAATGTTGGCGCGTTGTCATTTTCATCTGAAACCTGGACTCGGATGGATTTGCTGGTGGCAAGGGAAGGTATCCCTTTATCCCGCGCAACCACAGTGACGGAGTAGGAGTCTGCCTGCTCCCGATCCAGCGGCCCGTCAGTCACTATAGTGAAATAATTCCTAAAGGAAGATTTTAATTTGAACGGGACATCCCCGAGGATTTCCACTTGGATCTGTCCGTTCTCCTCTGAGTCCCGGTCTGTGACACTCAACAGCGCAATTACGGTTCCAGGAGCCGCGTTTTCGCTCACCGACTCTGTGACGGTGCTGAAGGTGATCTCCGGTGCATTGTCGTTTACATCGGTGAGTTTGACCAGCACTTTACAATGCGCGGGTACGGCGTTTGGCCCCAGGTCCTTGGCCTGGACAAAGATCTGATAGAGATTGCTCTCCTCAAAATCCACCTCTCCGTGGACTTCGATGCGCCCGGTGCGTGGGTCTATGCTGAACAGGTCCTTTACGCGGCTGGAGATGTGATTGCTGAAGGAATAAACTATCTCCCCATTCAGCCCCTCGTCGAGATCGGTGGCGTTCAGCTGTATGACCAGCGAACCCACCGGTGCGTTCTCCGAGAGACTCACCGTGTAGACGGGCTGTTCAAAAACCGGGACGTTATCATTGGAGTCAAGCACTTTGACCACCAGCAGCGCGGTGCCAGTCCGCGGAGGCTGACCGCCGTCCACAGCGGTCAGCACGTACCTGTGCGCTGCCTGCTGCTCCCGGTCCAGCGGCTTCTCCAGGACCAGCTCCGCGAACTTGTTTCCGTCTGTTTGGGTCTGCACGTCCAGGTAAAAGTAGTTGTTAGTTGTGATATCGTACGTGCGTAAAGCATTAGAACCCACGTCCGGGTCGAACGCACTCTCTAAGGGGAAGCGGGTTCCCGGAGTGGCGCTCTCTGAGATCTCTACTGTGATGTCTGTCTCCGGGAAGCTGGGCGGGTTGTCGTTAATGTCCACCACCTCGATTTCGACCCGAAACAGCTCCAGTGGGTTATCCAAGAACACCTCCATGTTGAGCTGGCAACTGGCGCCCTGCTTGCAGATCTGCTCTCGGTCAATTTTCTCATTAACGAACAGGACGCCGTTTTCCAGGTTCACTTCCAGGTACGGTGTACGAGAGCTGGGTACTACCTGAAAGCGGCGGGAGGCCAGTTTGGTAAGGTCCAGTCCCAGATCCTCCGCGATATTTCCGACCAATGTGCCATGGTCTGCCTCCTCCGGCACAGAGTAGCGTATCTGAGAGAGCACTCCATCCGTGATGCACAGGGCGATCAAAAGCACAATCATCGCCGGAAAAACAAGTGCACTTCGGTAAAAATATCATAAACCTTATTATCTCCTGTAAATGGACAAAATGTCAGTTTCCATCGCCCATTTCATTCGGCAGATAAAAGTCTCCACAATGCGTAAAAGTCTCCAAGACGTGTAAGGCGCGTGGATAAATGTCTCCCGTTAAAAGAAAGACATGTTAAAAGCTTCAAGGAGTTTTAATGAGGGTCGAAGCTTGTTTCTGTTCGAGCTCCGCTGTATCGCTTTTCAGCTGCGTCCCGGACAAGCTACAGCGCACATTCCAATGAAGCGCAGCGCCGCCGGGCTGATGGGAATAGTCTGGAGAGGAGTTGGAAAAGAGTCATAATCCATATATGGAAAAATGCAAGTGCAAATGCACGTTCTGCTCTGTGGTGGTCCTTAATCAGAAAAGAAATGTCAGATGCGTCGTCTTTGTTTTTCTCACTCTCTGTCTTCTCCTGGCACCCCGCTCCGTCACTGCAGTCTCTTCCACTCCACTGTCTACTGATGCTGTTCACTCAACTATTTGCTTTTTTCCCCCCGCATCGCGCCTCCCCCTCGCAGCCCCCGCGGCTCTAAATCACGCCGAGAGCTCTCCCCTGATTGGATAGCAGTGTTGCCTGTCAACGTACGCTCGGCCCAAGTCTCCCTCACTTTTTTCTACCTCCCTCTAAACGCGGACTGGCATCGCGCTATAATACCTGACCCAAAGAAAAGACAGAGACATTTATGACCTTAACCCCTCAACTGCCAAACCTTGTGTACAGTCCTCATCTGACAGTGATGTAAAGCGCATCATCCAGTGAGCCAGAGTTTGCTCAAAGTGAGTAGAGAACTTGTTAACTTGTCCGAGCCCATGTGAGCTTAAGAACACCTTTGCCGAACCTAGTTAATCCATGCAAATTCTGTGATATGCATGTGCTGAATAATCCACCATTCAGGTGCTGCTCTCATGTCTGTGCGCTATAATTACACCCAGTGGTGGAACCGTTATTTTCCGTTCCTCCAGCCTCAGAGTCGCGGGCACAAAGAAAGACAGAGCGGCACATGTACGGACCTCATACGACACCTAGCGGTACAACTGGGAACCAGGGACAGATTTCTATATCCATGATCGTGTGGAGACTGGAAGATAGGTACGACAGTACGGGCACTGTAAAACAGCAAGATTGTCGTGTGCGCTCTGGAAAAAACACGCTAAAACTATATCCTGTGTGTTTAGATTAAAGGTTACTAATAACGTTCACCATGTTGTAAGTACCACCAATGACAGAGTGAAATTATTTTAACCATGGTTGTTTCTTTTAATAGCGGTCATATAATAATAATGGTAATAATCACAATAATTGTTTAATAACCTAATTTTGAAGCAATACGATAAAATAATTTAATTTATAGCGAATGCTTAGATCTAAAAAAACATCACTATGTTTATTCTGGGTTTTTTCCCAGCCACAGCCTCTATGATGAGTGATGGAGAAGTAGGATTGCCATTAACGGTAGTGTGAAAATGGAGTAAGTGATGATTTGCAGATCAAATGCACACAATTGTTGAATTGTGTAGATGTGCAGACAGCAAGAGAACTATCACTGCTCTGCTGCCAAACGTGAAGGCTCACCCAAAACAAAATGCACCTGAATGACTGTATGCTGAGGTTAGAAAACTCTCATGCAAATACATAAAGACAGAACAGCAAGGACCAAAAGTCTTTTTAAAAACAAACCAGGCCAAGACGTTGTCCAGCAGAGAATGCATCATCTTAAAATCAGTGGGAGAAATAGCTTCATTAATTTTTCTTTTACTGATTATTCCAAGTGGCTGAAGCAGAAAACATGTGAATTTCCCCACGGGGATGAAAAAAGTATTTATCTATCAATCTGTCAGTCTATCTATATATGAAGATAATATTTCCCATCAAATGAAATAAGTAGTAAAAGACAAAAGTGTACGTTATCATAAACAGTCATTTTGTCGTTAGTATTTGGTTAATTTACAGCTACAGAACTATATCACAGTTTTTACTTGATGAAAAACTGATCCACATTTTTTTGGTTCTCCACTTCTTCTGTGTCTTTGCTGAACTGTTGCCATTACTGATAAAGGTCAGTAATAAACATACCAGCCAGATGTCAGCCAGAATGTGCACACTCTTTTCTTGCTCTTGATTTTATTTGAACTAATGTGATTCTTTGTAAATTGTCTCCTCCTCTTGGCTCATTTCTGTGAACTGACACTTGACTTTGTAGAAAACAGGAAATCAGGGCCCTTACAGCTCTGCAGATGACTGAGTTCAGCTCAAGTCAGACCAAGTACTCCCCCTAGCGAATATAAACAGTACTACACCATACAGTACACACTGTAATTCACATCCATGAGATTCAGAGAGTCAAATACACACACACACACACACACACACACACGCACTGCAGCAACATAAGTCATACTGTCTTTAGTCTGTCAGAGCTGCACACAAAAACAGGTTATTGAATGAGAAATATAAATTGACTCCAACAAGAGATTTTCTAAATCAACTCCCACAAAGTCAGTGGTGCATCAATATGTGCAATAGCCAGAGTGTGGAGGGGTTGGGTGGGGCATGTTTTGTATTTAGGACTTTCTGCATGTGCAAATATACATGGTAATCCATGGTGAGTGCTGATGCAGAAACTAAATGAGTGGTGAACAATAACAGATCAAACTATATATATATAATTATAGTCTGGTTCACACAATGTTCATATTATATTCTCGAGTCATTTTTAGGACTAAAAATACAGCCTAGCCACCAGTAATTGCTGTCTTTTGGAGGGTAAAAATAATGGCCATCTCACACATCAAAAGTTTTCCACACATTGTAGCAGACAAAAAAGGCCTAGTGTCTAAAAAGGGCTACCCTAAAGCAGTCCCACCCATGAGATAATTAGAGCAGGAGAAGCAGCATGTAATCATCAAGTGTTACAAAGCTACAGGGACCAGGGAGCATAGTCTAATCTAAAACTAAACACTCTTTTCCTGTTATCTTTAAAAAGTACATTAACACACAAGTGGTGTCATCCTCGTGGTTTTAGTGTATTTTTAGTGTAGATATAAGGAAAGACAAACAGACAAATGCAGTGAAAAGAAAATGTATGGCACAGTATTTCTGAACTGATAGAACACAGTCACATCTTTGTTTAAACATACAGAATACAGTTTAATAAATGAAGTAAAAAGACATAACTACCTTAGAATTGTACTAAATTACAGTAATGTAGAGTTTGTATTTTTACCTGCTAACACAGTTAGCAACTCTGTTTACTGTGTTTAAAAAGAAAAGAATCAAGAAAAGGAAGCAACTGCATTATTAGACTCTTATAATTCAATTTTATTTATTAATGCATTTTACAGTAGAGTAAGATTTAATACCTTACAGAATTCCATGATATATAGAATTATCCAAATCCAACAGTCCCACTTGAACAGCACATGGCGACAGCGAAAAGGAAAAGTGAGTGAGTGTCAAGAAAGACAGGACATGCACGGTACACGCACACCAAACGGGGGTTTGAGTGTACCCATTACAAGTTGTTAACATTATCTCTTCTCTCTTCCCCAGTTGTGCTCGAGGACAAAGCATCTCAAGGCACTTTACACTGTAAAGTGCCTTGAGATGCCGTATGTTGTGAATTGGCACTATATAAATAAAGTTGAATTGAATTGAATAGAATTGGCCACAAACAACAACCTCTGACCATGAGTTTATTAAATGCTCTTCAGCATATTGTTTAAATGTGTTGTCAGCATAGGTCCTGTGCACAAGAAGAAAGAGGAAAGTAAAGGTTTGAGGGGTTTTATAAATTTTTTTTAAAAAAACCTGGTGATGATGATGAGACAGGAACAGGTGGAACGGGGGAGGAACCAACGGGGAGTTACGTCATTATAAAGCAAGATAAAAACAGCATATAAACATTTACCAGCGTTTAACATGACCTAACCGTCCAGTCCAGCTCTAGTTTAGCGTGTAAAAGTCTTGTATAAGAGACATTTGTTTTCTGTGACAGGAGATTCAGCTGTTGTACAGGTTAAACAGAGATATGAATAATAAGGTTCAGAACCCCCATATCATTTGCTAACAATCTGGTCTGAAAAGAAATGTTTGCATACATGTTTGCAAAATCACGTTGCTTCAGGTTAAGGGTCCAGCTGCATTTTCTTTAATTTGGGAACTGTTGTTGGCAAACACCAGTTTGTGCATGAAGACAAAGCTGAGGCTAATGATCATCACAAATTGGTTTTCGTTACGGAGTCAGATCAAACAAAAATGTGAGTGATGTCAATATAGAGGTCCCAGACTTTAGGACTGGTGAGAGGTATTTTTTCCTTCATTAGTTATTTATACAGTCTCTTCTGCTACAGTATGAGACACTACCATATCACATGTCATCTTATTTAATGATGACACTCTGCTAAAGGCCTCAGAAATCATTTGCTATTTTAAATCAAACATCCCATCATGTTTAAAATGTAAGCTGTGCCAGGTGTTTGTTTATCACTGTGTTGCATCAGCTCATCACCTCTGACAACACCCTGATAGCAGTTGGGAACTGGGGAGAACAATTACCTCTAATTAGAAAGCATTTTTTCCTGCTTGATTTGATTTCCGATTTGCTTTTGGGATTTGCAGTTTGGGCGCCTTCTTTGCTATATTTTCTACTTCATAATGCATCAGATGTTTTCATTAGTTACCAGGTCTCAACATACAGACTCACTTACTGTGGAGCCATACTGCTGGAATAAGTGACGAACCAGTGGTAATTCAATATATGAATTACTTCACAGTATGATGATCTCTTTCGTCTTTAACCCAGAGGACATGGTGTCCATGATTTCCAAAATAAATTCTCACAATCTGAATTTTCTCACCTCATCCAACATTGTGAGAAATTAACAATAGTGACAATTCACAATCATGATACTGGTGTGACCAAGATGTGACCAAGCGGCCTGGTAGCTCAATGGGTTAAGTGTCGGACTGGGATGCAGAAGGTTGTGGGTTCGAACCCCGTCTGACTCCTAATCCATCCCCTACCAGGTGTGTCCCTGAGCCAGACACCAAGCTCCCTGTAAGTCGCTTTGTATAAAAGTGTCTGCCAAGCAAAGTAAAGTAAAGTGATGAGGCTTCACAGGTGATGGGATTGGAGGGGAGATTCAAAGTGGGGTTGAGTGACTCGCCACAGATACACACATGAGAAATAACCAGTATACTTGCAAATAATGAAACTGCAAAATATTACAATCTGAAAAATCTTAAAGGAAAGGAGGGGAACTCATCAAAGACAGAGCTGTCTTTGCCCGAGGCCTACAGCAATCGTCCACACACACAGAGAAATGAAACCAATTATCGTCAGTTAAATCAACCATACAATCAGACATAAATGCAATTAAATACTTCTTGGAGGAAAGCAATGGTTAAAAAAAAGCACAGAAAGACAACAGAATTGAACTAAAACAAACTAGGCAAATGCAAAAAGTCAAACAAAACCATCTCTCTACAATTGTCTTGTCTTTCAACACTATAGACAATAACGTTTTATTGCACACTGTCACGATCCCGCCCTGATTAACCTGCGTTCCTGTTGAGTTTGATGTGTGTTTTGTTTTATCGGTCTTCTTCAGTCACGTCCCTGGTCTCATGCACTGCTCCCACTGTTTCCCTGTCACGCCCCTGTTGTGTCACTCACCTGTTACGTCCCTGTTCGCTCTTGCACACTCACCGGTTCACACCCACTCCCAGAGGACCTGCTAGCGGACAGGCAAGGCAGGCAATTGCCTAGGGCCCCCAGGCCAAGGGGGCCCCAGAAGACCAACACAGTTTGAACCGCATCAGAACAACAGCAGGGAGACTATGAAAACATGTCATTGATAGCAGCACTGTCAGCAGCTCTCACAAACCCCCTTTACGTCCCCCCCCCCTCTCAGTGCCGGCTGACAGGAAGTAAACAAATTTGTGCAACGAGAACGAAGCAGCCTCTGCTCCGCGAAAATGACAAGAAACTATACTTCTGGAAGCTAAAAAAGAAAGAAGAAGAGGAAAGGAGACAAGACAGTGGTGAGTATAATAATTTGTGGCTGTGTTTTTATTATCTCAAAGTATGTGGTTACTTTAATGTAGCCAAATATGCTACCTGATACATGTAGCAGCTCCTGGATTTTTCTGGAAACTCAAGCATTACCCTTCGTCTTCTATTAACTCGAATCACTGTTGCCTCTGGGGAGAGAAGCTTCTCAGCCCTAACACTCATAAAACTTACCTCAGATCCACCATGTCCCAGGAGAGACTTTTAGGACTTGCCCTTATAACAATAGAGGCCACAGTGAGAAGGTCTTTAAATCTGGAAGAATTAACAGCGTTTGAAAAAGCCAAAGTTTGAAGCATCACTGGTAGTGCAAAGGGTTTTGCCAGCAATGTACAGTTTTTTTTATTTTTAATTTATTTTTTGGTTTTGACTATTGTAGTATATTACTACTTAAATTTCCTATTCTCGTCTGTCACCTCACTGTCTCAGCATTTTGTTAAGTTACCTTTGTAAGTGGCCAAGACAGAAAGTGTGTTAGGGTTTTGTGTTAAGGACCCAAGAGCACTCGGACACAAACTCAACTTTAGAAGTTTAATAAAACAAGACACAAATAACACTGAACATGGGCTAACTGAAAATCACTCCCAAGGGAGACATATACAGTAAATTAAAGACAAATTACAGACAAATTGTAACAAGACAGAAAGACAAGACAGTATGTGTGGGTGTGTGTG
>JAUMTR010000002.1:123897-153001 GCA_032270685.1 Microctenopoma stevenorrisi | reverse complement strand
TGCTGGTCTACTAGTGGTTCCTAGAGTTTCTAAATGTAGAATGGGAGGCAGAGCTTTCAGCTATCAAGCTCCTCTCCAGAAAACAGGGGAGTACTGTAGTTAACTGTTTATGAATGTTATTTTTTTAAGAAAGTAAAATATTAGATATTTGGGGAGCGTCGTGGTAGTAGTGTGAGAATCCCTACTATTTCTTTACAGATGTAACTTTTGAGTTAAATAAATTCACTTACCTGAACGTCAGTCCTGTCTGCCACCCATCTAGCCAGCTGCTCAGCTGCAAATCCTCTGACCTGTAGCTCATATGTATCAGATCTGCGAGGTTTTCCTTTGGATGGGAAGTGGAGGAAGGTTGGAGCAGAATTCATATTCAGCTGCCAAAAAAAAATGCAGTTAATACTTTAAAAATGTCTGCAATGTAATTAATAAAGAAGTTAGATACGCGTTTTCCTGTATTTCCTACAGGTCCGCAGCATCACAGCTCAACGTCTCACAGTATTATTCATGTTATCCACTAAACTGTGGAGACAAAATCATCATGGGATTTCAACAGAATTTTCACACACTAAGTTTTCAGCAGTCGGCATCACAGTAGTAACGTCATTCACCCGCAAATGTCACTACATTAGATTGATCCGAAGATTTTTAAGCTCATTCGCTAACATGTAATTTATAAAATGTATTATTTATCTTCGGGAGAGTATTTTGTCTCACTGCCTTCAGATAAGCAAGCGTTGCTTTATTTCTTGTTGATTGTGGATTTCTCAACGTGTGTAGTTTGAAAAATGTCAGCAGTAGTGAATACTTCATATGAATTATTGTCAATAGGCTGAGACTTATTTAAAGTAATCATTTAAAGTGCAGCTCAATTTACTGTCCAGCGCTTTGTATTTCGTATGTGTATAGGCAGTCAGGGGAAGAAATATTTGAACCCCTGTTGATTTTTAGGTTTGTCCACTAGCAAAGAAATTGAAATGACCTGTCTATATTTAGATTTTTAAGTTCAGTCAAACGGTGAGATAAATAATTAAGCATTTCAAAGAAGTTAAATATTAATTAGCATTTATTTATTTATCTCGATCTTAATCTATAGAAAGTCTGTGGAGACGCTGAATGTATGAGTTGCCAGAGATTAGGCACGAAGCATTAATGGCTTGGAGAGCATATGCAAAAAGGAGTGGGACAAAATCCTCCCAGAGATGTATGCAAAACTACAAGACATGTCTGACCTCTTTGATCGTTAACACATTTTTTTCCACCACGTACTAAAGCATGTTTTGCAAAGGGATCAACTACTTATTTCATTCATAAAAATGCAATTAATTTAGACCTTTAGACCCTTTAGACTTTTTAAATGCATTTTTGTTTGTTCTATCTCTCACTGTTCAAATAAACTTACCACTGAAATTATAGACTGATGTTGTCTTTCTTAGTGGGCAAACTTAGAAATCAGCAGGGGTTCAAAATTATTTTTCCCTGACTGTAGTAAAGAAGACATGCTGAGTTTGTAGAAACAGTTTTAAAATAAGCAAATGCTTATTGACACACTTGTGTCTTGACGTATCTTTCTGCTGCTGTTACACCTGTTTAAATCTGGTCATTTAAGGTTTGTCAGAAAAAAAACACAGAGCACTGATTGAGATTTGTTTCAACGAGAGAAAGAAAATATAGAACCATGAAAAATCCTGAAGATAAAGAAGTAGTCTTACCATCTGGAAGACATCTGATCCTTCATCAAAATCAACTGATGCAAAGAAGACTTTGTTAGTAAAGGCAGAGGAATAACGCCAGGAGTTAGCTAGCACCTGGAACTCCTCGTCAGCTTGTCTGAAATTTAAAACACATTATATTATAAATAATTAATACGATTACAATTCACAGTATCTGTCGTCATCGTTTCTACGTCTTACCTGCAGACCCCACACTGTCTCTGTGGCTGCAGGGCAGTAAACATAATGACCACTGAGTAGTTTCGAGGAGGAGCTTTCACAAAGCGTCGAAACTTATCTCCGTTCATCCTGATCACCGAGCGTTTAGAGGCCCATTCCATCATCTGTGTCACCTTCTCTGACAGCAGAGTCTACACAAGACAAACACAAAGAAGACAGCTGCTAGTATATTGAAAAACATCCATCAATTATGAACCGTTTATCCAAGGTCAGGTCGTGGGGGTGCTGGAGACTATTCCAGCTGTCTCTGTGTTTGACGGGAGACGGAGTACACTCTGGACGGTTTACCAGTGTGTTGAGTGAAAAACAATAGCAGGAAAAGCAAGAAAACCTATTGAAGTATGAAGACAGTCACTACCGTGCTGGATAAAGCTCCTGAATGTTTATTATTGAGGTCACAGTGAGCAGTGGAGTTGTGCTTGAGTGCATTCTTTTCACCAACTATGACCTCAAGAAGAAACAGTAGAATTATTGCTTTTCAACAAAAACTGAGAAATTATAAGAATTCATTACAGAGCTGATGTGTTTCACAGATGTACCTAACAAATCGACCAGTCAGTGTATAATATCTCCAATAATATCTTAATTCACGTTTTAATGATGTGCAAGCTCACATTATTGAACGTTGCTCTAGTTGTGTACTTTATGAATGAGGCAGCAGGTATCATTAAACTTTGTCACAGGGAAATAAGGAAATACATATACACACACACACACACACACACGTGTGTGTATTTCATGTGTGCAAATTCTGTTTAAATACAATTATTATAAGGTCATTTTACCATGTTCTCACACATTCAAAGAGCATTTTTGATTAGTGACTAAACATTTTAGGGAGGAAACACTAAGTAAATCGACATAAGTACAACATAGAAAGGAACTGTAGTAGTTCGTAGTAGATAGTGTAGCTTAAATCTTTTGTTGGTTACGAGAGGTGACTTCAGTCTTTTTAATTTTTTATTTAAAAAAACTGAAAAAAAAACATATTTTGGGCTTTCTCAGCGTTTAGGAAATACATACTTAGGAAAGACGAGTGCTGTCTTAACGACTGTCTGTGTTAGAGGTGCTCGCCATGGAGCAGTTGTAACGTTAATACAGCAGAGTCACTAACTAATGCAAACTTCAGGAAGCAATAAACTAATTGGTGTAAACGGAGCACAGTTGTTTTGTGTGAATCTTTAGTTAACGCTGCTTCGAAACCAGGTTCTGCTTCCTCGCTGTGTTCACTTGGCTAACATGTTCAACTGGATACACACGGGACTTAAGTTGTACCAGTTTATTTAATTTATGCCAATTTACAGTAATATATTACTGGTTATGGTTGGCGTCTATGAGTAAAGCTCAAATTAAGCAATGCTAATTCGTTTCGGTTATTCAACACTTTACACGATACACGGTAGCTCGGGACTGGTTAGCTTAGCTAGCCTTCCTGACACTGTCACGAAGGACTGGCAACTTTGAAAACGTTGAAAAAATCGAAGCCAATGTTTCTTAAACTTGCGCGCTATATCTAATTGAAGACATGTTACCTCTTTTTTCTTCTGTGCGTCAGTTGGCCCATAATGGAAAACTAGGATTAGAAACACCGAAATTAAAAGTTTTCCAAACATTCTGAAATACTGCTGCCGACTCACACAACACTATCTCCTGTCAGTTCACTATTGGTCACATCTCCACCAATCACAACGAGCTGTCGTTCTTCTTCTGCGTAAAAAACAAACAAAAAGAAACAACTTTATTGACAAAGACTTCGTTAACGGCAGATCATGAATTTTACAGACGTATAGAAACTAACTACAGTGACTTTGTTCATGTGTTCACGGATGGCTCAAAAAATCCAAACACTGAAATATCAGGGGCAGCTGGGAAAGAACCCCAAGACTACTAAAGTGTGTATATATAGTAGAATTGTTTGCAATATTACTGGCATTAGGCTGAGCGGAGAATGATAGGGACGTAAAGATACCCATCTGTAGCGATTCACTGTCAGTATTAAATCAGGTTCAGCTAAAATTCATCAGGAGCTACTTTATGAAAAATTCAAACTCATTTCCGATTATATCAGCAGAGGTCATTGTCTGGGTACCAGCACACATAGGAATACCCGGTAATGAAAGAGCAGACAGGAAAGCAAAGCAGGCAACATGACGTAAGAATGTGGACGGGAAGATAGGCCTGTCAAGATCTGAAGGTGAAAGTTTCGAGTGGAAGGAAACATTGAAACAATGGCAAGTAAAATAGGACAGTGAGACGAAAGGATGGCATTTACACAACATATAAAATACGGTACAGGTCGCGAGAAACAGAGCGTGCAAATGGAAAGAAGAAATTGTGATGAGTAGGATCAAGATTGGTCACTGCAGCTTGAATGCATACCTTTTTATTATAAGAAAACATCCGACCGCTCTGTGGAATTGGTGCGCTGCTAAAGAAACGATAGAACATGTGATTATGGAATGTGGAAAGTCTAATAATGAATGGAGAGACTTATTTTCGCAATTGGAACGAATTGGGCAGCCAAATAGTTTAAATTCAGACAAAGTGAAGGAAAAGATCCTTGATCCTTTCTGAAAGCAATTGGTGTGTGTATCGGAGACTTTAAAGCTTTTTAAGGATGAGGGGGCACTAATCCAGAAGGAGGCAGCAGTGCAACGGAATGGATGCGAGCTGCCGTTAAAGCCCACGGAAGAAGAAGAAGACAAAGGCTTCAGGCAGAACATGGACATGAGCGATACGTCGAGATGTGAAGAAGCTTCAAAACAACAACACAAGTGCACGGGAAACTACGGAGCCCGGGAGGGGCCACAGAGGTGAAGAAAAACTAAACCGTGCGCACAGATTTCTAAATTGAGAGAACGGATTACTTTATCAAGTCTCTGGCAGCTCAAATATCCACAAAATCCTCATAGTATACAGGTGAACTGTTTCCGCTCACTGGACAACGTCCGACCGTCAGACTGTTACACACTCACAGCATTACACTCACATCCTGAACTGTGTGTGTTACTTTAAGCAGCATATGCAGAAATCTTCTTCAGGTTGTTTTTAAAATGTCTAGTTGCTGAATTCTGTCGGTTGATCAGGATATGTTGGTAAATTACATACAGTGGGGTGCGAAAGTTTAGGCAACCTTATAAATCTTTATGATTTTTTTCTGTATAAATCGTTGGTTGTTACGATAATTATAATTTGAATTAAATATATCATTTAGGAGACACACAATGATATTTAAGAAGTAAAACGAAGTTTATAGGATTTACAAAAAGGTCTTTAACGACTTGATAAAGTAATCCGTGCTCTTGATTTAACTTTTTTTCTTCACCCTATATTGTTTCTCCTCTGTTGCCCCTTCTGAGCACCGTCGGATACAGACATTGGAGAGCATAGCTCTACAGATTGAATGGTAGAAATTATATTAACATAAAAATAATATATTACAGTGCTGCCATGTAATGCAGTGTTCAAGTAAACTAGTGTTCTTTATGTAATAAGTATGCACAGAACGTAGTATGCTTTTATCACTCTTTTAGGTTGATCCAGTGGCCTGGTAGCTCAATGGGTTAGGCGTCAGACTGGGATGTAGGAGGCCGCAGGTTCGAACTCCGTCTGACTCCTAATCCATTCCCTACCAGGTGTGTCCCTGAGCCAGACACCCAGACTCCCTGTAAGTCGTTTTGGATAAAAGCGTCTACCAAGCAAAGTAAAGTAAAGTAAAGATGCAATTGTACTAAGCCTTCTACTCAACACCCACTACTTCATTCATAAAATCTCTTCTTTGTTAGTCTTTGTTTACAAAAACTGCTGAAAAGCATGCAAAATTGAACTGCTGGATTATATGTGTTTTGTATATGCAGCAGCTGAAATTCCATTACAGATGTGTACAAACCGATTCTGTTACAGCTTTCAAACTCTTCTTTTTGTGCGCTGCCTCTCTGCTGTTGCACATTTGACTCCAGTAGGTGGCGGTAACGCAACTTTAAATTGATTTACCAGCCGCAAATCAAATGGAGAAGAACACAAGGTTGTGTTTGTAGTGGTAATGATGATGAACGTATTTCTGTGTTTAGCAATGGTGTTGTTTTAAGTTACACGTAGGATGGATGCACAGCAAACACAGCGGCTCTGACAGAAAAATACCGGTATGTTAGCCTCATTGCTAAAGATGATACCGTTGTAGTCAGAGCGTTTTGACATTTATGTAGTTTTTGTCTTTGATTACAGTCTTAGCAGTAGCTATGCTAACTAAGCTAGCTTTGGCGAAGAGAATGTTGAACTTTGGTTATAGGAGAAAACCTTTAAACAAGTATGACAGCTGCGTTTTTCAGTCGATCTTTAGGTTTGTGGTGTAAAAAAGCGTGTAACACATGTACTGTCGTCTGCCACATGGCTAACAGACTGTTGCAGTGTTGACCATTGTTTTCATCTACATATGCTTCAAACAAAGTGTCAGGGTACCGCGAGCAGCGTGACCAATGAGTACTGTGTTCACGTGTGAGGTCAGACATTAAGAGAATCTGTCAGGTACTTGGACATTAGTTGATACTTCTTCGAGTGTTTTGTGTGTGTGTTGTAAACCTGATATAAAATAATGTTGTGATCTGTAACAAAATAGAAAAGCACTACATTAAGCACTACATAATACGGATAATTTTGAATATAATGTTCACCGCTGAGAATCGAATGGAGAAATCGGCTGCAGTAGAGGCTATATAAGCGCTGCACTGTCCAGGCAGGCGTAGAAACATGTCATTATGAGCTGGCAGAAAAAATGAGAAGGTTATTACTATTACATTACCTTCTGATATTTTGTGGTCCATTTGTTGCCTAGACAACATATACCTTCCCCAGATGTATTGCCTCTTCTAACTCGCATTACTTCTTTTTCCTCTGATGTGGGGTTCATGCTTTGGACATAGAGTCCTCGGGCTGCCAGAGGGAGGAAGCGTCTGTAAAAGCCTGAGCAGTGACGTAGCAGCCATGGGTCCAAGGAAGAAGGCCTCTAAACTCCAGCCTGTAGGGCACAGCGTAGAAGGGGAACTGCTTCTAAAAGCCAGTGAGCCCAAAGACTACATCAATGAGCTGTCTCACGAAGTTCTTTGCCATGTATTCAGGTACGCTGCTAGCTATGCACCAGAGACGTCTGCATATTTCCAATATACACATACATTAACCTCTGCAAAAGTGCATAATCGACGTAAGTAGTGAAAATATGGTGGCCGAGATGTTTCAATTCATTTGAAGCTCCTCCCCTCCCACCACAGCGCTGTAAACCAAGGTGAAACACTGAATGTGCTATATAAATAAATGTGCATTGCGTTGCCTCACTGAGTCACTACAGGTTGACATGTTGACCTAGCTGTAAGTCACAACAGGTTTTCAGCTTTGGTGTGTTGTTTTGTTTTGTAGGTACCTTCCCATGAAGGACATCATGTGTATGGAGTGTCTGTCCAGAAAGCTTCGAGAAGCTGTGACTCTGTACCTGCGAGTCGTCAAAGTAGTGGATCTGTGTGCTGGTCGCTGGTGGGAGTATATGCCTTCAGGTGAAAGCCCGCATTTAAACCACTGCATCCCCAACCAACAAGTAACTAAGCTCATGTGCACTGTTTTTTTTAAGAACTGCAGCATTAGGAAGTGATACCTTTTAGTTTTTGACCTGTTGTTAGTTCCACCAATGAGGGACCAAAACAGATCTGAGCTTAGACCTATGAGTATTCACACTCCCTCACGTGTTAACATTGACATTGAATTTAAACAATACATTTTTCCTTATGCATCTACACACAGGAAGCTTTAATGCAAGAACATATTTTTAAGAAATTTTGTTTGTTAAAACTCATTTATAAAAGTAAAAAGTATTTACAGTTTACTTTCACTTTGTGAGTTGACTAAAGTACATCTGAATCACATAGCTTAGAAGAGAACAGATGTGTACAATTTCAGAATTCAAGCTACATATTGGGACACATCAAGGAACCATCAACACAACACAGACTAAAACCCATAGAACCTGAAGAGAGAGAGACCTGAAGTTTGCAGTTGACAAAGTGACTGGAGTGTAGGGTTTGAATGAGAACCAACTGCTGAATCGCATGTTTTCTGGTTCAGGTTTTACAGACAACAGCTTTCTGCTCCTTTTGAAGAAGATGCCAGATCTGGAGCAGTTATATGGCCTTCACCCTCGATATCTAGAGAGGAGACGTGTCCGTGGTTTTGAGGCTTTCAGTATACCTGGAGTCCTGGAAGCTTTACAAGCTTGTCCCAATCTGCTGGTCAGTGTGTTAATCGAGAATCATATCTCAGCTCCCAAGAACATGCATGTGCTCCATCTAAACCAGGGGGAGACAACGCTGGGTCACAGAGCTGCATTATTCCAATCATCCCTGCGCTCAGCTGCTGATTGGCTGAACTCGCCTGATACGGCTCTCTAGAACCAGGCTTGCCTACCCCTGATCTGAACAGATAGTTTCCTTCCTTTACCTGTTGTGTCCAAGGTTAAGAAAGATTTTTCACACCTATATTTACCACATTGCCACATGTTTTCTTCAATCCTCTCGCATTACAGCTGAGCAGACTCTATTTAGGGGAAGATTTGTTTTGACTGATAACTGTATTTGCCTGCATACCAGGGTGTTGAAACCTCACATCTGGAGCTTGTGGAAGCTATATGGAATTACATGCCCCACGTTCACATACTGGGAAAGTTCCGCAACCGGAATGGGGCTTTTCCTATTCCTCTTGAGAACAAACTTACCATCCCCATAACCGCCAAGATCCAGACTTTACATCTAGTGGGTGAGTATGAAATCACAGGAATCTTGTAATACAACATAGTCAGCATCACCCCTGCTAGTGCCGGGCTCTTGTGTCCCTGCTGGCCCAGAAGAAGTCTGTGTCACTGGTAGTTCTAAAATGTCACATAGTTGTTTTTGTCATAGGTGTAAATGTCCCAGAGATTCCCTGTGTGTCCATGCTGCGCCATCTTTACCTGAAGTGGGTCCGTCTCACCAAGCCACAGCCATTTAAGGACTTTCTTTGTGTGAGTCTGAGAACCTTTGTCATGCGGAACTGTGCAGGACCAACCAACTCCCTCAAATACGTTCCCCTGGTTACTGGTTTAGCATCGGCCCGAAACCTAGAGCAGCTGGAGTTAGTGAGAGTTCCCTTCCTAGGAGGGCTGATCCAGCATGTGGTGGAGGACAGCTGGAGGTCAGGTGAGGAAAGCATGTGTTTTGAAGAGGGCTCTCCAAGTATAATCAAGCATAGTTAGTTTGCGCTCATCCAAGTCAGTACAGTCAGCTGTAAACTCGGTCCATTTTTATACCTACAATGATGTTTGTGTGTATGTGCAGGAGGATTTCGGAACCTCCACACCATTGTGTTTGGAGCTTGTAAGAACGCCCTGGAAGTGGACTTGGGCTACCTTATCATCACTGCTGCTCGCAGGTGCTCAGTCAGATCTTAAACGTACTCAGAGGAAAACACTACAACACAACAATACAAAGCACATGTTTTAAAGAGAAACTATAAACAAACGTGTTTAGTGTTTGTAGGCAAATGTTGGAGACACCGACTTGTTCTTTAGACATTCCAGAACAAAATAAAGTCAAAGTGAAGTGAATCAAGTTCAGCAGGTACAGATACGTTTGCACAGTAGTTCTGCAGAGGCCGTGTGTTCTGTGTGTATTATACACGGTACCACAAAATCACGTTAAGATAAGAATTACAGCTCTCTATATGCTGTATTCACTCACAGGTCATTTGTTGAAGTTTCTGTAAATATTGAAGTAATACATGTTTTTAACAACAGGAAATCTTCAGTATTTTTTAATGTTTCAATAGATAATAATAAAATACACTCACATGATTTCTGTGTGTTTAACAGGCTTCATGAACTGCGTATCCAACCTTCACTGACTAAGGATGGAGTCTTCTCAGCTCTCAAAATGGCTGAACTAGAGTTTCCTCAGTTTGAGACACTTCATCTAGGATACGTGGATGAATTCCTGCTGCAATGTCAGTTTGTTTTTTCAAACATTATTAAGATGTTTAATGACCCTCAGAATAATGAGTGACTGTTTGGGCATTTACATTTTTAATGCATGTTGCTTTTACATTACAGACACAAACAAGGAATGGTAAAAAAAAAGAGACAGACGGTGTGTGTCTTGTGTACCTGATGGGACAGACATGCTTTTATCAATGCAGTTTTCTTTCTTTTCTCATAATTTCAGTAATAGTAGCTGCTCTTCAACATCTAGCAGGATAATCTGTTCATTTTCAGTCACCATAGTACACCTCAAATATCCACACCTGTGGAAAAGGTGAATGGCATAGAAACCCCACCACCAACTAGCATTTTGGTGCTACTTGCCACTTGCATAGCCTGCAGCATAGGCTCTGGACAGACTCAGAGAACAATGAATCACTAGGAGTGAGGGACTCAACATTATTAATCCCGCACCAGGGGAAATTCGCTTCCTTTATCAGCACAGTAAAGAAGAATAAGAAAATACAAAACATGAATAAGAAAAGGTGTCTTATCAAAGAAAAACTGCAAAAATGCAGAGAAACAACCAGTAGTCAATACACGATGTGTTGAAAGTATTAAAAAAGGTACTGACTGTTGTTGGTAAGAGTAGACGGAGGCTGTAGTAGTCTGGAGTTGACTTAGACCCTAGTTATAGATGGCTTGGGTGTTATCTGACCAGGCCTGTTTGTTGTTGAGGTGAACACCCAGGAATTTGTACCAGGGTACCATTACAATGTCTTAAGCCCTGGATGTTCACATGGATGTTAGCATGCTGTAGTAACTTCATCCAGTGTAGACAAAGTACCAGAGCTGCTGGTGCAGCTAGAACATTTTAAATAGTAAACCACCAGGATGCCCATACCATAATATTCAGAATTCCTTGTCTGGTAGTACCTACATGTTCTCATGCAGTTTGTGATTATTCTTTTTCAAATATCTGATATGTCATCACCTTTTCATGCTCTCATAAAATTAGATTTTTGCATTTGTGTTCAAGAAATCTCAAGTTTGCAGTTAAAATTCCCACTTTCCTAAACCTTAAATCCATTGACTGTTCTGAGTTTAAGTTATAGGTGTGTGAAAATAGTTTTGTCTGATTCAATTTAGGTAAGATGAGCCATTCAGAGTTGGTGAAGTACGGTCTGGCAGATGTCATTGAGAATCCAGGCATCATCACTGATATTGGTGTGAAGGTGGTGAATGAAGTGTTCGCTAATATTAAACACCTGCTTATCTACAACTGTCCTCACTTGCATAACCCCCACCACTGGATCACAGGTAAACACTCCTCTGGCTGACTTGTCTAAATATTCAGCATATTGGTGGTGAGCTTGGTTTGTCTATATAATAAAGGGGGTGCTACATACAAGGAGAACCTTTGACCGTTTCACAAATGAAGGGCCATTGTGTGGAGCTGTCATATTCTGTCTTTCTCTGTTGTCAGATCAGTCAAGGTGGAGCCGTCTCGTTGATCTCACTCTTGTCCGCTGCCATGCTATAAAACTGGAATCCTTCTCCCAGTTCATAGAGTTACTGCCCAGCCTGGAGTTTATCTGTTTGGACCAGATGTTCAGAGAACCACCAAAGGTTGTTCATATACAGACACACTATCAGTCATACAGCTTGTACTTCTACATCACAGGTGTCAAACTCAAGCTTCATTGGCCAAAAGCGGCCCACCCCCTCGTTCTACATCAAGAGCTTAGAAATAATTATATGGTTATTGTGGATTTTATTTTACATTTATTTTCTGTTTTGTTACCAATGCTTTGAAGGCATTTAGCCAGTAGATGGCAGCGTTGAAACTTCTACAGCTGAGAGAGATTTTGACTACATTCCAGTAAATGTCGCTGAATGCACCTCAAAACCTAAGCTATGAAGAAAGTGTCCTGACACAGTCAGACCAGAGACAGAGGAGTACAGGTTTCTGTAGATAATGTGAAGGGGAGAGAGAGAGAGAGAGAGACCTTTTTTATATAGACTTCCTTTAATTACTTGTAATGTCAGCATTTTACATGCCTCAAGGTGACTTTTGTTGATGATTTTGCACTCTAAAAATAAAATTGAATTAAATCTAATAGGAGGCCTGATGATCCTGTATTATCACTGTGTTTAAACAAAATGCTTTTATTAAGGTTGCATTAAATAAATGTAATGGATTAGTAGAGCAACATAAAATACTGATACTATATATACTAAGTACTTCAGCCTAACCTAAGTAATGTGCTTAATATCTCCCCTAAAAATGAATGAAAATGTTCTTAAAAATTGCTTATATGTGGCTGATACTTGATGCTCTGTTCCATAGTATATATTTAGTTTGACCATTTGTTTGTGTGTTAGGGTTGTGCCAGGGTGGGCCTGAGTGCGGGAACTGGTATTGGCGTGTCGTCAGCACTGGTCAGCAACCAGAACTCGAACAATGACAATGACAACAACAACCATCACCATCACAATAATGAGGCCAACCTGCCTCCTGCTCCTCAACCTGTCGTCATCAACAACAACAACCAAAGACTGCAGCAACAGCACAATGGCAAGCCCCACCTGCATTCTTAGTTAGCAGCTTGAAATCAGACCTAACCCTAAATTATGACTTCCTTCCCCCATCAGTGTCACCAACATTCCAAAGAAACACAGCATGGGTAAACCGTAACATAGTATTTTTGTGCCAAAAAGCACAACTGTCTAAGGATTCTGACATCATCTCTGCTCTGACTTCATCTGCTTCTGGTCTGTCCCAGTCATGCTTGTTTTCCACTTGTCCCTGTTTTGCCCCCTACCAATTACCTGGGATCAGCTGGCCAATCAGACGCTGGAAGAAACTAATCAACTTTGTCTTCCTCCGCTTTACCATCATTTAAAATAAACTGACTGGGGGCGTCACGGTGGTGTGGTGGTTAGCACTGTCGCCTCACAGCTAGAAGGACCCGGGGTCGGCCGGGTGCCTTTCTGTGTGGAGTTTGCATGTTCTCCCCGTGTCTGCGTGGGTTTCCTTCGGGTACTCCGGTTTCCTCCCACCACCACAGGTTGATTGGTCACTGTAAATTGTCCGTAGGTGTGAATGTGAGTGTGCATGGTTGTTCGTCTGTATGTCTCTGTGTTGGCCCTGCGATGGACTGGCGATTCGTCCAGGGTGTACCCAGCCTCTCGCCCGAAGGCAGCTGGGATAGGCTCCAGCACCCACCACGACCCGATTTCGGATAAGCGGAAGACAATGGATGGATGGATGGATGGATGAATGGACTGGATGACTGAACACACCCGATCCATGTAATCAGCAATGGCCCGGACAGAGATAGCTGGAAAACAAACCGCACTGGCCCCCAAGAAAATTGCCCACCCCTTCTTTAATGTTTGTCTTATACAAGTCAGATATCACTATTTGTGTTTTAGTTGCCTAGGATATGTTAACAGACAGATAAATTAATGAGATAAATCTAAATTAAACAAAAGGTTCCAATGATTTAAGTAATGCAACTCAAATAGAACTTATCTATCTAGTTACATACAAACGTATTGTTTAGGTGTGGTATTTTTCGGAGTGAAGAGACATTCTACTCAGAGTAGGTGAAGTTTTGTCTTTATTTACAGCACCAGTAGAAGTAAATGGGGTGGAAGATGAGGAAGAAGACGAGGAGGAAGATGAAGAGGTGATATTGGAGGAGGAGAACATAGAGGTTGAGCCTCAGAAAAAACAAAAACAAACAGAAGGAAAGGTGGGAGTGGACGAAGCTGGTGTGTGTTCAGGGCCCAGTTGTCCAGCTAGAACACCACAACCTCCTGATGAGGAACAAGCAGGTTTGAACCCGTTTTTTTCACACTTAAAGTTTAAGGGAGATGTTTTTTGTTTGTATCTTTGTACTCTTTTTTTTTTATTTTTTTTTATTGACAAATAATATTCATTTTTTATTTCTATTAATATTTCGTTTGCACCAACAGGACCCAGTGGTTTAGTGCAGCAGTGCAGGCCAGCTGGTGCTGTAGGTCCCAAACAACCACTGGTCATCTCGGACTCAGACAGTGAGGAAGACGAAGGCCTTGCTTCAAGGCTAATGCCAGCTTCCTCTGTGCAGCAGCAGCCAGCTGCCCATACAGAAGGTATCAGCGTGGCACAGAAAAGTCCCAATTCAAGTCAATTCTGTTTAATTGATATAGCAAACAGTACCTTACATTGTTAGGTTTAAGATCTTACAAAAAATTGGTAAATACAAAATAATATAGCAAACCCAACAGTCCCACTTGAGCAGGCACTGAGGCGACAATGGAGAGGAAAAACTCACTTTAATGGAAGAAACCTCCAGCAGAACCAGGCTCATGGTCACTGCCTCGACCGGTTGGGGTGAGTGGACAGAGTAGAGAGAAAAGAACAGCAGGCAAATCAAAGAGAACATCAAGGAGCACCAGATGAAACACTAGGCAAGTTGGGAGGACCAGCAGCTGCGCACCGGATATTATACAGCTCCGAGCTGCAGATTCCTGCAGAGAGGTATAGAGAGAGGGGGAAAAAGAGAAAGAAACAGAACTACAGGAGAGAGAAGACAGTTAGCAAATCAGCTCTAACTATAAGATAAAGGAAGGTCTTTAGACCTTTAGTCTTAAAGGTCGAGGGGGTGTCGGGTTTCCAAACCGGAAGAGGGAGCTGGATCCACAGGAAACAGTTACCTACAGTACTCCCTTCTTTTCTGCCTCCCGAACTTAAATGGTTTCACAGGAGAGGAGCTTGAAAACTGAAGGCTCTGCCTCCCATTCTACATTTGAGTAAGCCAGCACTCTGAGAGTGAAGTGCTCTGCTGGGATAATAAGGTTCTCTAAGGTCTTTGAGAAATGATGGGGCCTGATCATTAAGTGCTTTGTGTGTTAGGAGAAGGATTTTAAGGCAGTTCGGGAGATTTTCTTAAATGTAACGGTTAAATGAGATATCCTGGTCAATGACTCCAAGGTTTCTCGCCATACTATTTGAAACCATAACTATTTCATCTAGAAGCAATATGATTAGATAAGGTGTCTCTTTGGTTTTGAGGCCCAAAAAATATATAAGTAGAAAATGACAGGACAGCCAGGCCTTTATGTATTTTACACAGGTTTGAGGTCTGACTATTTGATTTGTTTTTCCTGGTGTCATAGATAAATGTAGCTGGGTGTCATCTGCATAACAATGGAAGCTTATAAAGTGTTTTCTTACAATATTTCCGAGTGGAGGCATGTATAAAGTGAAGAGAATTGGTCCAAGCACTGAGCCCTGTGGGACCCCATAACTAACTCTTGTATACATGGAGGATTTAATATAAACGAATTAGGATCTATCTGATAGATAAGATTTAAACTAGTTTAGTGCTGTCCCTTTAATCCCAAAGACATGTTCCAGTCTATTTATTAATATGTTATGATCTATTGTGCTGAATGCAGCACTAAAATCTAACAAGACAAGAAAGGAGAGAAGTCCATTTTTGAAGCCTGCTTCTGTACTGTGATTTACTCTAAATCCTGACTGGACATCTTCATACAGGTTGTTCCTGCGGAAATCTGTTTTGCAATGGTTTTTTCAAGGATTTTAGAGAAAGTGCGAATTGGATATCTATAATTTATGATCTATAACTTCCTAAAATCCCTGATTCAAGAGTGGGTTTTTTCAGGAGAGGTTTAACTACAGCTACCTTAAAGGCCCAGCAGTCACAACAGTTGCACAGGTTTAAAGTGAAATTCAGGAAATTGCTAATTAATGTTAATTTTAGTCCAGTAAATTTTATCAAAAGTAGAAGTAAATGTCTGTGACGACTTTTCGTCCACTTTATGTTTATCTTTAAAAAATGAACTGATTTCACCTTTCATCCAGAAGAATTAATTGCTTCACATAAATTGACAAAGCACCTTCAAGAAATAAGAGGTGCAGTTGGCACTGAACAGCATTTCTGGTATTCATTTAGAGATAAACAACTAGTTGCTGAGCAAAGTTTTAGTGCTGGCAAGAAGCTGTAGAAGAAAACTTGAGAGCTCTAGTGAGCACTCAATGTGAAATGTTGGAAACACGATGGGAATCTGACCTCCCTGCCGTTTTTATCTCTCAACTAAAAGTGACAAGTGACCTCAACAAAAGTCAAAAAGTCTTTTACTTTTTTCCCCATCTCCTAAAAAGCCTGTTTTTGAGCTCCACAATTTTCTTTATATGCACACTGAGTGGTATTGTAATAGCTGAAAACATCGGATCAGGTTTCGTTGTGACTTGTGGATTGAAGGTTTAACATGGCTTCTGTGGTACCTGGATCAGTTTAGTCCAAAATGCATCCAGCCAAACCATCAATGACCATTTCATCAGAAGATCAGAGCCAAATTAACTCTTTGAACAAGTCAAGTCCTAATTAATATTGTCTAATAATTCTGACCAAGGAGTACATGGAAACCAATAGTGTTCCTCACCAATGCCTTTTAAATTTGCTTGTGTCTCCAGGTAAAGGAAAGACTCCTCTGAGGAGGAGCAACAATGTTTCTGTGTCTGTGGATCAGACAAAGGTGAAAGTGTTGGAGAGCACCTGTGAGAAGAGCTGTCAGGTGAGCAGTGAACAGATCAAGGCAGACATGAAGGCTGCTGCAGAGAACAGCAGGAGGACTATCAGTAAAGGAATTACTATTGAGACTGGGGAGACAACTGCTAGACCAGGAGCTGACGGCAATTGTACAGTACAAAGCTTTGGCAGTACTGGGGCAGAAGGAAGGACTGGCATGGCTGGATCTGCGGGCAGGACTGGACCAAGGGGAGTCATGTCCAGGCAGGTGGGTGGATGTGGAAGGGTGGTAGCAGAGACCTCCTACAGAGCAGCCACAACTACTGACAGAGCTACAGGACCCGGGTGGACTAATGATGGTGCAGATAGAGGGACCAGTTGCACAGTTGATGGCAGAGTGAGGCAGGGCTCTGGTCCTGCCGTTGTAGACAATCCAGAGCCCAAAGGTGCCACTGTGAACTGTGCTCCCAGGGTACCTACACTGCTGGCTAGACAGGGGGATAGACAACCCGTCTCTGCTGCTGGTTCAGGCCCACAACAAGGTCGGGTCACAGATGAAGACTTTGTTCCTAGACGACCTTTGACCAGGTCTTGCACCCGTATGTCCTCTGTGCCACTGGTACCTGAGACAGGTAAGACTTAAGTTAGTACTATTCACGCTGTGTTTGTGTTCAGTTAATACAAATATAAAAAATACAACTAATATAAATTATAAAAGAACATATCATTATCATCACTGTTCAGAAAATGAAAATAGCCTGTACAAAAAATATGGGACCATATCCTAATAGTTTGTTGCACAACATTAAAATCGTGTTTAATCAGTGAGAACTCAGCTCTGTCAGCTGTAATGGGTGTCTGATTCAGATCAGGGTTTGTAGAAGGCCACTTCAGAATAGCCCTACCTGTGACTGAGACTGGGTAGTTCATTTCAGCATCAGTCTTTTATATGTGAGCTGATCGAAGAGCTGATTTGCCGTGCCAAAAACACATTTATTTAGAAGCTCAGCGTTAAATTAATGCGCCATGCAATAACAAATGCTGTTACTGGTGTTGTTGCAGCAAGTTTGATCCTTAAAAAACTGTCCTCTGCAAGTCTGACAATAATATTGTAATGCTAACTCAACAAAGTAGACTTTATTACCTAAAGTTGTGAAAACACTTGAGTATTTGACATGTTTGTTGGCACAAAGTGTAAACTTTTATATTTTTTAACGTGACATTTTCTCTGTTCGTACTTAGACCTTCCTAGAGCAAGGCCTCGAGTAGCGTTGAGGAGAAAACGAATGGCTGACAAATCAACCAGCACCTCAGACCCTGTCACTGAGGATGACCACGTACAGGTATGCACACAATCCCGTCTTCCATTTATCCTCTTATTTATCCTCAGAAGACGTAGCCACAGTGTTTGTATACAATGTTGTGAAATTATCATATTTGATATTACATCTGCAAAATCAATGCACTGTGAGCTTTGAGACAGTTTTTATCCAGTATGCTTTTTTTCTGCAGATTTTGTCTCTGAAGAGTAAGAACCTAGTGGGCATCACTCTGACCAACTGTGGAATAACTGACCTGGTCCTCAGAGATTGTCCCAAGATGATGTTTATTCATGGTAAGACACATACAAGAACAGTGATATTTCATTTACTTAATTTCACATAATTTTACTTGAAACCTTTTTCCAAAGTGACCTACACGGAAAAGACACAAGCAATTACCATTTGAGTTCAGTATTTGATTACTCATGCTGATGCTCTTCTTTTAATACAATGTTATTTATGTTTCATGAGTTGAACATGGGAGGTTTTGCATCATGTTGCATGAATAATTAAGGATTACCTATATTATATATATATATATATTTATCTATCTATCTATCTATCTATCTATCTATCTGATGGTCTTTAGACCATGCTAAAGATTTCTGAAATAATCCAATATGTTACAATTTTCTTCACCGACGGTGTTGAATAGCTGAACTTTACTTCCTCTATAAGGATTCTTTCTTTCTTTTATGCAAACTTGAAGGTGTTGATTTTGCAGCAGGGCTTTCTTTCTTATAAAGCTGGTTACTTCCTGGGTTTTTTCTGACTGTCTGAAAAAAAAGGAAACCCTGTTCCCCTCTTTCTCTGGGTTTCCTTTAAAGATGTGTGCTGCACAAAGTTGCAGCTTTATAGAATGAAACTATTTAAAGATATAATTAAAGCCCATTATTGGCATGATTATCATGTCTGTGATCCACCAACGCACAGTTTGCACAGTGTAATTTTTAGATTAATAATAATAATTGATATTTATTTATATTGTCAGACCACAAATTCACAGTAATTTAAAATTTAACACATCTTGGCGTTACTGATCACCAGCTAACTCTGCAGTAACCCTTGTCTGTTCTCCTGAGTTTGCTAAACTGAGCTGCCATTACCCAGCAGTTAAGCAGAGATATTTATATTTCTGTCCAGTAACCTATGATGTGAAAATAAAGAAGATAAAAAGAGGATGTCCATGACACAGCTTCAGCACAGGGCTCTCTATGAATCATGTGAGGTTAAACCCCCATTAGCTCTCAGCTGTCAGAGTGCGTTCAGCCTCACTCCTCTTTGTCATTACAGCAACCAGATGTCGAGTGTTAAAGCAGCTGAGAGTAGAAAGCGCCCCCATACTAAACCGGTTTGACTATGCTCAGTGTAAAAAACTAAACATGGAACAGGTCCTGGATCAGATTCTGAGAATGCCCCCTGAGAGGAACCGCATCATCTACATGCGTCCTATGCACCAGGTGGGTGACATGGTGTCATGTCTGCTTATTGTGAAATTCACACATGCTTTTGTTTGCATGATAGCTAAAAGGTATTATGCTTCTGAGATTCTTCTAGTTTTAGATTTTGATGTAACAAAATCCATTTTTTAAAAAGTGGTCAAACTTCCTAGGCCAGCACAAGTAGGAAGTCGTGTCTTGTTACATGTTGCATCTTGATGTGTGTTTATTAAATATAAATACTGTGGTAATAACAAAATATTAGCTGCTTTTGATTGGTATTATATTACGTCTCACTTTGTCTCTATACTCTGTGGCAAATGTGTTTCCCATCACTACCAAGCTCCTCATTTTGCCATAACAATAATAACATTATCTACTTCTCTGTCTCCTGGCTTCAGATTGATTCAGTGGCACTGGAGCGTCAGCTCTTCCAGGGACCCTATCCCTACCATATTGCTATAGTGCACGAGTTTAGCAACCCTCCAAATATACGCAACAAGGTTCGCATTCGCAGCTGGATGGACACAATAGCCAACATCAGCCAGTGAGTAGCACAGCACAGAATAGTTAATTTATTTCAGATGTTATTGCCTTTGTGTGAGTGATGTTACAATGGTTTTGAATAGGAATGTTAATTGATACTGTGTTATTATGGTTACTGCAGCTGTAATCCACTCCATCTGAGCAGTTGTTTTGTTACTGTTACACTGGTGTGTGACATCAGATGGATGGTTAATTTATGGATCCCCACGGGAAAACTTCAGTGTTGCTTAAACTCCCGTAAAATATTACAGAACTGTATAAAAAATAGGAAAAACAGAAACTAAACAGAAACAAGATCAGGTTGGACATAAACACATTTATGCCTGTGACAACTTGTCCTCTATGTCTTGGATGTGCGCTGATGGGCCATGAACTGATCACCATATGTCTTGGTTTCTCCCTCAGAGAGTTAATAAAGTATGAGTTCTTCCCAGAGGCTACCAGGAGCGAAGAGGATGTTAAGAAGCATCCCAGATACCCCTGGGGCCGGGACATCTATACGCTAGAGGGTAGCACAGTCGCACACATTTACACTTTATTACATGCATATAAACTTCATACACTGAATACAAGTACCACAAGCACATGTGCAATAACTCCATGTGTAGTCTGACAACTTACTTTTACTTGGCAGACGCTTTTATTCAAAGCTACTTACAAGGAGAAGACACAAGCAATGAGCATTTGGTTTCTGTAAAACAAGTTTTAAATGCTTCTTTTTTGAAAAAGAGATCGCTTACTGAAATGTATATTTAGTTCAGGTTCAGCTTTTGACTAGTCTCAAACACAAACATTTAAATTAGATTCTTTGACTTCAGTTCTCATTTCATTTTGGTTCACATTTATAAACAAAGTTGCACATGTCATTGCTGGATGTTTTGTAGGTGGAAACGTGTGAAGGACAAAAAGTGCCAGCACGCGTTTAAACGGGAAAGTGCTAGTTTCACTGGTGTTTGTCATGGGTAGTTTAGAGAATGACCAGTGTAAACACAGGGAATTCAAGCTGTTAGTGGGAGAGGCTCTCAATCACTTTGATGAGCTACAGCATCAAACATTCAGTGTTACAAGAAGAAACGCATCACAGAAAGATCACTCCTATAACTCTCAGAAAACCAGCAACCACAGAAGTCACATTTGGTCTCATTCAGTCAGCTTAGACTGGAAGAGAAACATATTTGGGTTGGTCAGGTTTCTGGTGACATAGTCCACCCTGTCACGTACTATTACCTGTCTTCTGTCACATCGTTTTTCAGGAGTGGTGGATGGAGCTCCCTACAGCATGGTTACAGACTTCCCCTGGCTGAGGACCCTGAGAGCAGCTGATCCCAACTGCTATGCCCGCTATGACTTTGAGGATGATGAAAACAGTGAGTGCAGTCAGAACACATAGCAGGCGCTCTATTCACAGATTCTTCATAAATATATCTTTAGAATCATTGACTCCTTTGTCCCAGTGACCATCTAAGTGTTTCTGATGCTCTCTGCTATGTTGTGTGTTAGCCACCATCTATGCCCCGCGGCGTAAAGGTCAGCTGTCAGCTGACATCTGCATGGAGACTATTGGAGAGGAGATCTCCGAGCGTCGGCAGAGCAAAAGAGGAGTGTTTCAAAGAGTGGTGGTCCTCTTCCTACATCACTGTGATACACCAGGAGAACCTGTAGACGATGACTACATCTAGATACCACAAAACACTCCTGTCCATCACATCCAGAGGGATCCAGCACCGACAGTGAGGAAAGACCTGCACAAGCACTGTGGTTTTATTTCCTGTGCGATATGCAGGTCATAGCTGAGTCCTACACAGTGACATGCACATGATACCTCAGATACTTGACTAGCAGCATGGAGAAGGAATATATATACATATATATATAGTAGAAGGACACTGTGTGGCACTGGTAACTTGAATTAGACAATAGGACAGGCCACAACTTAACGTTGAAGGCACTTTGAGAAATGTCTTCCAGAGAATGTATACTGGGATGAGATTCAGGGTATCTGATGCTGATTTTCTTATTTTGACAGAATGGTATGCTTGTATGAATGTATTAAACATTCTTAATTAAAAGCTGAGTCAAAGAACAAAACATGTTGAAATGAAAGCTCAAAGGGCGAACTCAGCATAGTGTGAATTTTCATTGGGTGAGTGAAAGACTTGATTTTCAACATGAAGAGCCTTTTAGGATCAAAGTCATCTCTAATTTAGTTCCAACTAAGACCTCTCTATCTCCTGTTCAAGCCGCTATTGTCTAACCACAGCTGTCTTATAGTTGGTTTTCTTGTAAATCATGTTCTCACTGAGAGCACACGTGTTTATCTGTCCACTACCAGTGTGCCTACCTCTGTCCAAACCAATCGCACTCAGTAATGGCCTTAAACAAACAATACTATGCTTTTTTTTCAGCTTGCATTGGAATTTGGTGTTTTTCTTTCAACATGCAGGCGTGTTTTGGTTGTTGGTTTAACTCAGCAAGCACTAAATCAAAAAAAGTTCTAATAGAGTTAGTAAAAGAGAGAAGTCATAGCCTTGCTGCACATTTTCTTGTTAAAGTACCTGTTCTACTTGCATATTAACCCTTCTGAAAAGGCACTAGGGAGCTAGATTCGTCTCAGGGTCAGGGTCCTTGTCCCCCAGTGGTCGATGACTATACAAAAAATAATGTAGTTCCGCTGTGACAGACAGCATTTTTCAACATATCTATGGATTTCTTATCTTTGTGATGAATCAAATTCATGCATATATACAACATTTGTAAAAGCCCAAGTGTCAGATTTAAATGCTGTCAATTTGGTCTGTCCTTATTCTCCACACTAATGGTGTTCTGTTCCTGATGATCTTTCTTAGTCAGATTGAATCAGCTGAAAACTTAGATCACCCGTTCAGCTCGTTCATATCCTACATGGCTTTATCATTTATAATGTGCATGTAATGCACCTTTGTGACGTTCTTGTCCATTTTTAACATATGAAGCCTTTAAAAACGAGACGACCAAAACAATGCAGAAAAGTGAGATGTTCTAAGAATAAATTTAGAATTGTTACTTTTTCAAAATTCAGATTTCCTTTTGTCTCCCCATCAGGACTGTATGTGTGTTCATTCATCTTTTATGTATCATTAGGACATAGCAGCAGTCTGACTACCAAAATCCTAAAAGTGGAAAGATGACACTGCTTCTCAAAGTGTGTGTGTGTGCGTGTGTGTGTGTGTGTAATGACCACTGTGGAAAGAAATCTAACATTCTCATATTTTCAAAAATTTTCTGGGCTTATTCTCCTCAGCAGAGGGGGGGGGCCAGAACCGTGCCCTCCAACCTAACAATTAGAAAACTAATTGGTCAAAATGGGCCCATTTGTGGAAATAATGTGTAATAATAATAGTTTGGTGACATAAAGCTTATGATTTCCTTTTTCCTTTATCTTTGTCTTTGAAGTAATGTCAATAATAGAAACTATAACACAGAAATAATTTGACTATTGACAACACCCTTTGACTTTGAGGTTATTTAGCGCTCTCCAGTAAATTGTCTAAATGATGAGTCATTATAAATCTGGTGCACAGAAATAAAAGAGAAAAAGAGAGGAGAAACAGGAGGTTTGAAGGACTTTATGAGGAAATATTTAAAAGCAGGTGAATATCAAGGTAGCACTGAAACATTTACTAGGCTCTAACATGACTTAATGGCTCCAGTTGAAATGTGGATGAGTCTTGTATTAAATGTTATGTTATGTTATACAAAGCGAATTCCCTAGTGCTAAATTATGAATGAATGTTATTAACCACATTTTTGAAAAACTGACTTCAGTGTCACTTCTTGGTGACTGATGACCTGATGATTACCAAACTTAAAGAGAAGCTAATTAACAAGTGAGTCACAAGTAATTGGAACATACCAGTCTCAAAATTATTATTTTGAATTATTATTTTTTGGGGGGGGGGCATGTTTTGTTTAGTTTTGTATTTTTTCATCCTGCCCCTGCAGGAATTACCCCGTACATGGATCCTTCCATCACCAGACTTTACATCAGAGGCAGTGCCTGGTGTTTGGCATAGTGCTATGAATATAGTTTTGACTGTTAGGTTGTGGGTCACCTAACTTAAGTTTGTATGCTCAGTTATTCAACTCTTGGAACAGTACTGGTGTCTTTTATTTCACAATTTGAGGAATGAAAATAACTGAATAATAGTTACATAAAGACATTTTGATGATAATAGAAAATAGAAAGTTTAGTAGTTTGTCTTTATTTCCACTCAGTTGGTAATTTAAAACTGATTTCGTTCTCTTTGAATGTTCTATGGTTTGTCCTCCTGCCTTCCCTCCCCTGGGCAAGTCAGATCACACCTGGTTTTTCTCAGTACACAACTTGCCAGCCTGCCACCACTAAAACAGTAAAGAAGTGGACAGAGGGGGCTAATGAAGCCCTGCAGGCCTGCTTTGAAGTTCTAGACTGGAAGATACATCAAAGTGTAGACACCCCTGTACCCACAAAAAACATTCACTGCTTCCCCAACAATAAACCCTGCGTCACCCAAGACATTAAAATCATCTTAAATGAGAAAAAAAAGCAGTTCAAGTCTGGTGACAGGGAGGCAGTGAAGAGGGTTCAGAGGGTTCTGTCTGGCAGGATCAGGGAGGGGAAGGAGTCCTTAAGAGGAAACTGGAGCAGAGCCTTCAGCAGCAGAACACCTGTGTGCCTGCTAGCTCAATGGGATAGAGGTCAGGCTGAGATTCAGAAGGTCATAGGATCAAATCCCAGTCCAGAATCTTAGCCCATACCAGGTGTGTCCTTCAGCAAGACACCTTGTAAGTCATTTTGGAAGTGTCTATCAAGCAAGTCCAAAGAACACCTGAGAGGTGTGGAGGGGCTAGAAGGCCAGCAGCCAGGGAACCGTGACGACTGAGGATCGGGCCAGTGAGGTTACTCATTTTTAATTTTAACAGATTTAGGATTGATCCTCAGAACCACCTCCAATACAGCTCCACAACAGGAATATCTGCCCCTCCTCAAAACAATTTAACCAAAACACCCAGAGGTTCTTCTCAGCAGATCAGGTGAGGAGAGAGCTGAACTTGCCAGGCCAGATGGAGTCAGCTCCAGGGTGTGAAAGCCTATATCCCCCAGCTCAGTGGGGTCCTCCTGCACATCTTTAACCTCTGACTGGTCTACACACACATCTGCTGTGTTTGAAGAGGCTCAGGTCCTATGCAGACGCAGCACCATGCTGGGGATATTTTATGAGTCTGTGGTGTCCAGTGTGATCTTCTTTGCTGTGGTTTGCTGGGGCAGCAGCTTGAAGGTAGCAGACACTAACAGACTGGAGAAATTAATCAGGAGGGCTGGTTCTGTTCTTGGTGTGGAGCTGGACTCACTACATGTTATAGCTGAGAGGAGGATGATGTCCAAACTCCAGCCAGACTGATTATTGTCAAGCGTTCCACTGAATGCCACAGGAGTTGATCTCTTTCTGTGGCCATAAAACTATAAAATTCCTCCCCCTTCTGTAAAGGGGGGGGGGGCAACAATCATGATTTTGATTATTTCCATCCATTTTGAGATTTCTTTGTTCTTATCATACTTTTTGTTTTTGAATATTCTGTGCTTTGTGTATTTTACTCGTTTTTTTTATCTGAGAGCAGCTGAAACAAGGCAAAATGATTTACCTCTCGGATTTATAGCGTTTTTTAACTTGAATAAAACAGGTTGCTAATCTGTCACAAGGCCACACAGAAAAGAAGCAAAAACCAAACTGTGCAGACACAGCCTTACATCGTCCTCAATAATTCATTTCAGCTGTTCTGTATTCATCTGCTTATGTGTATATTGGCTCACTTACACAGAGACATCTCTAAAATGCCAAATATGGACAAATACAGCAGTCTCATATGGAGTGTGGAAAGTGGCACAATACATTAATTATACTAAGCATTCAAAAAACTGCAATGGGGTGTGAGGGTTTGGGCAGCCTTGTCAATGTTCATGATTTTCCTGTATAAATCGTTGGTTGTTACAATAAAAAATGTCAATTAAATATATAATTTAGGAGACAGTGATATTTGAGAAGTGAAACGAAGTTTATAGGATTTACAGAAAGTGTGCAATAATTGTTTAAACAAAATTAGGCAGATGCATAAATTTGGGCACCACAAAAAAAGAAACCAAATCAATATTTAGTATATCCTCCTTTTGCAGAAATGACAGCCTCTAAACGCTTCCTATAGCTTCCAATGAGAGTCTGGATTCTGATTGAATGTATTTTGGACCATTATTCTTTACAAAACATCTCTAGTTCAGGTATGATGACAGCTCTCTTTAACTCACACCACAGAGTTTCAATGATATTCAGGTCTGGAGACTGAGATGGCCGTTCCAGAATGTTGTACTCGTTCATCTGCATGAATGCCTTAGTAGATTTTAAGCAGTTTTTAGGGTCGTGGTCTTAATGAAAGATCCAATAATTTGTCCAGTGTGATATTGTCTGACATCTTCAAGCTGCTGCCCCAGCAAACCACAGCAAAGAAAATGACACTGGACATTACAGACTCATAAAACATCCACAGCATGGTGCTGCTGACTCTGGCAATCTGGGTGTACCATAAGAGAAACAAGATGAAGTGACATGAATTACTGGAATTAGAGTGGACAGAGAAAGAGATGATGGAAAGGTTCTCAACATAAGAGGGCCCCCAGCAAACATAACTACAAGATGGTTCATAGTTACCTAAGCCAACTGTAAGCTTTATTAAAAAAGTGAGTTTTAAATCTAATCTTAAAAGAGGGTGTCTGTTTCCCGATCCTGGATTGGACGTGATTCCACAGAAGAAGAGTTATAACTAAAGGCTCTGCCTCCACCACAGTTTTCCTGAGGTCTGATGCTCACTATACCCACTGCTGAATCAATACCTTTATCCTTTTGTTGTTCACATTATGGCAATAAATGACACGGGGTGGCTGAAGTGTCCTTGGCAAGACACCACAGAGTTGCCCCTGGTGTGTCAGCTCTGCCATCAGTGTGTGCTTGTGTGTGAATGGGTGAATAAGAAGCAGTGTAAAGCACTTTCAGTACCAGTACAGGTAAAAGAGTGTTGTATAAGTGCAGAACATTTAGGTCCTCAATGAACTGATGTATCTCTTCTGGTTGAACTAGATTAGACACAAACACTGCATTACTGCTTGTTTCTGAGACAGGGTTGCGCTGAAATATAATGTGGCCACAGAAAGAACTGGTCCACCTGGATACTTGGTATTAATTCTGGTTCTACTAATCCCTGCCCTTCCTGCTTTGACAAGTACAGCAAGATAGAGTCACACTCACAGTTTCTGTCATACACTCACCTTACTAAATGTTAATTCTCCAGATTGTGTGTTTGCACAATTTGTACAAATAAAGTAAACACCTACTCTTACGTGCATAGTTAAAGACAAAAACCTTTGAAGGATTTAGAAAATTCATGTGTGACCAAAAGCAAACCTTTAATCACAGGGTTAAATGCTGTATATATTATTTCAGCTTGGTTATAACTGCACAGGACAGGCTATTTTTAAGAATAAGAATCATCTTTTAACTTGTGTTCAAAGTTTCTTATAAAACCATCATCCATTGCCCATTCTAGATGTTTAGAACCAAAAGAAGACCTGGTAGTGTGAGGACCTGACAAAAGCTGCTTAGTGTCACAGGAAGTGCAGCTAAGCGGCAGGAGGCTGTGGACATTTTCACTGTGTTTACACTGACTGATAGCAGAAGACGAGTGTGTGTGTGTGTGTGTGTGTGTGTGTGTGCAGGTGTCTATGCTTGGTTGCCATCACTAATAGCCTGGTCATGTCAGCAGCTTTGCACAGTGAAACATCTCCAAACATTGCCTTATTAAGACACAAGAGAGAGAGAGAACAGGCAGAGAGGAGACACCCTACCCCCACTCTTTAATACACACACTCTTCAGAAAACATTCAGTCCTGTTCACTCTTAACATTTTAACATTTTATAGATTTAATATTCAATTAATCTACATTCAGTTTAAAGACATTTTCTGTTCAATTTCTTTAGCGTACACACTGAGGGTAATATGTCTTTATATGGCTTTGAAATATGTCTTGATTTGAGTCCCCAGTGGCTGAACTAACCTGAATGGACATAGCATAGCACGTAAAACCACACACCAGTGTATTTATGGTCCCACAATTCATTATTAGGAATTAAGTTAGGAACCTCCTGCAGATATGAACAGGCAGAAAACAAAATTGTTCCACAGCTCTTAGTGGCCTTGTAGCTCAATGAGTTAAGCGGCAGACTAGGATGCAGAAGGTTGCCAGTTTGAATCCCACCATCTCTTAGTTAAGCTGCTATAGGTTTAGTCTGCTGGGGGTCTTTATATCGGACTGAGCTCCTCACTTCTATTTCCTTCTCTGTCCACTTTATGACATCATTCCATGTTAGTTTTAACCCCTAGTTTTGCTTTGTGCCCCCCTTTCGCATCTGCTGCTCCTTGTTGTTGTTGTGATCTCTGTTACCTGCTGTTCTTTTCTCTCTCCTCCACTAACCCCAACCGGTCGAGGCAGATGGCCGCCCACCCTGAGCCTGGTTCTGCTGGAGGTTTCCTTCTCTTAAAGGGAGTTTTTCCTCTCCACTGTCGCCTCAGTGCTTGCTCAAGTGGGACTGTTGGGTTTTCTCAATGTCTCTGTAGATATTGATATGATGTGTAAGGTCTTAAACCTTACACTGTAAAGCGCCTTGACATAACTTATGTTGTGAATTGGCACTAATAAATAAAGCTGAGATGAATGATGCTGAGAACAACATATGCAAATGCTTATCTAATCACCCCCAGACTCCTGGCTAACTATGTGGGGACAGTCAGTGTAGATCCTAGCTGGAATTGGAGAATTACATGAAGATGTTTAATATGAGGTTCCCCAAAAGTATTTTACTTTACTTTGTTACTCAGCTTTTTCAAATTCCCAAAACACACAGAGATAACATATTTTCTATTCAACACAAGTACTATTCAAACAGCAACCAGAAGCTATCTTAACATTAGACTTCATGACTGCACTCTAAGTAATCCAATTTCTAGTAAGACAGTCAAAAAGATGATCCCTAGATGTCAAAATTATTAAGTGTTATTTAGATATCTGTAATCTAATTAGAGGCAAAAAATACACAGTATACATCTTAACAAGATGAAATCATGTGTTGTGGGTACGGGCTTCTATGAGTAGGATCTTTACACAAGAGTATATATATATATAGAGAGAGAGAGAGAGAGATCTATATATCTATCTAGCTCTCTCTCTCTCTCTCTCTCTATAAATAAGCAAAAT
>JAUMTR010000002.1:113086-123797 GCA_032270685.1 Microctenopoma stevenorrisi | reverse complement strand
CCTGATAGAACCTTATTATCCCAGCAGAGCACTTCGCTCTCAGAGTGCTGGTCTACTTGTGGTTCCTAGAGTTTCTATCAATCCCTATGTTTACAACAGAGACCCAAGTCAGACAGAACTGTGACCCCCCACCCCCACTAGGTGATGGAGCCGATCAAAGGAGCCCAGACAGATTAATTTAATATAGTGGCAGAAGCTGTGTCAAGACTAATATGGTTCAACAAAAGATCTCTATATTAATATTATTTTTAATTTGTCTTCTTACCTTACTTTACTTGGCAGATGCTTTTATTCAAAGAGACTTACAAGACTTACATTACCTACGTCATAAAGTGGACAGAGAAGGAAAAGGAGTAGAGGAGCTCAGTGTGATATAGAGTCCCCCAGCAGACTAAATATATGATTGCATGTTAATATCTTTGTTTCTTTTCTCTCCCCTAGTTGTTCTTCGTCCTTTCTCTCTCTCTAGCTCTATCTTGCTCTAAGGTGTCCTCGACCTTGGAGCTGTGGTTGCTGGTCCACCCAGCCTGTCCGGTGCTTCGTCTGCTGCTCCTTGTTGTTATGATCTATGTTACCTGCTGTTCTTTTCTTTCTGCTCTGTCCACTAACCCCAACCGGTCGAGGCAGATGGCCGCCCAACCTTAGCCTGGTTCGGCTGGAGGTTTCTTCCTCTTAAAGGGAGTTTTTCTCTCCACTGTCGCCTCAATGCTTGCTCAAGTGGGACTGTGGGGTTTTCTAAATGTTTCTGTATATATTAACATAATGTGTAAGGTCTTAAACCTTACGCTGTACAGTGCCTTGAGATAACTTTTGTTGTAAATTGTAAAATATAAATAAAGTTGAATTGAATATAGTATATGTTAAACACTGTGAGTTAGAAAAAAGTTGCTGATTTTGAAATCCAGGCAATACCAACATCTAAGGGAGACAGTGGCACAGTAGGTAGAACACGAAAAAGTCTACAAACCCCATGGTTACATTACATTACATTAGTTTGCTTGGCAGACGCTTTTATCCAAAGCGACTTACAAGGAGCTAGCGCTGGGTGTCTGGCTCAGGGACAAACCTGGTAGGGGATGGATTAGGAGTCAAACAGGATTCGAACCTGGGACCTCCTACATCCCAGTCTGACGCTTAACCCATTGAGCTACCAGGCAGCATGGTTGGTGGTTCACCTTCTGGTTCCCAGTTCCTTGTCACATGTCAAGGTGTCCTTGGACAAGAGGCAGCCTGTCCACCAGAATCTCCCAAAGATTAGTAGATGTATTATTATTAAAGCCTATAACCTTCTATCTTAACTGTGTGAGTAATTACAGTGTTTTTTCATTGCTTTGAGGAGGCTTTAGGTAATGTGATGGCTTTTTGATGAAATTTCATTTAAAGAAATTTGAATCAGCTTTGACCAATATTATTTCACCATTTAAACAGTAGGTGAAATAGGAAGAAATCTGCTTATGATCATTCACTTTTTCACTATTAACACAATAAATTGTGTTGTCACGTTTTGCCTAGAGCAGACTATGACTGTAGTCTTCAGCTGTTCTGAAGAATGAATACTGACATCTGCATTTATCTTATTAGCTTGTTACTAGGCTTTTCTTTCTACAACACTCGATTCTGCTCCAATTCCGGAGATTCAACAAAAGATGTGTGAACATTTCTCTGCCTCTGTGTCTCATTTGTCCTCTGACACCATTGTAAGTGGCTACACTTGCTCTAGTTATTTTAGGGCAAGAAAATTGCCTCCTTTAATTGAGTTGATTTGCATATCTATTCCCTATTCCCATCTGATCTGATCTGATCCCTCTCTCTATGCTACTGTCTCACTCTCTCTTACTCCACTACATTATCATTTGGCGTGTCAGAATTAGAGGTGAGGTTATCTTCATTTTTACTTGGAGTTGAAACCTACCATTTCCCAAACAGTAGAAGACTGTATACATTTAAAGAGGTGATTATTTGTCTCCTTTTCCCTGCGCTGTTGTAAGCCACACAGCACCATGTGCCACTGCGATAAATGGCTCTGGCATATAAAAACACACTACACTATGTTGCTTGAAGTAGCAGACTTTTTGAAATTTTGCTATCACCTTTCGGGAGCACTGCAGGTTATTAGGTAATTGTTTGATAATAAGGGGGTAACAATTAAGTAAAATAAAGGTAACTGGGTCAGTTCATTATTAAAATATTTTATAGAATGTGCTTTCATGGCAATTCCCAAAGTAATAACCAGGTAACAGGTTGGAATAAGCAATGGATGTAATAGCAAAATAGCCGATTATGAAATGAAAACACTATAGTTGAGGTAAATACCTCTAAAACATACATGACAACTTCTGTGTAAGACCAAAGAAAGAGAGTTGTCCTCCTTCATTTCATGGTGATATCAGATGAAAAGCCACACTAAGGGTTACAGTAATTACCTGGAATGATAATTTATTTGTAATAACCATGACACAGAGCTCTTAAGTGCAAAACGACTTGTTTCTGGTTTATTTCATGGTAATTTCACTTTATCCCAACACCAATAGCTAATGTAATTACATGGAGACATACGTGGCCATTTCTGCACAATAACCATGAAAGAGAGCTGCAAAGTATACAAAACTACTTATATCAGTGGACTCATCTGGCCTTTCTTTTTAACTTTTTGTTTTCCCTTGAAAAAGGTATGAGCTTCTGCACGCAGACACATCTTGACTTTATTACTGATTTTCTTTTTTAGTGAGGGAGCACTTCTTGTTGACCAGTAAAATAATTTGTTAAAGTCATTGTTAACTCATTGTAGTTAGTTTTAAGATCACTTATTTTCTATATCCTAACCTAACTGTAACCAAATTTCGGTGGATAACGTTTTGGGATGAAATTCTGTGCTAATGTTTTACATTCCCACAGTTAACTACTCTCACCATCTCAGAGAGATTTCAAGCGGTTTCAAGCTTCCAACCTGAAGTTTAATAATAAACTTCTTGGTTGTGTCGTTTTAAAATTGCTCTGAGAGTTAACTTACTTGTAATTTATTGTTAAATAATGGCCCTGCGATGGACTGGCGATTTGTCCAGGGTGTACCCCGCCTCTCGCCCAAAGGCAGCTGGGATAGGCTCCAGCACCCACCGCGACCCGATTTCGGATAAGCGGAAGACAATGGATGGATGGATGGATGTTAAATAATGGTTAAAGGTAAATTAATATATGTGTTATTTTACAACTAGTTTACATAAAAAGGTCTATAAAACGCTAAGAAAAATAAAGAAACAGTAAAATTTCACATTGCATTTTATTTGATGATTGCTTTTTTATGATTGGAAAATGTCTTTATTAGGGCTCAGAACTGTAATGCTACCAATGATAGACTGTAAAATCAAAGTGAGAAACAACAGAAAACACTGTAATTTTTAATGGAAATTTGCCATTAAAAAATATTTAATGGTAACTGAAACTGTGTTGCCATAATTTTCTTTACAATTAATAAAATGACCCAGTTGCCTTCTAACTTAAAACCAACCCAGCACTGCATACAAATCACAGCCCATCATCAACAAGTTAGGAATAATGCTTCGTTGCACTCTCTTGCTCGTTCTCCTTACAGCCTGGTGATGAATAGAACAACCACATGACAGCCTGGTGCTTCTCCCCCTTGGTCTCCTGTCTTCATGTCATTTTCATCATCATCTCGCTCCAATCCTATCCTAATTACCAACAAATCTGACATTTATTTTAATTACCCCCATTCCCTCTCTTACTCCCTCCAATTTAATTAACGTAATCAATAATTAACTTAAATATCACTGTTTAAATTAATTATGGGTGCATTGCAGCTAATTAGAAATGCTAATTAACAGAATGTGTCTGTATCTCCTGTGTGTGTCACAGATCAAATTCCTAAAGTGATTCAACTATTGTTTACAATTTACTCCTCATTATCAGTTCCCACTGAGTCTGCCTAAAACTTTCCTCCTCAGCTTTTTGTTTCTTTGCTTAGATACAAACTTATTGTATTATTGTTTGATCATCTTGTTGTGTATAACCCTACTTGCTCAATGTCTTCATGGTTAAAATAAAGCAAACATATGTGACAGGTCAGGCCAACATGAAGGTACGAAAAAACAACTTCTCAACTGTTATGTTGAAAATAAACAAGTGCCCACATTTTGTCCTGCTTCATCCACTGTCTCTCTGGCCACATAGGGTGCCTCAAAATAAAATCCTGCCCCTGCTTTAATGCATTCTCAGCAGGGTTATGCAAAGCAGCGGAAGATTCAGCTCTCCCCGATGGTAGTGAGCTCTTCTGACTCTCCGCAGAGCATCAGTCATCTCGTTTGTGAACGACCCATCACCAACAAGCACATTCCACCACAAATTACAATGACACAACATTCAGAATTTTAGATATGCCATACAAAACAGAGTTTTATACAACACTAAGGTCACGTAGCTAAGATTAGATAAAACCAGTCATAACAATCTACAGGGCAATGGAGGACCAGCAATGGAGGAGCAGCAGTCTCGCGTCTCTTCCTTAGGGTGGGTTCAGGAAGACAGGTGGGTGCTGTGGCCTGAATTAAAATACATTATAATACTTATTTTGTGATACAGTATTACTTTAATTTGCTTGGCAGACAATTTTATCCTTTTGACTCAAAACACCTAGTATAGGAGATGGACTAGAAGTTTGGGAAGTCCAGAGAGTTGTCAGTGCCTTTTTGACATGTCTTTCTTCTGCTTCCCTGGTGCTTTGTCTGTTGGCATATTGTTTGCTCTCTTGTTGAGACTCAACTCTCTGTGAATGGTACACCATCATCTATGCATATATGTATTAGAAGTGGGGGGAAAAAATCAATACAGTGTAGTGATATTGTATTGATACACGGACACCAAATATCGATATTTTGTATACAAATTTTAAAAAACAAATATAACTTTTTAGAGTTCAAAACAACTGTAATTGCACAGTAGTCCATATATTTATATTCAGTTATGTTAGAATAAACATAGACGTAAACTAGGCAAGTTCTATTTTAAAAAATTGGTGGCCATGCAGAGGGACTGCAACACCAACATGGCAGCAGTTCAAAAAGCAGAGAGGAGCAAATTATGCGCAGGTTTGAGCAACATTAACCTATGAGACCATGGCTTGTCGCACCCCCTTAAAGTAGTGTGACAAGTGTGTGTCGAACACCTTTTTAAAATAGTTTGGTTGTTGTTGACTGCAGTCATTTAAAGAAACATGTGAACATAATGATTCTTTTGAAGTGTTAGTGTCTGTTTCCGCCTAGAGCTTCAACTAGAAAAGTTAAAAATGACTTAAAAGCGACATTAAACCACCCTTCGGCTCTCGCACTTCATCTTTAACGAACCTGGATGAAAAACAGCTCCTGAGATCTGACTAGTTCACATGCGACATTAGCGTTAACCTCCATCCATGTTCTATTTCTGTCCGATGGGTCATCTAAGTACCTGTCTTTTAATTAGCACTTAACCATGAAAACAGTTTCTTGGGTTTTGTGCATTTCGGTGAAAAGAGTTTGAGACGTGTGACCACCAAATATGAGCATCACAGACATTGTCTAAATAAAATGAACGAGTCGAATCCCATCTCAAATAAAGTTCCGGAAAAATGTAATACCTCATGAAATAACGACTAATAACTTTTAATACTTTAATGGCCTTATTTTTTTCTTATGTGATTTACTACCTTTTAATACTTTTTTAAAACCACATGGACTCCCTGAATATGGAAACTGCCACAATAATTCTGAATTGATAAAATAAATGGCTTACTCTTTAATTTGTTGAGACTGAATCATGCAAATACACACATACTACTAGAATATTCATATATCAGTGGCTGTGGATGACTGGCTGAAGAGGCCTGTGAAGCCCAGCCAAAAGGAGGCTGAATTTAATGAAATGAAGGACAATTATTGTGCATCCCATGGAGACCAACACTAATTTAATAAGTTATGCATTTTTTAAGTGTGCCTACCCTCCAGCCTCATCAGCGAAAAGCTTTCAGAGGGACTCACACCAGACTCCATTCCACTCATATTTCCATCCCACCATTACGATAAGCTGTGGCTTAATTAATTTAATAGGGTCATGAGTTATTACCACATCCACTGCACACACTTTATTATCAAAAATCATCACCTCCATTATGAATTAATATTTTTCAGTGCACAATTTTTTGAAGACTTTGCTCTTTGGCCTCCTCAGGTGCACAGAGATCTGAGTAGCAGAGCGGCATAAAAATTATTTATGCTTATGGTTGGAAGTGTAGATCAGAGGCAAAACATATGTCTGCCTCACCTGCTTTTTCACATACCAGTTTCTGGAGAAAGAACAAGAGTAATTTATTTATTAATTTTATGACTTTGTGGGTGGGTTTGCGCCCCAAGGTTCTTCTATACTTTGTATTGCAGGGGGTTTCAAGGTTACAAGGTAGGTCTACGGTAAAGATTGTTGCACCCCAAAGGAACAGGAAATACATCACTACTTTTAAATGCAGAGTAAATACACAGTACTCACAATCAGCATAATATATAGATAGTTTATGATTTTTTAAGTTTTAATGTTTTTCAATGCAGGCAGCCTGGTAGCTCAATGGAAGAGGCATCAGACTGGGAAGCAAAAGTTGGCAGATCGAATCCCAGCCCAGACTCCCAGCCCTTCCCCCATACCAGGTGTGTCCCTTAGCAAGACACTCAGCTCTAGCTCCCCGAACATCCTCTGCCACGCCCACTGCACCACCTAAGGTGCAGTGGGCGTTGTGGGTGGACAAATTTTGTTGTAACATGTAAAAATGTAATCAATAACAAGATGATTCTTTTTCTTTCTATATTATTATTCTTCATGTGAGACTGGTAGGGTGGCTCCCTAGCGCACACTATTGACGGGCCGCCACTGCTGCTGTAGGCTGACAAGACATCAATAAGCAGCTAAATGCAAAGCAGATCGAAACAGCTGGAGAGGACCTGCTTTCTGGCATTCTCTAATGGTTGTTTGCGGTATTTTAGACTTTCTTGGATACTGTGAGGAAACTCTGGGATAGAGAAAAAAGGTTTAGCATGCAACAAAGGGCCCCAGCCAGACTGAGACATACCATTAAGCTAGCAGTGCAGACAGGCCTTAATTGTTTCATGACCTTTGGTGTGTTAAGTTATACAGTTCCTAGTATACTTTTGATAGTCAGATTACTCTATCTCCTTGCCCACTTGCTCTCCTCTCTTCTCTGTATATCTATCTGTGCATTTACCATTTTTTTATAAAGTGGCTGCCACTTCCATTTCTTTCCTATTCTAGTATTTCTCATAAATACCCACCTTTAATGGAAGCTCTCTATTCACTTCTTTATACAGAGTTCTGCTAGTCAGACCTGAGCCCCACATTCAACTTATACATTTCTCCGACACCTCTAGGTTCAGAACAAAACCCAGATTTTTGTCCAGATTGAATTTTTTTTAATACACTGGGTTAAGAAATAGGCAGAGACAAAGGTTTCTTCACAATATACCAATTACACAACACACAAACACACAAAATGTGCGCAATTACAAAAGGCAGACAAAGTTATACAAGCAATATGAAACTAAAATGATATTAAAATACAATAAAACTATAACAAATAAACAACGCTTAAAGAAAGACTTCTGGGGACCACTAAAAATCTAAAACAATATATATGAACAATGGTTGGAGTTAAAAGGAAGACTAAAAGGTGTGTCTGTGCCACAAATCACATAATTGTCCTATGTTATAGTCGATCCGCGGCTTCCTGGTAGGCTCTCCTCGTTGTCCATGCCGAGTCAATAATGCAGTTTGTCAGTCGAGTGCTGCCTCGGCCCAACACATGGTCGCTTCGTCGCTTTGGTTTCCCCTCCCGTGGCGTCAACCCTTATTGCAGCGCTTTCGCTTTCCGCTCTCCGCGGTCATCTGTAGCTACCTCTTTACTTAATCGCCACCACTCTCTGCCACCACACCGCTCTGCTCTCTGTGTCCAAACACTTCCTTGTGTGCGTAAACCCTCCTGTGCCATCTCACGTTCTCCTGCGTTCTCCTGGAATTTTCTCTGCGCCCGGTTCCTCTGTTCTCCATCCTGTCTTTACTCTTTTCTAGTGGCTTCTATCCCTAACACGCTTTACGCTGGGGGGGACAGGATGAAGGGAGTACTCAGCCGGTGGGTGGCCACTCCACTCCCCATCTCACCCACATACATCACCGGCCCGTCGCCCTCCTGTGGCATCCGTTCCTTCCTTTTGCTCGAATCTTTTACTCTGTGTACTGTTCTTTCCTAATGGGAGCCTAAGTGCAGCTCCACCAATCGTTGCCGTCTGGGAGGAGTCAATGTCAATTAATCGACAGGTGTGTCCAATCTCAGTGTTCATGCCGTTTACTCACCATAAAACCCATGCTTAAAAACACACACGATAAAATATAAAAACATGCATGTGTAAAAATCCTATTTAAACAGCACACCAATAAGAAACATGCTTTCAGATTTTCACCCCAGCCTAATCAATAAATCCTTCCATCTGACATATATAAAATAAAACACTGAATGTATGAAAAGAATAAAAGAATGTAATTCTAAAATTGCTGACTAAATAAAACACGTGTGACTGCAGCCTGAGGAGAGGGGAAGAGAATAAAGAAAACCTAACACACACACACGCTACACTGGTTAAACCTTTACCCTGTAAGTGGGTGAGAACACTCCATTTGTCTCCAGTCATTTTGTTCATTTAAATTTATTTATTTTTCTTTGTAAATGTTTAGCTTTATTTCCAGTCAGAATTGTAACTGTGCAAACACAGACTATCCCGGGTTTGTTTTTGTTGAGTATAAGTTTTTAATTATTACATCACGTTTCTGGATAAAGAAAAACACAGAGAAGTGTTAGTTAAATTCATTGTTTATTAGCTATGCTTTGTTTGCTCACAAGTGATGTCAGAGAGTAGACCAAGTGTGTGTGTGTGTGTGTGTGGGGGGGGGGTGTCATTGTGCTATTTAATAATAATAATAATAATAATAATACATTTTATTTGTGGGCGCCTTTCTAGAACCCAAGGACACCTTACAGAGCATAAAAATAAACAATCGTAAAAACATGTACAAACATATACAAAATAATAAAAACCCAAAGAAAAGTAATGGGAATAGGAATTGACAACAATTCAATCAGTCTCTAGAGAGAGTAGGCCAGCTTAAACAGGTGAGTTTTTAGTATGGACTTAAAAAGCGGAAAAGCGGCAGTGTTTCTGATGTCAGGTGGTAGACTGTTCCATAGCCATGGAGCAGAGTGGCCAAAAGCTCTGCAGCCCATGGTGGAGAGTCAGGCAGATGGGACAAAGAGGTGAGTGGCAGATGAGGACCTGAGAGAACGGGAGGGAATGGCAATATGAAGCAGATCCGACAGGTAGGGGGGAGTCAGGCTATGTATGCATTTGAAGGTGAGGAGGAGTATTTTGTAGTTAATTTGGGATTCTATGGGCAACCATTGGAGCTGTTGAAGGGCTGGGGTGATGTGTTCTCTGGATGGCGTGTGAGACTGAAAAGACAGAGTATTGTCAAGGATGACACCCAGACTCTTGACCTGAGGGGAAGGAGGAATTGGAGAGTTGTCGATATTGATGGAGAAATTCTTGCATTTGGTTAGAGTGGAAGGAGTGCCAACTAATAGAAATTCAGTTTTATCACTGTTAAGTTTAAGAAAATTGGAGGAGAACCATGATTTAATCTCCAAGAGACAGTCAGAAAGGGAAGTAGGTGGAAGGGTGAAATGGGGTTTGGTGGAGATATAGAGCTGAGTGTCATCTGCGTAACAATGGAAATTTATATTATATTTGCGGAATATGACACCGAGAGGGATCATGTAGATAATGAACAGAAGAGGCCCCTGTACTGAGCCCTGGGGCACACCAGCAGTGACGGGAGAATAACTTGAATTATGGGTTTTTAGTTGAATGAACTGAGTACGACCAGAGAGATATGGCGTGAACCAAGCAAGAGGAGTTTGGGTGAGACCGATACATCTGTTCAGAAGGGTGTTGTGAGAAATGGTGTCGAAGGCTGCACTTAGATCAAGGAGGATGAGAATTGAAAGAAGCCCAGAGTCAGCTGCCATCAGGAGGTCATTGGTGATTTTTAGTAGAGCTGTTTCTGTACTGTGAAGGGGGCGGAAACCGGATTGGAATTGTTCGTAGAGGTTTGCTGAGATGTGTATGAAGTTGAGAGGCAACAGCTTTTTCAAGAATTTTTGAAACAAAAGGGAGGTTTGATATAGGCTGAAGGTTATTAAAGTTGGAGGGATCTGCACCAGTTTTTTTGAGAATTGGAGTGATGAGAGCAGTCTTGAATAATGTTGGAACAATTCCGGTACTGAGGGAAGAGTGAATAATGGCAGTAATGATGGGCGCCAGTGAGGGAAGGCAGGCTTTGACTAGAACAGTGGGGAGAGGGTCGAGCTGGCAAGTGGATGGTTTTGATTTTTGAATTATTTTAGATAAGTCAGTTATGGAGGGGAGAGAGAAATATGAAAATGGCTGGTTTGCGGCCTGGTAGCTCAATGGGTTAAGCATCAGACTGGGAAGCAGATAGTCGCAGGTTCAAATCCCAGTCTTACTCCTAGTCCATCTCCTACCAGGTGTGTCCCTGAGCCAGACACCCAGCGCTAGCTCCCTGTAAGTCGTGTTGGATAAAAGCGTCTGCCAAG
>JAUMTR010000002.1:54100-112986 GCA_032270685.1 Microctenopoma stevenorrisi | reverse complement strand
CCGTTTTTGTCTCTGTCCTTTAATGTAGCGCCATGGTCCTGGGGAACGTAATTTCATTTCACCTTGTACTGTAACATTTATATTGTTGAAATGACAAATAAAGCAACCTTGAACCTTGAACCTTGAACCTAAAGGGGAGACAGGAGAACAAGGAGAACAACAATCATAACTATTTACCCACATATCCATTTTTGAGATTTATGTTTATATATACATATATATCATGTTTTTGTGTTTTGTTCTTATATATTTTGTGTTTTGGAATTAGGATGTAGCAAATCTATTCTTGACTCTCGAATGGAGGAATTTTAGCCAATTCTAGAAATATATCCAATCTGCCCTTTTCACCAGTGATCTTCTTTTAGCTTCAGACAACAGACATCTCTCCATTCTTGTCTTGTTAGATTGTAGTGCTGCATTCAACATAACATTTTAATACTTAGACATGTCATTGGGATTAAAGAAAAAGCACTAATGTTTAAATGTTATCTATCAGATAATTTGTTCATATTAATGATAAGTCCTGAACCTGAATTCTCTTCACTTTAAATATGTCTTCCTCCCAATATTATAAGGATACACTCTAAAACCTCCATTATCTAATTTAACCCTTACATAAATATATAAAGAACTTCCTTCTTCCACCTTAGATATATTTCTAAAATTAGGAGCATCCTGTCTGTACATTTGTTACTTCTGGGCTGGACTAATGTAATGCATTACTGATAAGATGTCCCAAAGCCTCCAGTTAATTCAGAATGCTGCAGCCAGAGTTCTGACTGGACTTAACAAGAGAGATCATACTACTCCTACATTAGCTTCTCTCCATTGGCTTCCTGTTAAATCTAGAATAAAATTGTAAATCCTTCTCCTAACATACAAACCTCGTAAGGGTCCGCCTCCATCATATCGCAAGACCTCATAGAACCATACTGCCCAAGCAGAGCACTTTGCTGTTAGAGTCCTGGTTTATTTGTGGTTCGTAGAGTCTCCCAATGTAGGAGGGGGGCCGAGCTTTTAGCTATCAAGCTAATAATAGCTAGTTTGCTTGGCAGACGCTTTTATCCAAAGCGACTTAGAGGGAGCTAGCGCTGTGTGTCTGGCTCGAGGACACACCTGGTAGAGGATGGGCTAGGAGTCAGACGGGGTTTCGAACCTGCCAGTCTGACGCCTAACTCATTGAGCTACCAGACAGAGGTCTTGGTTCTCTTTATTTTTCTTCCTCTTCTCTATCATGCGAGCCAGCTATCTCCACCTACAACAATCCTGCCTTAACTTTTTTTACTTTGTCTAAAGCCAAAGGTAGCAAAGAATCCACAGGCATCATTTTGGCCAAAAGCAGCTAAGGTGAGTGTTGTTAACCTGGCATGAAAATCAGAACCAGAATGAGAATGTTGTATTATTTTTACGGAAATTATAGGGTCAAAGTTGTTCCGTGACACTAAGAAAGTTCAGACCAAAAGAAATATCAAAACTACAAATGACACCATCTAATCAGCCTGTGGTCTATCTATCGGGGAATCTACAATCCAGGACATGAGGGAGGCATCCACCTGCATTGCTTTGAGCTACCCTGCCAACACAATCCCGGCCTCCAGAAATGCTGTTACCACAAGGTATTTTTTGTTAGCTGCCCAAATTTAGAAGAAATATGAAAATGGCAAAATTCTCTTAGCCCAAACACTCCTGTTGGTTCTCTTTCCATTTGTTGCTTTCTCTTTTCCCCTCCTATCTCTTTCTCTGCACTCTCCCCTTCTCTTTTTGTGTCAGCTTGATTTGTCTGATCTACCTCGTTTCCCTTCATATTTGTCATTGCCTCTTCTCTGTTTATCCGTTGTTTTCTCCCGTTCCTCCTTTTTACCAGACAGAATAGCTGAGGCTTCCTGATTCTCCTAATCACTCATGTATGGAGGGGGTACAAGGCCTTCCCCCAGTGACCATACAAGGTAAGAGGAATGCATGGCTTGGCAGTCCATCTGCTTCATAAGAGAGAGACACACAGAGAGAGCAGATGGTGTCCCCTGATGAGCAGCACTCTGACTTTATTCTGGTTTCTATTTCAGCTTACTATTAAACTAGTTGGAAAGCTGTTAGTGAAGGTTTTAGAGAACTAGAGTTTCAATGGACTCATCTGCTTCTCATCTCATCATCACTAGCACTGCTCTAAAAGCAACTATGCAGACAATGGGGATGACAAGCAGCGGAAACCCCATCAGTCCAGCAGTGAAGCAGCTCTGAGTGGCACCTCAACTGACCTGCAGAAGAATATTCCATAAGGTATAGTGACACATGAATGTTTTAATTGTTTTTGTTATCACTACCATTCATTTTACGCAGTATACCAAATTATTTTTGGGGGGAGGTTTGTCAATCTCACAGCCAGGCCAAGTAACCACACTTAGTTTACTTTTTACTTCCCTGCATTTATCTAATAGATGCAGTTTACTTTACTTTTCACTTTCAGAGTGATAATAACAATCAATTAAAAATTATCTCTCTCTCTCTCTCTCTCTCTCTCTCTATATATATATATATATATATATATATATGTATATATATATATATATATAGTGCAGATCCATTACCATATACCGAATATAATTAACAAATAAATTAGATGGGTATTTTTATGGTTTAAGGTAAGATAATAAATGAATTAAAAAAGGTTTACCCTTTGACAGCCGAAAAGACAAAAAATGTAATGCAATAGTAATGCAATATTTATATTCCTTATAATCTTTTGTTAAAAAATGTAATTAAAAAAGTTTCATTCTGCATTTCAAAGTCATTTTGCAGATAAGCCTGTATTATGCTGTATGTTTACTTAATTAACAGTTAAGGATTTTTGTATTTACATGATTCCCTATAATTAAGCCAAAGATGTGTAGAGTACTTTATCCAATATTGGTAGTGACATAAATCTATTGTTTTCTTCTTCATTTACAGGGCTAAACCACATAGAACTACACTGTTATACACAAATATTTAGAGCAGTGGTTCCATAATGGGTTACAAATTACATTCAATCTAAGGGGCCACGAGATGATTAATATAACAAGTAAAAGAAAAAATGTACTTTCACATAGCGTGTGTATTTATTGTTCATGCTATACTTTGCATTTTTTTCTAGTAAATATTTTAAATGTCTGTCATGGAAAACTCCCTATCAAGATTACAAAAAATAAACACATCCATCCTGTAACAATAAATTCCATTAGACAGCAGTGGTCAAAATGGTCTACCAGTTTAGAAATTCCAATTCTCCCAAACGGTGAATCACCAGTGTTTAAACCCTTATAGCTTTAAAACAGCTGTTTGTCTGTAACTGTTAGTAACTGTTGGTACAATGTGATGGGCACTCATTATACTGGTCTATGGTAGTTTCATAGTAAACTTAGTGTTCAATTTATATCCCTGTATGGTGTGTGTATGTTTGCTGCTAAGTCTGAAACAGTTGTGGAGGCTGATGACACGGTCAAGGTATCAGTATCTGTGTAACCGCAGATTGGCTTGAGTTGTAGATTCAACAGTAAACTAACTGGTCTATATCAAAGGCTGTCAGACTGTGACTGAGGTCCCTGGTTCTAAAATCCAGTTAATAAAACAAGTTGGAATCCCCCAGCAGCCAGCTCTGCTGATAACTGTAATGGACATGAAAAAGGGTACAGAGGGAGTGGAGAAGGAAATGCTATATTTATTTACTGAGCAGTCAAAAGTCTTAGGGCGCCGGGTTAGGAGGACTTTCACATAACCCCTTACATACACATGACCCCGCACCATTCCTCCTCTGGGACCAAGAGACCATGATTCCCATGGTTAAATTCACATGGCAGAAGGAGGGGGAGGAAGGGGGAAGAAGAGAGGCACATGGACGGTGAGAGAAGCGGGAGGATGGAGAAAGATGTGAGAAAGTAGAGCAAGAAAGTAACTCTGAAGGTCAGAGCTTACACACAGTGGTTTTTCTGTATGCCTCACAAAACCATCTCATGGAAGAGACCTCACCTATATGAGGCTGTCCTGGAGGTTTAGATTTAGGTTTATTTTAATTATTATTATTAATATATGTAATCCATTAGCTGAGTATGTGTGTATGTGAGTAGAGACACTTAGTGTGACAGATTGAGTAAAATGGAGAAAGGGTTTCCTGTGTGTGATTTACAGATCCAAGGGGAAAGAGAAAGAAGACCATATTAGGCAATGTTTGGCTCAACAGAAGAGATGGCTCTTACTGTTATCACAGCCTGTTAAAACACACACAAACGCACACACGCACACTTCCAGTTAGGGCTTGTAGAGTTTAGACAAACTACACAGAAAAGAATACAAAGTGTGAAATAATGTGTGTGTGTGTGTGTGTGTGTGTGTGTGTGTTGAGACAGATTAGAAATTGTATGTGCTGAATATATATAGGCTTGGGATGATAGGGATTATGCACAGTATTCGCATGTTCTTTTTCTGTGTTACACAATTTCACTTATAGTAAAATATGTTTTGTGTGATTCTAAAATAAGCCTGCATCAGACCCTTTTACCATCTTGAGAGAGAATCTTTCTACCACAGCAAAGAACTCAAAATTAATCCTGTTATTGTATTCACTGAAATACAGAATACAACGTTTTCACAATCTGAAGAATTTAAGAAGGAAAACAGCATTTCACCAGCAGCTATCAGATTTATTTAGTTAAATATATGGACATTTGAACAGAGTGATTTAACTAGAGATGTCTATGTTTCTGCGTATATGGTCCAGCAGTAGAACTACACATCAGTCTTTGGTTCTGTTTTTTAGGCTTCTTGTTTGCAGATGGGAACATTGTAATAGTGATGGTTTTTGAGAGATAAGATCCGTGAAATTTTACACAAAGAAGTAATTTCTATTCACGACATGCAGCATTGTCTAAACTCAAAGCAAAGAATATGTGTTTACAGTAGTAGCAGGTTACCATTTCCTGTTTCCCCCAAATTTTAATAAAATATATAGTGCAGTTTCCGATCTGGACACATTGCATGTTTTAAAGCCAATAGGTTGTGCTGACCAGACACAAAGAAAAGAATGATTAAAAAAGTTTAATTCTACAAAATATACATTTTGTTGTCTTTTTAAATCTGAACCATCTTTTGGTAATTTTAAATCCTGACTGCAGTTCTGCACAAAGCACACTTTCAACACACTTCTTGACTACGAAGGGAAGTAGAGTCAAGAGTGGTGGTAATAATTATGATGATGACATGGATGTGGCTGAGGACTGGAATGAAAGAGAAGTGAAGCATGCCATCTCTTGGTGTAATAAGCATGGAGACTAGAGCCTGATGTCATGTACAACACACTCTAACAACCACATACACAGGGTGGGAGAGAGCAGATTTGTTTGTTGGTTTGGTTTACATGAGGGCAATACTTCCTGACAGGCACAGGGACATGACCTTCTGTGGAACTATGGCATTTGATGTGTGATGTGTGTGTGAGAGAGAAAGAGACAGAGAGCGAGAGTGCAGGTCTTTCTTCTTAATATGGACTTGGAGAGTCCAGAGCAGAGGGAGAACGACTGAAGAGACTCTGCTGCCTTTTAAGTGAGTCTCGCCCTGCTGTGACTAGAAAAGGGAATGTATGTAGCCAGCTGTAAGGAGGTGGGGATGGAGGTGGTGGGGGTGACAGACTATCAGTGGGAGCAATCACAGCCTGGAAGAGGGAATGTTTATCCAAAGCAGCTATCCCATTTTCCATGATCCCCAAAATAAAAGCCTTATTCAGTCCTTATATGGGCAGACTGGGAGTTTCCAGCCAACCAGAGCATTCCTGGAAAACACCCGTCTCTCTCTCGCTCTCTCTCTGTCTCCTCTCTCCTTGAAGTATCAGAAACTCAGTGATACAGAAGGTAACCTTTTGAGTGTCACAAAATATCAAAGCCCATAAATACTAATAATTATAGAGCTGATTCAAAAAGTGTAAGTACAATCTTTGTTGACTTTTATTAGGTGCTGCAGTTGATGAAATACTGGATATCAAAGATGGAGAGACGACCATTTGCACTATGGGTAAGAGACTCTGCAGGACATGTCTGTATGTTTTGTACATATGCTTTTGATAATTTCAGCGTTCAACAACATTGTCAGCACATATGGTATTAATCTAAAAGTGGAAGTCTCTTATCTCCCAGAACAACAGGAAGAAATCCCTGAAACATTAAAGTTGTGCGGTGATCTCAGGTGAATTATACAATGCTGCCAACCCAGGACAAAATGTCAACAGTAAGAATAAATGCATGTCATGCACACAGAAGCTTCAGAGTGGCTCATACATTTGAGTAGTAAGCTGCAGTACTCTTTGCTTTTACTACCTCAGTCTTATAAGTCTTTAAATCTTAAAGAATTACATTTAATACAGGTCAAGCAATTTGAAATGTTCTATTTTCAATGCTTTAGCTTTGCTGCAACTAGTATGTCAACGCTTTGTTATGGTAGAAGTGCAGAAGAATTCATATTCTGTCTCCTAACACTACTTCTGCCAGGGCTCATCAGACTACTGGTGCTTATGTAGAATAACTTGATGTGTTAAATGAGCAGAGTGTGCATGAAAATGTGATCTGAGAGTGGGCAGGGATGTCCTGCTTAGTAATCCAGTGATGACTGTGAATACACATTCTCGTATTTGGATTTGAATTCTAACTTGATTTACACTTTTTAACCTTTTGCTTATAAATTTATTGTATTATATCCTTTAAAACAGAACCTACACAGTTGCCTTCTGAATTTAGACATAAAGTCGCATAAAGCAATAAAAACCTACTGGGGTAAATGTAGAGTTGTCATAAATGACATAACCCAGTTTATGATGAAGTTTTATGTTGTGTTTCAGATGCCATAGATACGCATGTAGTAAAGAGGTGAGTATCACACAGATAACAACTCTTTATTTGTTAGTGTGAAAAGAGACAAGAAGGATGGGGAGAACAGGAAATTGGTATTATGCAGGGGGTTAAAATAATTTCCTGTGTACCCTTTCCAAAAAATAAGCAATTTAGTGTCTGTTACACTCCTTCAGAAACTGAAAATGTTCAGAGTATTTATATGCAATCAAGTAACCAGATTACAATCATCTTTTCTTAACTGTCACATTAATGGTAAACCTAGTTACTGTGATCCTGGTAGAGGATTAGAGACACCTGAGTTCCCCAGATAGATTTCTCCCAGATAATTCAGATTAATCTGTCATGTATAACCATGCTTCTAACATTCCATTGTAAAAAAGTCTGTGGCTGCAGCAATTACTATGCTGTGTAACTTGCCATTCACTGCATCCGTGTGGTTTTGTTTGTTGACTTCTGATCCATTCCTGTGGCCCGTGGTGCAGTGCTGCATCTCTGGTCAGTTGGTAGTCTGAGATGAAGCACTGTAGCTCGGGACGGAGGACACTAAATTTCTCCGTTGAGAATTGAAATGAAATTACCCTTGTGTCTTGACCATGAGTTTTCCTGATAGTGTACCGTCTAAATAAGCAAAGAAAACTTTGAAAACACAATGTCTGTGCATGTGAGGAATAAGTCTGCTGCTGTAGGAGTGATGATGGCTCAGTTCAGAGAAAGAAATACTCCTCTCTCCTGGGGTCCAGTTTTCCCAGGAATCCCTTGACCTAACAGAAACGGGGATTCCTGGAAATACTGTTCTTGGGGGCGGGGCATATCATTATCATCTTTTGCATTTTATGACCATATGCCTTTAAGATAAACTAAACCTTATTTTTAAAAATGTTTTGTTAAATGTAGAATTCTACACCATATTAACCTGTCTGTTTTTTTACATTTGTGCTGTTTTTGTTTTGAATATGAAGTTATTATACATCCATGTAAAAAGCAACAACACAGTGCACTGTAGAAGAATATCATAAAAAATGATTCCTGTTCATGTCTTTATACATCAATCCACATTGGGTAAACTTACAGAATTTCTGTCTCATCTCATCTTGGTAATTTTTTTTTTTTTACTTGTTAATTTTAAAGGTTTGTAGTGATCTCCTCCTGCAGTCAGTGTTGTTGTTTTTTTCACATCTGATCTACAGACTGCCACAACATACACACATACATACATATATGTAATGACACAGATGATATTTATTAGGAAATGACTTAATATATGTACATGTAAATATGTATTTCAGTTTTAATTGTAGAAATATGTCTGTTTGCTGTTACATGTGGTTAATCAATGGCATTTTTGAAAAACAACTGTTTACTGTAACATTAAAAAAATAACATAACATAAAAAAAAGTTTATTGTGCTTTTTAAACTCTGATTCTAGAATGTTAGATGGCTTTTGGGGCAGAAGTAATCTTACTGTGATCTTTCTGATCTAATTCTCTTACACTTTAAATATGTTTTTATAATGGTGCAAATTTGTAATTCTACCTAAGTTGGACTGGAAAATCACAGAAACAATATCCAGAAAAAACTGTAAATCATTACTAAAACTTACTGTAAGATAACATTTGGCATTTTGTAATTTAATAGTAACTGTTTGGTACCTTTGCTGCCAGACCAGCAACATTTTTTATAGTTTATTTATAGGGTATAGTTTGTTACACCATGATCCTGTGTAGAGTTTGGTTTGTATAAGCTTATACACATGGAGAGAAACATAACCGTTACTATCATTGCAGTCAGGGTTAATGTTCTCTTCTGTTAATGAGATGGGACTTACCCCTTTACCCATTTCTATTGCTCAGAGCTGTGAAAACCTTTGTTATGTGCAATGTATTATAGAACTGTTGTTAAATAAACTTAAATGTATACTCAAATTAAACTCAAATACACCACAAAACATCTTTTATTAACATTAAATTTTCTGCTTAAAATAAATTATTAATACATACATAAGTGCAGCCTGGTAGCTCAATGGGTTGAGCGTCAGACTGGAATGTGGAAGGTTGCAGGTTCGAACCCCGTCTGATTCCTAGTTCATCCCCTACCAGGTGTGTCCCTGAGCCAGACACCCAGCGCTAGCTCCTTGTCAGTCGCTTTGGATAAAAGCGTCTGCCAAGCAAACTAAAGTAATAAGTGTATTTGCTTTTTTACATGTATTCTTTAAATTAAATGTGTCAGTGAAGATTCTCAGTCATCTAAAAGAAGTTACTGAATGTTGAGTCGTGATAATGATAATATAACTACCCTTAAACGTTGCCAGAGTTGCGACTGTTACATCTACTGTAAATTACCTTACCATGTTGTGTAGTGATTGTGTACCATGTTTAGGTTAATTTCTATGCTAACTTTATTTATGTGCACTTCCTTTTTAATTTTTTGTAAAATGGATACATATTTTAAAAGGACAGAAAAAACGGTTCAACAGTAAAGTACATAAAAGAAATACAAACACAGAGATAAAAGGAATTAATTTTAACATAAAGTTTATTTTTCTTTAGTATGTTTTGTTTAGCTCCTGTCGAAAGTTGAGTAGTAGAAAGAACAAGATATAAATCTATAAACAGACTAGTTTAAAGGTGGATAGCAATATGTGCCTCCATTGAAATGAGGAGGGATTTATTAATGCCTGCCACAATAGCAACTCATCCAAGAGGTCAGAAAAAAACGCTGATGAACATCTAGAGATCTGCAAGCCTCAGTTGTGTCAGCTGAGGTAAGTGTTCATTACTCAACATTAAGATTCGATAAGAAAAGAACATAGGGGCGGGATTGACCATGAAAATGGGTGCCAGTCAGAGATAAGTTTGACAAGTATTCTGTGTTAACCCTCAGAAAACAAACAGATATGGCAGATAACCATGAACTATGAAAATTAATGAATATCCAGCACATCAAAACACACACAAAGAAATAAATTAGGTTTTCTTAAAATGTATTTGACATAATTGTTTGTTGCCAAGTTAGAGAATTCCAGTTCAGTTTAACAAGAAATATTGGTCAGGTTTACCCACAAACCTATTGAGCCCAGTTTGTTCCAGTTTGTAATGGGGCAAAAAAATGTAACACAGTTCAGATTTCACCACAGAACCTCTCAAAGTAAACAAAAGAGGAACCCAACACCAACCCACAGCATTTATGATTGTGGATAGCATTCAGAAGTACAGAGGCTATTTACTGTACTATTGTAACATTTAGGTTTCCAGGACTCACAGCACCCATGTCTTGCTGCTGGAGTGAGCGTATCTTTGCCTAATATTAATAATATGATAATCTGAAGCCCCTGAGCCATGGATCAGAGTTAATAACGCTATCAAATACCTGCTCACCTGTATCTACACCTACCTAGACAAGCCAACAAGTAATTTGAGGGTCATGTTTTTTTACTTTTCCAATGCATTCAATGCCAACATGCCAACTCTCCTAGGTGAGAAGCTGTCAGCAATGCAGGTGGATGTGGATTGTAGATTACCTGACAGATAGACCACAATATGTGCGTATTCAGAACTGTGTATCTGACAGGGTGCTGAGCAACACTGGGGCACTTCAAGGAATGCTTCAAAAATGTAACTAATCACATTCACTCAAGTCTCACATAGAATGTTCAAATTTACTGTATTTCCATAAATTAATTAAACCCTTCTCAGATCTAGGCCTTGTCTAAACTCGTGCAAGAGGTTGGGAGGTACCGACTAGATATAGTCGGGTTCACCTATACAAACAGTCTGGGCTCTGGAACCTTTCCTCTTGAGAGAGGCTGGACTTTGTTCCACCCTGGGGTTGCTGTGGGTGAGAGGAATTGAGAAGGGGTGGCCTTACTTTTGGCCCACCTGGCTCTGTGCCTGCTCGTGGCCCTGTTGGACGAGAGGGTTGCTTCCCTACACCTTCGGGTCTGAGGGAAGACTCTGACTGTTGTCTGAGCTTATGTGGCGAACAGCAGTTTGGAGTCCCTGGCCTTCATTTGGTTACTAGAGGACGCCACCCCTGGGGAATCCATTGTCTTGCTGGTAGACTTCAATGCTCATATTAGCCATGAGAGTGAAATCCAGAGAGGCGTGATTGGGAGGAACGCCCCCCCTTGGTTATTGGACTTCTGTGCTGGTCACGGATTGTCCATATCAAAAATAAGGGTGTCCGCAGTTCGATAATCTGTGTCATTGGACCTGCAAGCTTATGTCTGGAACAGTCGGGTAAAGAGAGGGGCTGATCTGTCAACTGATCACCACCTGGTGGTGAGATTGATCAGATGGCGGGGGAGGCTGACGGACAGAATGTCAGGCAGAGAAATGATCAGAATGATTTTCGTCTTATCCCGAGGGAGGCAGAGGACATGTTCTGAACCTCCATTGCTGAAGCAGCAGTGCAGAGCTGTGGTTGTAAGGTTGTTGGTGCCTCTTGTGGCGGTATTAACCATACCCGTAGGTGGACACCCCAGGTCCAAGTGGCTGTCAAAAAGGAGTGCTATCAGGTCTGGTTGCCCCAAAAGTTGTGCAGTGTCCAAAATGTCCTTGCCCTCATCACACACACACACCAAAGAAAAGGCAACAAATCCTGCAGCTTTTGCTTTAAATTGCTCTTTAATGTCTTGAGACATTTCTTCAATTTTGCCTAAGACAGGCACATGATTGTCGCAGCTATGGACAGACACTCCTTAACAAAGTCACCCGTTGAAAATGATCTCCCAGTCCGAGCAATTAGAACAGTCCCTTGTTGCCTCCGAAGTTTAGCCAGCAGCTCCTAGTCTTGTTCTTTTGAGCATCACCTGCAATGATGCATGCTTCGTCTCATAATGACAACGAATGTTATACTCCTTTAGTACAGACTGGTTACAAATAAGGCAGAATGCTTTAGCATTTATGTCAGTAAAAAAATATTCTTCCTCCCAGCATTTGTTTTAATGACTTTTGTCGGTGTGCCACTGACAATGCCGCTCTATTTTGATGGGTGCTTAAGCTAGCAGCCCGGTGGTGACCGCCACAAACTGGTTTGATCCCGTATGGCGGCAGCAAAGACTCATAGAACTTTCTGTTAATTGTTAGAATATAACTATTTATGATCTTATTAAGTGTGGAAATGTACAAATGTGCATATATTACTATTATAGTTGCTTGTATTTTAATTTTAGTTTTGATATTTCAAATGTAATCAAAGCACCATGAGTGAGGACTGTATGTCTAATATATCTTATTTGGGCTAACATACACTAAAAAGAAAATGCACTAATAGCTACTCTGGGATTCTTGCTTTAAGAATACTTTTTATACTAATCTAAACAGTACGGCGGGCCAACCTTGGCCCGCGGGCCCCACTTTGGGCACCCCTGGTCTAAAGACTGTTCGACTACGGCACAAAGCATAAAGACGAAAAATAGATAAGTACACAGTCATTTGCAATATTTTGTTTTTAACCTCTTGAACCCTAACCCTAGATCATTTATAGAAATTATGAAAAGATATGGCAACAGGTATGTGTAATATTCACATGTAAAAGATTGATTGTTTGTTCAGTTAATACAGAGGTGATCGTTTTAAATGTCGCTCAAACGCATCACATAAGGAATGAGGTTTATTGGTTATCTTGTTACCACATGGGTTGTACGTGTTCATGGGATACACGATGTAGAGAAGTTGCCTGCATGCTTGCCAGTACGCTGCAGATAAATAAAAACTTTATATATAGCACGTCGTTGTCCAACATATGATTTCCTACACATAGTGGAAACATAACAGTAAGTTAATATGTTGTTCACACACAGAGACACACGTACACATTCAGTTTTAAAATGAATTGAATATATTTCAAGAACTATATGATTTATTTTAGCTATTTTGGTACCTAAATAAAGGCAAGACTCTTTAGTAGACTAAAGGCAAGAAAATACTAAGCAACATGTATGTCACTGAGTGAGAGAAAATTAATTTGGGTCACAGCAGAAATTACTAAAAAAATCCACTTTCTAATGTTAATATTCATTTGAATGTATCTAGTTGCAGTGTAAAACATCTAAAAATCCATAGAGATGGATTGATGAAGACCCAGGCGAACTCTATAATTGACCATTTGGGCAGATTTTGAAGTTTCTCAGGTTTTTTTCCTTAGGTTCTTTTTTCTGTTCTGTTATGGGAAAAATCCATCCAACATATATATTTACCCATTCTAATCTGACTCTTAATGGAGCTAATTTATTGACCTTGTGAAATATAAAACTGTAACAATTTTGGAAAAATAAACCACAAATCTATAAAAAGAACTGTTGTTAACATATAATAGTTCACAGTAACGCAGATAAAGACTTATTTGAACAGTGAAAATTAGATATAATGCCTATGTAGACAGGATTGTGCACATAAATAATAAGTATATAACATATTAATAATAAATAAAAATATCTCTGGCAGAACTGAACAGCTCCATCAGTGGCAGGCTACGTTGTGGGAAGGAGACATTCTTCTAACAGCTGCTCTCTAACTGTACAACAAAGACCTTTTAAAGCAACATGTGTAGTGTACTACAGTGAACTGTGCTGCTGTCTTTTTTTATTCTTTTTTGTAATATTTTTCTGCTTTTTATCTTTCACTGTCCACTTTCTGTCGTGATAATCTGAATTTCCCACCTGTGGGACTAATAAAGGATTATCTTATCTTGTATATATTATTTGGTAAATATACCAGTAATTTTACACAAAATCTAATTAAAATAATTGAAAAACATGCATTATATACCTTTCTGATTATGGGATGTCATAATCCAGATCACTGTTGTCCTGCTCGGGAAACACTAAATCCTCCTTGTCAGAAGAATCTTCATTGGTGGTAAAAAAAAACGTCTTACTTTTGACAGCTTTTTTCACCAAAAATCACAAAATTCAATCAGAGAAAGAAACCTCCAGCAAACCCAAGTCTAATTTTAAAGGTAGGTGTCTGCCTCCTGAACTTTAACTGGAAAAATATTCCACAGAAGAGGCGCTAGTTAACTAAAGGCTCTGCCTCCCACTCTACATTTGGAAACTCTGGCCGCAGTATTTTGGATTAACTGAAGGCCTATGAGTGAGTTATTGGGACATCCTTTTAGAAATGAATTACAGTAGTCCAGTCTAGAGGTAACAAATGCATGGACTAGTTTCTTAGCATCACTTTGAGACAGGATGCTCCTAATTTTAGCAATATTCCTGAGGTGGAATAAGGATGTCCTAGACATTTCTTTTATGTAGGAATTAAATTAAAAAAAAAGGCCTTTATGTCTTTTAAACAAGCTTGAATTTTCCCTAAATTATTGAGTTTAATCTGGTTTCATGGATAAATATAATTGTGTCTCATCTGCATAAAAATGCAAAACAATTGAGTGTTTCCTTATAATGTTGCCTAAGGGAGTCATATATAATGAAAATAGAATGGGTCCAAGCACAGAACCCTGTGGAACTCTGTATTTTACCTGTACGTGCTGGAAGATTCATCATTAACATGAACAAACTCGGATCTATCTGATAGATAGGAGTTAAACCAGCTTAGGGCTGTTCCTTTAATCCAAATGACAAGTCTGTCTTCAAGTCTGTCTAATAAAATGTTGTGATCAATAGTGTCAAAAGCCGCACTAAGATCTAACAAGACAAGTACAGAGAGACATCCTTTGTCAGCCTGGCTACAGTGCTCAAATGAAACCTGGGGTTTTTCATATTTGCCTCAATAAATGAGGAATAATAAGAGGTTCTAGCTTTGCGGAGGGCTTTTTTAGAATACATTAATGAACAATTTTTCTAGATTAAGCAATATTCATATGAATTTGTGGAGTGCCACCTTCTTTCCAGCTTTCATGAATTCTGCTTTAAGCTATTGATTTGTGAGTTGTATCATGGAGCAAACCTCTTCTGATTAACTAACTTCTTTTTAAGAGGGGCAACAGTATCAAGGTGTCATTACCTCCTGCGTGAATTATGATTTCACAGTACTTACGTTTAGCCTTAGACTGGAGAATTTAGTACGATTTGAGGTCGCTGGCGTCTCTAGCTTCACGTTTCTGACTATAGAGCTGCCAATAATCAGAGTGGTTTTCTCAGTGGGTGTCCCGCTGAGGTTTTCTCTGCCCACAGAGCGGGGCAGAGAAAGCCACAGCCGCCCCATGTTGGAGTTACAAATAAGGCCCCGTGTTGGGGTGGCTGTGCTCAGGAGGTAGAGCAGTTGCCTTCCAATCTGAAGATTGATGGTTCGATTCCCCGCCTCCTTCAGTCATGTGTCGAAGTGTCCTTGGGCAAGACACTGAACCCCAAGTTGCCCCCGGTGTGTTAGGTCAGCTGCATAGCAGCTCTGCCACCGGTATACGAGTGTGTGTGTGCTTGTGTGTGTGAATGGGTGAATGAGAAGCAGTGTAAAGCGCTTTGAGTACCAGTCTAGGTAGAAAAGTGCTATATAAGTGCAGATCATTTACCATTTACCATTTATTAGAAACGCGAACAGGTTGGTGGTGAGTCTTGGAGGGGCTTCTTCTGACTATGCCCCCTGCGAACGTCACCCAGCCAGCCTGGTTTCCCAGCTGATGTGGGGGTACTGGGGGACTGCTAACCTGAGCTGTGCTAGGTGACTCCAGGGCCTGACTATCTGACCTGTTTTCCATAGAGATTCTTATTCTGCCATCCGCGCCTCCAAAGCTACAGGAGGCAACAGGAGGAGACAGAGAAGCCATAGCTAATAGAGAGAAAACAAGCTAGTGAAGCTAAGAAGCAGTTAGCAGTAGATTCAGAACAAACAATTGAGTGAACAAGCGTCCGATATAACTTTTAAATCTAAATGAATCTGTGTCTAACAATCAGTAAATTAAAGATCTTAGAGTTAAGAAATGAATTTGTAAATCAAACCCAACAGTAATGATGGGACATCAGCTTTGGAGCGTGTGTTGAGTAATTAAAAGAATGTTTGGCTGCGAGGCTTCAAAGCTTCACAAGGCTTCATCTGTCTATCACTACCCAACAGGCATACATAAAAGGTAAATAATTCAAATGAATGGCATATGTTAGATGCAAAGGCTATCCATTCAATTGTAAGCTACAGTTCTCTGTAACTGGCAGCTGTTGCTCTCAGATATCCATCTATTCTAAGGTGACTCAGAGTCAGAAAAAATGTCATCAGACATGCACTGTGTTGAAACAAAAGAAAAACATTAGATTGGGCACTGTTCTGGGAAATCGTCATTTGTTATCAATATTTTTCTACCAGTTAGTGATGGTGTAATCTGTCTTGTTGAGCCCTCTACTATAACAGACTTCCCTGCTGTTGTAAGTAGCTAAATTTAATATTCCAAAGTGTGAATAATGAGTGGAATATAAGGAAGAAATTCTATTTCACTACAGGAGGATGATGAAGACACCTTATCAGCCACCAGAGAAACGGAAGATGCAGAGAGGCCTGTTGAGGTCTACACTTATGTAAAATAACTTTGGTTTCCATTAATAGTGTTGTGTTGCATCCAAATTACAGTTCCTTTCTCTTCAGCAGCGCAATGCTGGAAATAATAAGGGGTCTATAAATGGGGAGCGGGTTAATCAACCTCCACAGCACAGCTTACCTCAGTAGGGATATTGTTCAGCATTGATCCACAACTTACTATGACACCCATTAGACATGGCACTATAAAGGTCATATACAGACCCAGGTCACTTTGATTCCAGACTGCTTATCATGTATTCAGCATCACTTATGATCTTCAAGGGGGAAAATAATTAGCTGCAGCAGCTGTATTGTAAAGTATATTTCATTTGGAAAGTTAAAAGCTATTATTTACACTTAATGCTGTGGACTCAACTATTCACATAATATCCAGCATTTATTGAAGGAGCTATGATGGGAATGTGCGATCCATCGATGCAGCTGATATCACCTGGAAATGGAGTGCTTTACCACATACATTGATTATTGCTTACACTGATACCTGCAGTTCTGTGGATCGTTTCCTTTTTCTGTGATCTGAGAATGCTACAAAGGTACACAGAAATCTATTAGGTGCAAGGGTCATATTTCTGACAGCCTGACATACGATTGCCATGGACACAGGCTGCACATCACCGACATTATACAAAAGACTTTTTGATCGCAAAAAAACGAGGAGCAACACACAAAATTTGCTCGGAGCTGAGAGCATTGTTTCCACGATGGGCCATATGAGAGATGTGTGGACTGAGAATAAAGTGAGAGTGATAAAACATGACCTCTGGGTCTGTTCATCGTCTCCTGACGGAGATTTCTGTGTAATATCTGCGCTTCCAAGTCAACAGGCTCGTCAAGAAACGGAAGTAGTGATAGAGAAACTGAAGCTTTCTGAACCACTGAATCAAAAGGAACCAATTGTGTCGAAATGGTTCATTGTTTGGAAGCGTTTGATATAATTTACTATAGAGACATCTGCTGGCCAATGCTATGAATAGCACATGTCTAAAACATTAAAGGGCAAGGTGTCATGATACAGTAAGACACTGTTATGTCTGCGTAACAATAAAGCTGCTCTGCATCTTGGAATTAAGTATGTGTTCTTAATATGTTGTAATACTACCCCACGAAAAAAAGAAATTCCCCCCCTCCGAAGGAACCAGTGGTGTATAAATATTTTTAAAATAAAAAGTATATAGGTAACATCACTTTTGTGTTCGACTAAACACGCTCTGGTTGACACTAGATTGTTATTATATTTCAATAACTAATTTATTATAAATGTGAATTATTATGTGCGTTAAAAGTAGCAGTGTTTGGGTCGTTGACAGATGTTACGGAGAGAGAGAGAGAGACGCGCTAGATAAGGCGCTACTGTCTGAGAAATATTGAGCGCTGTCGCATGTCCTACAAGTTATTTTTTGGCGTGAGAAATAGAATGTGTAGCGGGATTGCGTGACAAAAGACTGAAAAGAGTGACTGTCACGCTCAATGCGTGACACTTTAGAGCCCTGTACGTATGTAAATCAATAAGTATAGTGTTTGAGTGTATATGTGCCAGTGTATCAAATTTCTAACTAATCCTGTCAAAATCCTCACTCTTCCTTGCTGTCAATAACGCTCACAATGTTTCCCCTCCTTTGAAAAACCTTGTGGGTTTGAAAAGTCTTGTGGGTCTGATTCAAACCAGGCGCAACACTTTGCCGATACGTCTGTGACGTAATGAAGCTTCAGTTGGGTGGTCACGTGATTTTTCGCATGTGATTTAAAATGTAATTCTGCACCTAACACTCACAACACAGAATTTCATCAGCAATATTTTCTGTGATGTTTTGTTAGAGTACCCAGAAATTCAGCCAAAGATGTTAAGTACACTCAGATTAAAAATAAAAATACATTTTATTTTATTTAATATTACCACAAGCATGAACAGTAGGTAATGTAGGAACAAAACATTCTGAATGATGAGTAGGCAGCCTAACCAGGAACAATGTGCTGTTTCTTACCTACCTTTAGGTCCAGAACAACTGTATCGAACTTATATTGATTGGATATTTTAGTTAATGCTTTTTAATACTTTCATAACATATTATCAGATTCAGATTTTATTTGTCACGTGCACAATCATACACAGTACAATATGCAGTGAAATGCTTGTACGACTGACAGCAAACTCAGAAACGTTAAAGAAAATAAAGAAACAAGAGGAACACAGTAAATAAAGGAACACAATTAATTAAGAACACAAGTCAAAACAGAAGAACAATAGAATGTCTAGTAACAGAGAATGTCTAACACTAGTATATCTAAGTAAGGTGGAGTGCAACAATATATTAAGTAAAGTGACTTGGTAGGTGTAGTGTAGTGATTTAGTGCAATTGATGCAATCGATTGTCAGTGTCTGTGAGGAATGACTCCGGTGTGTGCAGTATATGGGTCAAAGTTGTTGACAAGGTCTGTTGGACAGTGCCTGTGGGTCCGGGGTGTGTTCATCTGTATGTGTGCCGGTCCAGGATGTTTGCAGCTGTGCGCTTGTGCAGAACATTCCTCAGCGGCCCTGTGCAGTTCCTTCCAGGTGGGCAACTGAGGTTCGCAAGGGTCCTTCGCGGATTCTCCTGTGCTCCGTCAGCTGAGGTCCTTTGAGGTCTTCCTGCCCTCGGTCAGCCACTTAGAAAGAAAATCTAAGTGATGAGATGGGAGTATTAAGTTATGGAAATGATTAATATGTAAATATAGAAGTAACCAAATCAATCAAATGCCAGGAATATTGAAGTGACTAGATGTGTAAGTGTGTATAGATGGTTAAAATAACCAAGTTAACCAAGTTTGCAGGTGTATGTAGATGTTCATTGTGGAAGTCTGTAATGTGGGATGTGAGTGGTGCAAATGTACATGAATGTGTTGATGACAGGGGTCTGGTAGTGTCTGTCATGTTTGGTGCTGAAGTCCACTACCAGCTCCTTTGTCTTGCTGACATATTTATTTGCACAAATTGGCCCATTTTGAATGGACAGAGAGATCTAAATCCAGTTGAGATGGTTAGGAATGAGTTGGACTGGATAGTGAAAAAATAGCATCCGACAAGTACTCAACACCTCTGGGAGCTCCTTTAAGATTGTAGAACCATTCTATGTGACATGAGGTCGCTGGCAGAATGCCAAGAATGTGCAAAGTTGTCATTAAACCAAAAGGTGACTACTATCACTCCCTCCAGGTATTACGCGACACCAGACCGTTCTTCAGTCACAGATGAATTTATTTCTCCTCCGTTCCTCCGTAAAATCCACCGTCAAACTTTACATAAATGTACAGAATCACAAACATTACAATTTAACATTTAGCCAACTTTAACAAATACATGACAAAAAACACAGTCAAACGTACCTCGCTGGCCGCACGCAACTGCAAGGAAATGAGTCCTTCTTAAACCAAAATTAACAAAAAACACTTAAACTTCTCTTTCCTTCAGAGCTTCTCTTCACCCACAGCTAATTAAACATCTCTCATCACTTAATTCACAACTTGCTTCTTCACTGTACACCCTAACTTCTTTCTGTGTCACCAAAAAGGTGACTGTGCGCAACACGCAATGCACAAAGGTTCCTACCCAAAGAAAACACAGAAAGAATGAAACAAACAACAACTTAAACAAGTCGACACAATTTATATTGTGGCAGTTTAAACTACTATGAATAATATATAGAATATATAGATGCTTGTCTTTGGATGACACCTCAGAGTGATCAATTACCTTGATGGTGGTGGGAAATCGAAGTACCCGGAGAAAACCCATTCAGACACGGGGCAAACTCCACACAAAAAGGCACCCAGTCGACCCCAGAAAACTATTTGTTCGAGTGAATTGTGGGTTAGAGTTAAATTATTACAATTAAAATCTAATACTTAGTATTTAAAGATTGTACAAAATACCATATTTCTGGCACTGGGTCAAATTTCCTGGGGTATGCAGTACTCAAATATATGACCTTAGCCTTACTGTAGTCCTGACCGTTGACCTGTCTTAAAAGTGATCCAGCTTCATGTTTTTGCCAACCACTATAGTGTGTGTTAGTGTGTGATAAACCTTCAGAGTAGGTTCAGAGTCCTATTGCTCAAACTAGAATTTCAAGAGCGCAATTCCTCACCTGTGCTGTCTCTTTATGCAGCATTTATACGCTATGGGAACAACAGAATCCCCAGCAGTTCCAACATGGAAATGTTGACATTATTTAAAGAAGATTAGCCTCCCTGCTAGCTTTTGTCAAACTGGCCCAGATTAGCTTTAATGCTTTAATACAGTATATTAACATGTGTACTGATATATAGATCATTATAGACTTCATTTTAAACATTTAATCTAGACCTGTGTCTGTATTTTATTTAATTTATGTATCTCCTATTTTGTTTGAGGAGAAGAAGAATGCAAAAAACAGATTCAATTCAACATACATAAGCTTATAAAGTCTCTTATAAGTAAAGAGAAGAATTTTAAACTCTATTCCAGATTTAACAGGGAGCCAGCGGACAGAAGCTAATGTAGGAGTAATATGATCTCCCTTGTTAATTCTAGTCAAAACTCTGTGTCACAGTCTCCTGCTGGCCTGCTCCATATATGATCAGTTCCTGCTTCTCACTCTGCTCTTCCCTCTGCCACTTCAATCATCTGTAACCTGTTTCACCTGCTCTTCCTTCCCTTCAAACAGCATTGCCAACCTCTCCCCTCTGTCTGTCAGGCATCTGGCCTTGGAAACCAGTTTCCAGAATGTATACCAACCCTTCTGGGACCCCTACCCTACTTTGAGTCCTGTTTTGCGTGGCTCTGCTGTCTGTTAATCTGACGTTTGTGATCCTCTGTTTGGGTTGAATTTTGAACTGCCTAGTGTTGATTAGATTGGGCCTCGGCTCCTGCGTGTTTGCCATCTGCCTCCCTATTTCTTCCCAGCGCTCTCACTCGCTCCGGGCTCGATCAGCATCTCTCCTTAGCACTCCGTTTCCCATCATCCCCTCTGGCATCTCCTTTGCTCACTGGAGACACTTCCCCACTGCCTCACCCCTGCATCAGTACAGTATCACCACAGTCCTACGCTCACCACTCATTACAATAAATATCTTAACCTTCCGACTGTCTCTCTGGCAATCATTGAGACTATACCACAAACCTCTCACACACTGCAGCATATTGGATTAACTGGAGGCTTTTTTATGAGTTACTGTGACATACTATCAGTAATAAATTACAGTAGTCCAGTCTAGAGGTAACAAATGCATGGACTAGTTTCTCAGCATGACTTTGAGACAGGATGCTCCTAAGTTTAGCAATATTCCTGAGGTGGAATATGGACATCCTGGATATTTCTTTTATGTAGGAAGTAAATGATAAATCTTAATCAAAGATTACTCCAAGATTCCTCACAGTAGTACTTGAAGCTAGTGTAAGGTCATCTAGTGTAGTAATCTGACCAGATATCGTGTCTCTGAGATTTTTGGGTCCAAATATCATAAACTTAGTTTTAAGGAGTAGAAAATTATGTGATATCCTGGTGGCTCAATGGGTTAGATGTCAGACTGGGATGCAGAAGGTCGCAGGTCGAAACTCCCTCTGACTCCTAATTAATCATCTACCAGGTGTGTCCCTGAGCCAGACACCTAGCGCTAGCTCCTTGTAAGTTGCTTTGGATAAAAGCGTCTGCCAAGCAAAGTAAGAAGAAGAAGATCCAAGCCTTTGTCTTTAAAACATGCTTGTTTGCCTAAATGATTGGTTTCATAGAAAAATATAGTAAGATATCTGCATTGCAATGGAAATTAATGGTATCAGACTATGCTAAGCATTTCATTGCATACCGTACTGACTATATGTGCAAAATCTGAATCTGAATCTATTTTCATATAATTATTGAAGTCATGTATAAGAAAAAGGAACTTGCATCCTACTTGTGTGTGCATGGAAGAATTATCTTTAACATGAACAAAATCTGATGGATAACTTTTAACCCAGCTTAATACTGTTCCATTATTCCCCATGACATATTCCAGAACAATAAAATGTTCTGAACTATAGTGTGTATAGTGACGCACTAAGATGTCCACTATATAAATAAAACTGAATTAAATTGAATTAATATGGACATGCCGATCCAAAGTAAAACATCTTTCAGCACTCTAATAGGGATGCGATCTAAGAGACGCATAGTAGATTTAGATTAATAATTGTAATTAACAGAAAGGTCTTATAAACAATTCCATAGCTGTTGGACAAGTGTGTCTGTCCATGCCTGTTGGATCTGATCAACTTTTTTTCTAATGGTTATAACTTAGATAAGAAATTCATAAAGTCGTTGCTGCTAATAGATAAGGGAAGAGCTAGCTGCAGTGCTCAAATGAAACCTGGGGTTGCTTTTATTTGCCTCAAATAATGAGGAATAATATGAGGTTCTAGCTTTATGACGAGCTTTGTTATACGTTAATAAACTATCCTCCGAGGCTAAGCAAGATTTAAGATTCATCTAAATTTGTGAAGGGCCACCTACTTTCCTACTTTCTGCTTTAATTTACGGATTTGTAATTTGTACCATGGAGCAAACCTATGCTGATTAACTACCTTCTTTTTCAGACGGGCAAAGGTATCAAGTATAGTGAGCAGAGAAGCTGCAGCATTAACAACAATGTAATCAACAGTATCAAGTATAGTGAGCAGAGAAGCTGCAGCATTAACAACAATGTAATCAACAGTATCAAGTATAGTGAGCAGAGAAGCTGCAGCATTAACAACAATGTAATCAACATGTGCAGGAGTAAAGTTAGGATGACTATTCTCCTCTGTGTAGCTACAGGTCACTGGATTAAAAGACGATAGAATCATTTACATACATTTTGTGACAGTCTGTTCAGATAAGCAAATGCTGTGGTGGAATTTTTTCTTAAGTAATGTAGTCGCCATAATAGTAAAATCGAATGTTATTAAGAAACCCTTGGACAACAAAGGTTTTGAGGAAAAACTTTAAATGATCTATTTCTACTCTGTACGTCAAATTTACTTTAAATCCTGACTAAAAAAGTCATACAGATTTTTACGCACAGGTGGTCACAGAGCTGCTTTGAAAGTACCTTTTCAAGGATTTTAGAGATAAAGAGTAGATTCAATATGTCAAAAAGGTTTATCCAATAGCAACTGGACTTAGTAGGTTTCTTGACGACGTTTCGCCCTTCTATCCAGAGGGCTTTCTCAAGTCTGACTTGACAGACTTGAGATAACCATGACCTGGATGACTGAGAACCTTCACAGATATAGATTTAATATGGATAACATTAAATGATCAATTTCTACTCCATAAGTCTGAAGATTGAAATGTCATTAAAAGTGATGAATCAAATACAGTGTATTATCAATATCTGCATGAATGTTACAGTCACCCGCTAAAATCACTTTAGCTGTAGTAAAAACTAAATCAGATAGAAACTCAGAGTAAGGGGCATACCAGGGACACACCTGGTGTGGGGGGATGGGCTAGATGACTCAGCTGGGAATCAAACCCAGGATTCCTGCTTCCCAGCCCTCTGCGTAAATCTAGTGTTAATTACTCTGCTACCAGACTAATAAACCTGAGCAGATACTGCTACTGCTTTAGTTCCAACCTGTACTGGGAATCTAAAAAATAATATGATAGGGGTCGACTCATTTTAACTGACTGAATAAAAATCAATGGTGCTGAAAAAAGGTTGATAATGTTAGTCGTGATATGACAGATACTGGCAGAAACATGACGCAACCTATTTCAACAATACTTTCCACAATCAACCTTTTAGAAATATGCTCGTGAACATAGTCACTAATACCATTGGGTAGTTACATTTATTCATACATTTATTCATACTGGTTGGATGTTAGAAGTCAAAAAAAACACAGGACACAAGTGTAAAACAAAAAAGGACAATGTATGCTGAATACTTAAGTATTCTATTAAGCTAAACATACTCCATAAATCATTTATATTGAATTTCTCTGTGAAGTACTGTGCATTGGGTAGTATATAGGGGGGTTACTTTTCCACTCCAAATCAGACTTGCATGTGACATTGTTGTGGCTTTCATGTGCCTTTCATTTTTCCGACAGTACGTAAAGTGGTCATGAGATATCTAACCTTAGCTAATCGCTTCCAACGGCAAACAGCTGAGAGAAAGGGTAGAGAAGACAAGATGGCGGAGTGAGTGGGTTACGCTTTGTACAGATGGTTACGACCTTAGAAGGTGATCGAAAACGGTGGGACGATTAAATAAAAGCAACAATACCATCGGGATTGTAATTAGAAAGGCATCATTTGCTCTTTAGCACGGAGGAGAAGTGGACTTTTTTTTTCCGCGACGGTTTTTACGACTGGGTTAGCTTGATGCTAACGTTAGCCAACGTTGGTTGACTAGCTGCTACTTCGAGGTTGCTGGTTGGTAGTTGAAGGCCGTAAGCTTTTCAGGTTTAATTTTGGTGTATATAAAATTCGTTTCGGACACGACATTGGTGACACTCGGAGAAGATTTTATTTTTCACCAGAGTCACCATAGCCTAAAGCATATGATTAAAACGAAGTACTCCAGGAGCAACTTTTTTCCCTAATATTTGGTGCAACAGTCCACGGGTATCCTTATCAACGCCAGTGTGACGGGACTATATATGTTCTGCTGACAATCGAGTTGCCGCACAGAATTTCCTAAAGTCAGTCAGGTGGAAATTGTATTTTGGTGGATATTATGGCGAGCAGCAGTGGCTCAAAAGCCGAATTCATAGTCGGTGGGAAATACAAGCTTGTCAGAAAAATTGGATCGGGATCTTTCGGCGACATATATTTGGCCATCAACATCACAAATGGAGAGGTAATTAATTGCATCAACAATTACGTTTTTTGCGTCACTCTAAAGAAGTTAAGCGTTTTCTACAATAACACTATTGTTGCTGACTAACGTGTATTTTAGCATCTCAGTAGCTTGGTGCCTAACCACGACTGGAAAACGTTACAGAGCAATGCAGTAATGTTAACTGAAAATGATCATCTTAGTATATAGTCTTTAATCTAACATTAGCCGGCAAATGGACAACACATGGATATATATGGAAATATCAATGTTATATTTTGTCATTTTCAGGAGGTAGCTGTAAAATTGGAGTCGCAGAAAGCCAGACATCCACAATTGTTATACGAAAGTAAGCTGTACAAAATCCTACAAGGTGGCGTTGGTATCCCACACATCAGGTAAGGGGAAATCTTTTAAACTCGTACCACCCTACAATGGAGAGATATATTTGTACTGTCTGCATATCCGTAGCAGTGTTTTCTTAGGGGAACATCAACTGACGTTGATGCTTTAGTGGCACCGACGTTGTTGGCATTAGGCCTGCTAACCAGCCAAATGTTACTTTGTCTGGTCTAACAACGATGCTATTTTTTTCTCAAACGTCTACATATCGTCGCGTTTTGAGTTTAACGTTGTATATTCGGTCGGTCTCTATCATCTGTGTTTAAGTGCCAGAGAGGCACTTTTAATGCAAAATCCGGGTGAGGAAAAGCAACTATGTGGTTGGAAATGGCCGCTCCTCTTTTGTTGTGTTAGCTCCGAACATGTCTTCCTCTACCCTTTCAGAAAATGGCGGCTGGTCGCAGAAGCGAAAACAACAATCCAATCATAAGGATAAAGCGTTTTAGCCGCGTGATTAGTCCTTATAGGCCTTGTTTTAAACAATAATCGGGCGCTGTGTCTCGGTGAAAAAAGGATTGGGTAAACTCAAGCTGTGTCCCATGTTTCCCACTTTCATGTTTATCACAAGCACTGAATACACCATACTTCCAGTGTTCATGGCATTAGTTTCCCTTTATGTTGTTTCTTTTTGCAAAACTGTCGCTTGCAATTTATGACTCTTGGTGCATTTGTGTTTATTAGTGAAAAGGGGGAGTTGGTGTGCTTCCATTGAGGTTTAAAGTAGTACTACTCACTAACAGTACTGTACAAAAGTGGAGGATTAACAATGTGGGGAGCTCATAAAATCTTACTATTCAGTAATTAACCTTTCTAGAAGTTATTTTTTCTGTATTATGTAATCCTGCTTTATGCAATTTCAATTGTGATACAGCCTCAATTTCTGTTGAGGGACAGGGTATTCCTCTGTATACTCTGCTATTGCCTGTGTAATTTCCTGATGGTGTTTTCATTTGTTTGTACGTAATGTTGGTTATGAACACACATCCTGTGTGGCATCTTCTTTGTTCTACTTTCTTCATCCACTTTGGGAAACTCTACTACTTGTAGAAGTTGTCTTTACTTTGCTTGGCAGACATTGTCCCCTAGTGCACTGTATGATTATTCATACTACACACAGTCTTCTTCACTTAAGATTATAGTTAGATATTGAAATAATTCTACAGTCCAGCATGTTGTGCATGCGAATCTGTAAGGTACTACGGGTACTACAATTTTTGTGTTTTATACACGTTGGTAAATCTAGATAAGTACTTTTAACATCTGGCAGCCTATTTATTATTGTTATATTATATATGTGGTGTACATTGTATTATAGTTGCTATGTAATTGCTGGAAGCACCGTTTCATTAACTATATTGTGTTTGAAGGTATATTCCTTTTTACTAGTAAAAATGACTAAAAGAAAACTGACCATAAACACATTTATTACTGTCCCTGTTCTATATCTGGCTTCTAACTGTATACTTAGTCTACGTAGCTGAATAGAAACAACTGACTGTGGAGCTATGGAGTGGTGACTTGGTTGAAACCCGAGCTCTGAATGTGCACAAATGCCCACACCCACCTTCTTTACAAATTAGACCTGCATTGTAACTCCACCATGGACATAAGAACAAGGATTAAATGCCAGTTTTGCTTGTTTGTGCAAATTTAAAAGTTTTACAAGAATATCACTTAAAAAGGGATTGCTTCAATATATCACCGTGTACCTTTGAAAGTCTTTGTATGACGGATACTGGCTGCGTGTTGTCACACATTCTTTTTACAACCTGTTTAACCTGCTTGTCCTGCTGCCCCTCCTCCACTCTTGCTACAACCTGCCTTACCTACATATACAGTCATTGTTGCTCTTTGGTTTCACACTGACTAAACACTTAAAACGCTTTCACACCAACAGTTGGTGTGCACCAAATTCCGACCAAAAGCTCTTAGTTCGGTTAAGTTTCTTTGGTGTGAAAGCAAAATGGGACCAAAAGCTATGATTCGCATTATTTGATGGCATTAAATCATCACTTTAATTTATTTAAGTGATAGCGGCCTGGTAGCTCAGTGGGTTAAGCATCAGACTGCAATGCAGAAGGTCACAGGTTCAAAACCCCTGTCTGACACCTAGTCCATCCCCCTACCAGGTGTGTCCCTGAGCCAGACACCCAGCGCTAGCTCCCTGTAAGTCGCTTTGGATAGCAAACCAAAGTAAAGTATTTCGTTTGTCCAAGTATGTTCGACACCACCTAATCTACTTCCTGCATTTACTTTTGTTGTTCCTGCGGGGCAAGCACATATGTCTGTTAGATGCTGTGTTTTGAGAATGTAGCTTATATGCTCTGCTTAGAATGGAGTAAATAAATAAATCAGGAAGCAGTATAATAATTATAGTGATGCAGGGTGGTAGCTCAGTGGGATAAGCACTGGGATGCAGAAGGTGGCAGGATCGAATCCCAGCCCATCTCCATACCAGGTGTGTCCTTGCGCAAGACATTCAACACTACCTACCTGGGCTATGACAATAAGGCCAGAGTATGATTATTATTATGAGTAGAAGTATTTTTCTTTAACAATTCGCACTCTACAGTTTCGGCTCCTAGCTGAGTTTTATGTTGAATCTTAGTTTTCCTAATTGGAATAACTTAATTTACCTGTCTGCAGTGAGCTATGTTATTTGGGTAGACGAGAGATAAAACGGCAGTCCCCTAGGCTGCTCATTTTAGACCAGAGAATTAGGTTCCTGACCTTTTATAATGGACTTAAGCCTAAGCTAGGCCTGTGTGACACAGACGGCTGATGTGGCTTTAGACAACTAGTAGAACACTGCATCACTCGTATCCAGACTTATATTATCATTCGGTTGCAAGAAGTGAACATAGCAACCAAAACTGGGCAGCATGATTAAAGTTCAATATCAGTGTTTTTAAATTATGGTGGATTTCAATTCCAATTTAATTTCTTTCCCAATGCACAAGTTACTGTTTAGAGAAAGAGAAAAGAGTGCCCGATCACAGCAGCTGTTATTTCAGATTAGCTTTCCTGTAGAACAGGTCTATGCTTATGTTCTTTTATTTAGCTAACTTAACAGCCTAAATGTTAACTTATTTACTCCACATGTAATTTCTCCTCTATTCTTTGTATTGCACACAGCTTGTCAGCATTCGCGTAGTGTCCAAGCTTTAAAAACCCAAGTATCTCCAGACAGCAGGGAAGCAAAAGTTCAGTCATGTCATGATGATCAATATTGTCTGCTACAGCTTTTCTGCTTCTACCTTCACTAATTCAGGTACTTTGTTACATGTGTGTTGAGAGGTGTAGCAGGGAAAAAGCTAATTTCAGAGCATGTTGCCTAATAAAGTCCCTGCCTACTTAACACAAATTCTATTTCTGCAGCAGAGTTATTTTGTTAGAAAGCCACTATGCTGTGGTTCAATCTGTGATATGGTAGTTTTGGTCTTGGTTTCATGATGTTATGCCTGATGTCTATGAGCAATTCTTTGCTTCTGGGGATGAGTGATGTTTCATAGCTCTTCAAAGTCTGTGCAGTCACTTTAATAAGAAAACTCAAAAGTGAACCATCTGTATGTAAAGTTGTTAATTTGCATCAGATGGCCAACAACAAGTATTTCATACTATTTTTGTCACCAGGTGGTATGGCCAAGAAAAGGACTACAATGTCCTAGTCATGGACCTGCTTGGACCCAGTCTGGAGGACCTGTTCAACTTCTGCTCTCGCCGCTTCACCATGAAGACAGTTCTTATGCTGGCAGATCAGGTAGCTAACATATACATATCCATTTCAATGCAGTTGTCTCAAGCAGTGAATGTGCTTAAGGAAAATGATTAAATACAACTCGTCAAGGAAGGCTACCCCTCAGCAAGAAGCTGCTAGGTCAACTTTGTTTTTTATGAAATTGGCAGTACTCTCATTGGGTTTCTGTTGGTTCTCCAGGTCCCTCCTACAGTTTAAACACATTTGAACAATTTTATTGGGCTGCGTTGAGATGACCAAAATATATTACTTAATATACTATATAACTATTATACTATTTACATACATCGGCCAGTCAGGTTAGTTAAGCATACCTTCCTGATGACTTACTTTAAACTGTAAATCATAAAAATACAGAAGGCTGTATTTCTGTTAACGGTGATCTGCACAAAAACTTGTTGCCACTGAGAATTGTACAGTTTCAAACACTTGGCCTTTTAAACACCCTCAACGGGGGATTCCTCTTAGTTCTAAATAATGTCATGCATGCCTTATTAATATTCACCACCATGAGGGAATTTGTATTTGTTGAACATATGATTTGATGTGTTTATCTGTCCGTCCATAGTGTATTTAACCATGGCTTCTTTTCCTCTTCAGATGATCAGCAGAATTGAGTATGTACACACAAAGAACTTCATCCACAGAGACATCAAACCAGATAACTTTCTCATGGGCATCGGCCGTCACTGTAACAAGGTGAGTACATGCTGCGTATAAATACTCAAGTATGAAGAGCTGCTGGCACCTGTAGCCACAGTCCTGAATCCTAGTTTAAAGTAACATTTTTTGATTTACTGATGTTAATCTGTCCATAGCTATGCAATATTTGAGAATTTCTACCTCTAAAAGAACCTTTTTATAGATGTGACTTGACCCACTGCCACTGTTTTTTATGAAACAAATTGTAATTGCTTACTACATATTCTTTTTTTAGTCTTTCACTGTTATTAAATGTATGTTTATGACGTATTGACTGACCTCAATCTTACATGGTCTCAACACAACAATGAATAATAGTTTTTGCCTTTAATAAAATCTAAAAAGGAAACAGTATTACACTCCTTTTATTGGAGTTATAGAAAATCTTAGTAATACATTTTTAGTGGTAACTCTAAAATAAAAAGGAATTATGCACTTTAGACCTGGAAGCTATTGTGTCACTGGAATGTAGGTTTCATTTTTTGCTGACACCAGGATTATCTGTTATACAATTCCTGTAAATATTGTTCACCCCCTTTGTAGTTCACCATCGCCTTTTTGCAAATTATAGTCCTTGTTCTAACAAAAAAAAAATCCACATCAGCTTATGTCAGTGTAAACGTTGATCTCTTCATATATAGCATCTGTCTAAGATTTGAATCTGCAGAAGTGTGAAACTATTTTTGGTGTCCTGGTAGTACTACTACCGTTTATATTCCTTTGACTTCTCATTGATTCCTTTAATTGTACTCAGTGAAATGCATTGACCCTTGTATCATCCCCTTTTGAGGAGTTGCTGGGAGTTTATTATGCTGGAGCTTTTTGTTTCATCAATAGTTGGACTTCTGGGGACAAGTGTATTTGCACTACATTTACTAGAACTCATTCACAATGCTTTGTTCAGGTGTGTCAAATTGCAGTCCTCGAGGGCTGCAATCCTACTCGTTTTCCAACCAACCTTAGGTTTATAGCTGCTGATTGACTGAACACACCTGTACCAGATAATGAGCAGTACTAGGGAAATAAACTGTGGAACACCTAAAATACAAATTAGCTGACAAAAAGAATGTTGTCTTATGTTTGTTTTTATGGCTAAGACTTTGCTGGAGTAAGCACCTCGCGCTAGATTGCTTCTTGTCTGTTTCTGATGTGAGTCTCTGAATGTAAGAGGTCGTCACATATGTTCTTGCAGGTCCAGGCTATCCCTGGAACAACTTACAAAAGAGTTGTTCTCTGTTGGAAAGCTGAATCCCATTTAAACAGGTGACGCATACAGTGGGGGAAATAATTATTTGACCTCTCTCTGATTTTGTAAGATGTTGTAAGTGATTTAAAAACAAACTTTAAATAAAAGATAAAAACTGATTTTCATTTCATTGAGTGAAATAAGTATTTGAACCCCTACCAACCATTAAGAGTTCTGGCTCCCACAGTGTGGTTAGACACTCCTACTCTACACTCCCACTTAGTCACCCTCATTAAAGACACCTGTCTTAACTAGTCACCTGTATAGAAGACACCTGTCCACACAATCAATCAAGCAAGCAGACTCCAAACTCTCCAACATGGGAAAGACCAAAGAGCTGTAGAGAAGGCACATGTGCAGGACAACTTCACCACATCAAGGGGAAATTGACGGAGCCATGATTCGTAAATCCTGAGCTACAACCTCCTTCCCACTGCCAGGAAACTGAAAATGGGTCGCGGATGGGTGATCCAGCACGAGAATGACCCAAAACATACAGCAAAGGCAACGAAGGAGTGGCTCAAGAAGAAGCCCATTAAGGTCGAGGGGTGGCCCAGTCAGTCTCCAGACCTTAATCCAATAGAAAACCTATGGAGGGAGATGAAGCTAAAAGTTGCACAGAGACGGCCTCGAAACCTTAGTGGCACATTTTAGGAGGAATTTGGTCCACTCCTCCTTTGCAGATCATCTCTAAATCACTAAGTATTAAGTTTTGTTAGAGGGTTCAAATATTATTTCACTCAATAAGATGCAAATCAGTTTCCATCTTTAATTTAAAGTTATTTTTTCAATTTTCCTTTAGATGTGCTATCTATCACTAGTAAAATAAGACTACCATTAAAATGATACTGTTCTGAGACTTTTTATTTCTTTGTCATTGGACAAACTTACAAAATCAGCGAGGGGTCAAATATTTCCTCCACTGTACATACACAAATCTCATTAAACAGTTTTTTGCGTTTTCCACACATTGATATTGCTGAATTCTGCAACATTCCACGTTTAACAACTTATTCCACTTTAATGGTTCGATTCTGCGATTCTGTCCGGTTTAATCATCACAGAAATCATAGGGCCCTGCTCGAGGACTGTTTGATACCCTTGCCTTAGATGATCCTTTTTAACTAATTGCGTGAATTTTGTTTAATGTGTTTAATTCTTTTTGTAAAATTAAATCTATCACCATTCAGTGTTTAAAAAACAAAATGTAAACATTCCAAGGGGGTGACATTTTTTTATTGGCACTTGATGTTGTCCATAGTTTTTGTAGCAGCAGAGGCGTGATTTGTCTAAGAACTGGTATGGCAAGGATTAAATGGGCTATAATTCCTTCTGATAAAATAGGCAAATAAGAATTATATCAAGGTGGTCAGTGAAATAGAGACATTAACTAAATGTCAGCTTAAATATAATTACATCACTTTATTTTAATTGCCACATAGATAATCAAATAACTTTTCTTTTAACCTATTGTCTATTTCAAGAATATGTATTCTATTGCCTTTTTCAGCTTTTTTATTTAATGGCATAATATTTCATGATAATTGTCAATCATCCAATGACAGCAGAATGGGCATGGGGAGTACAATTAGTTACTGTCAAGTTTCTGAGTCACAGACTATAAAATTGTCAGACAGAGGAAGATACATATAGTTTTTTGTTTTCAACAATGCTGCATGCAAATAATAAAAAGAAAAAAGTCTGTTTTTTAAACAAAATATATTTACCACATTGCATGATGGTGTTGCAATTTCTTTGTACCATATTCTTGCTGAAGAAGTGATATTGCATTGTGGACAGTGTTGCTGGTTTTCTAGTTGCCCACACAACTAATTCTTTTTACCTTGTATTTGATCAGTGGTGTTTATAAATTAGTTGCCTGACTTTGAAATAGTATATTGTGTCCTCAATTAAAGCCCTTGCAGACAGGCAACATTTGGTTAAACATTGGATGTTTATTTTACCAGCATGTTTATTCAGAGCAGGTGTGTATCACAACAGTGTTTCCAGCTTAACAATATTTGGAATCCACTATACCCATTCTATCCCAGTTATTGTACCCTAGCTGTACCTATTAAAAAAAAGAAATGGAATAGTTTTAATTAAATCGTTTTGAAAGTCATATTGAGAGACTTGTGACTATGGGGTCAAACTTATTAAGGTAATATATTCTGCTATATGTCATCAGTCAGCTTTTGATTTGTTTTTTGGGGACGGAATGATGTTGTCAGGACCCCAGACACAGTGTCCTAATTTACTCAAGTAGTAGGCAGTAACTGTGTGCTCAGAAGGACAAGGTTAGTCCTTATAGATACGGTATGTCAAACGTATGATTTGTATTTTTAATTTTTATTTAATTGTGCATCTAGATAAACCATACCTTTTTTTTTAAAGGATAGCTTGAGTGCCCATATAATGAAATAAGATTTCATTGTGTAAGATCTGATGTAGTATAATGTAAATTGCAGTTTCTTGAAACAAACAGATCATAGTAAAACAGTTCCATTGCAGAATCAAAAAGAATATGCATCCCAGAGTTGTGTTCATGGCTTAAGGAAACCAGAATTTGACTTTATGCCTCTTTTGGTGAACACAAATGAGAACACTCCTGACACAATACCAAGTTTTCTAATGGACATCATGGACTGTCTCCTTTTACTTTGGAAATCAAACTGAGCATAATTTTCTATATAAACATACAAAGTTTTCACTTTTTGCATTTTCCATACCATAATATATGAAGTGTGAGCAGTGGCTTGGTGTCACATACAGATAGATCAATGGAACACAGTTATCTATTCTTGTTGCTGCATCATGTACTTTCTCTTTTAGCTAGACATTTTCCTATAGAATTTGCTTGTACAACTCAATTTACAACAGATTAGTGAAATGGCTAAATATAAACCAGAGTCTTGTGCTCTCAAACCTTTAAGCACCCCTGTTGCACAGCCATGTAATATGCCAGAACATTTTACATTAAACTCATAGTAGTCCAGTGTCCATTTAATTTACAGGTTAAAATGACATGATCAGGAGTAAGTTGATTGAGCTGTCATTGGCAACAAAAATGTGAAACTACTTTACAGCAGTATTTTAGAGAAACTCCATTCAGACTAAATCAGTCGAATGTTAAAAATTTGCAGTAATTAGTGTGAAAAGTTGTCATGTCAGTAGATCTTGTGATATTAAACATGACAATATTTCTCCTTGGGGTCAAAAGCTGTCTCTATATCTGATAACTTGCAGAAGTTAGATTGAGAACTTGGCACAGAAAATGCCCCCACCACTTTTAAATAATTGGCAAATGATGCAGTAGATCACGGTTAACGTGAGCTATATGCAAAGAAACCAGTAAGTCTAATAGCTCATAACGGCTATTTATCTTCTCAGAAGCATTTTAGGCATATAGTAGCAGCTGGTTGACAACGCATGCAAAACAGCAGCTCGTCCCTCCTTAGTAAAGGAGGAAATTTCTTGCCACAGGTCTCAGCTGCTGCCAGAAAACATGGGTACATCTCTCCCTCATTCAGCCATTTGTAGCCTTTTTTTTATATACATGCACTTTCTGGGGAACTCTACTTTGAGGAAAGTTACATTCTATTGAAGTAACTCTCTACTCAATAGGTAGGTACTAAATTGTCATCAGAGGCTTTTGTTTTGTTGTTGATTGTTGTTTTTGTTCGGCACACTAGACAAGGTAAGTCTGTCATAGGCCATTGTATTACTATATCCATCCATCCATCCATCGTCTCCCGCTTATCCGAAATCGGGTCGCGGTTATTACTATATCATATATTCTGAAACTTTCCTACGTAATTGATAATATAATTTATTGATCCCTGTGAGCAAATCGTTTATGGAAAGTACACATGGTACATCTTGGATCTATCACAGGCTTTTGTTGTTTAAAGGACACCTTAACATGTAGTGTGGCAGGACCATAAATTCAATTGGTCCTAGAAATTCCAGTGTTATGAGGTGTCAGTGTCATCTTATAGGGCACACCTATTCAACAGCAAAATCTATGACAATATTTTCAGCTCATTGTAAGATCTAATCTATGTTGCATTAACTGTCATTTTGACAGGTAACTTTGCATAATTTGCATGCCTGCCCTGTTGGTAGCGAATGGGCATATTCATTTCTTATGTCCAATCTTGTATTTGGCCGTATGTGCATCTTGTCGTCTAGCTAGCTTTAGCCATTGATTTAGCTTGCTTTACTGGAGTTGTGTGGCTTCACATTCACATTGGCAGTCATGCCCACCTTTTCTGTTTGCACATAGAATAGCCAGCATATTAAAGGTAATCTAATTATTTTACTCAATGCATGTTATCTGAGTGCTGACAGCTTTTTGAACAACTATGGACTGGTGGTTTTGGGGCATGGCTATTTTGGATCATGTTGGGCAGTACCACAGGTGCAGAAGGAGCACAGGTTGTAGGATTTCCTCAGGCAAAGTAAGTGCTTTCAGTTTAGAGTGATGGCAAAATGTTAGTGCATAATCTCTTCTAATCTATTAAATGGTGAAAAGGAGCAAAGGACAAATGATTATAATTTAAACTACCAAGTTACCTTTTAAAATATTTTTATTAGAAATGGCATTTTTTTATTTCTTTTATTCTACATACTGTATCAATAAGATCAATAAGTGTCCCATGATGTCAGACTCTTGGAGCAGTTTGGAATTTGGAATGGCTTGATAGCTCTACCTCTCTTTTTTTCATTTGAAAACTCTAGGAACCACAAGTAGACCAGCACTTGGAAAGTCAATTGCACTGCTTTTTTTAATGTGGTACTATGAGGTCTTAATGATATGATGGGGTGTGATCATGAAGTGCTTTGTATGTAAGGGTTTTAAATTGTATTCTAGATTTCACAAGTAAAAGGTAAAGAGAAGCTAATGTAGGAGAAGTATAATCTCCTACCAAGTCCAGTCAGAACTCGGCTGCCACATTGTGGATTAACTGAAGGCTTTTAAAGCAGCTATAGGGTGATCATATTAGTACTAAATTGTAATGGTCCAGTCTAGAAGTAACCAATGAATGGATAGATTTTTCAGCGTCACTTTGAGATGGTATGCTTCTAATTTATATCATTTACTTGTGAATTATTATTTTGAACTGTGGATTTCACTAATTTTGCAGTTGGAAATGCCCGTTCCTATTACTCTTACAAATTTATTTATCGGTGTACAGTACCTGTAAACAAGGGCAGTGGTGGCCTGTGAAAATGTTCACAAACGTAACAGATTGACAGTAGGCTTGTAAAAGCACCCTGTCAGTAGTTTTATTTTTTTATTTTATTTTTTTAACATGTTCAAAGTCTGCTGGTTGAGATATAGACAACCTTGGGCTCTTTGTCATATGCTTTGCCATATACTATCGAATTACCCTCTCCCCCCTCCCAGGTCTGTTCTGAGCCACAGTGTTGCCTGTCTGCACTGGCCTATGTCTGTCAGACATCATATTGAAGTTTAAACATCTTTGTATCCAGACATACTTTTGGCTTCTTGTTGTACAGCATTGATCTTTTCACGGCTGGCCTGATGGAAGAAAATTGCAGTCACATGGTTCTTCTAGATTGATGGCCAGAATGATCATGTCTGTACCACAAAGATTTAAAGTTGGTTTCTTTGCCTGTGTAGGTTCAGTCTTATTTGTACAGAAGGAGTTGCCGTCCTAGCTGTACAGGACACTTAGTTTTAGGGAGCAAACTATGTGGATACAACCCGAAGTGCCTGTTGTACTCATACTAATTGTGACTGAAGGTGGATAGCGGCTGTGTGATTTTTGACCCCTGCCCCTCTACTGTCTGCCCTAGTGTTTAGACTCGTCAGTGGGGAAGAGGAAAAGAAGCTTGGCTGTTAGCTCTTCTCAGGACCCATCTTTCTCAGGATTAAACCAGGTGTGACCTTTACCACAACACCAGCTGCCTCACAACAGCAGTTGTCGCTTTGCAATCATAATTACACAGGATTTAAAGTCAGACCATCTTTCACTCATTTACTTCTCCTTTCAGTGGAGGTGCCAGGGGAGTAGTAATTGTCTGTTTGCTGTACCAAAGGGTCTCACTCCTTCTAATTGAATAACTTACTTACATAAAAAAACCCGTTCCTGTCTTTTTAGTGCCAGTGGGCTGAGAGTAGTAAAAATATTTATTAAATTGTGAATAATTTTACATATATTTTCATCTTTGATATTAACTTAAACTTGATCTTCAATCCGAGAAATGTTGCTAGCTAGGTAGAATTTTGCTATATGATACCAATAATTGGTCTTTAAATTTATGATGCCTAACAATGAACATCTTATAAAGAAACTTTTTCCAAAAATATTTACTTTTAATGTATATCTCTTTGCATTGAGGAGCCTTGACTGAACTCAAAGCTGCATATTGGAAAAGTAGGAGTGCAGTGCAAACAAATGGTGGTACTTGTACATATTAAAAAGCAGCGTCCTAAGGTTTAGAGCTCAGTAATCAGTAATATTGACTACTTTTAAACCCAGCTGAGTAACCAACTTACGACTTCATATTTACCAGCTCCTCTTAATAAGTTAATGTTCGGTCTCAAATTTCACAGTTGTCAGTAGTTACATTTATTCATCATTACTAATATGAGTACAGATATTTCACCAAACAGTTAGTTAGTAGTAACCTTCTTTTTTACAGTTTGGTGGCATTTGTGCAACAGTCCCTTCCAGACAAAACTATTCTCATGTCAATTTATATACCACATGCTTTATCAGGGATTACCCACATTAGCTGCAATAGCTTCTGCTTCTACTGGGTTTATTAGGTTCTTTTTTGTCTGTTTTGTTTCCTTTTAAGTATTAACTGGAGGGTTTTTTGTATCGTTGTGGTAATTAATCTCTTGTAAGTCGCTTTGGATAAAAGCGTTTGCCAAGTAAAGTAATTTTACAAGTTTGATTGTGAAAAATAAAGTGTCCATTAGCATTGCTATTACTTCACACTAAATTATACAATACAGAAAGTTTAACTGTATAAAAGGCTTGAAACTAACCGGTGTACATTGAAAATATAAATATGTGAACAATTTAAGTATTTGAGGTATCTAACGATGTATCCTAATTACACTGAAATATCATTAAGCTGTTATTCCATATTAATTGTTGTGGTAACATTTCGTCATAGCTCATTGTACTGTAAATGGGCATAAAATGTGGCAGTAGGACGTGTACAATAAGGTTGCATAGATTTTTACATGTGGTTCATTGTAACACTTTGTAGGCTTTTTCTTTTGTCCAAGAGTTGGACACTTTTTAGTGTAGCTTTTAACGTCTGCATTCATTATATTTGTGTTTCTTAGAGAGCAGAGAAACTCTTAATGTCAAGGGTTATAAAAGTGTGGATTTTTTATATTAAACTGCAACACCTATATAATAGGACACCTAAAAAAACTCTATTGTCTGACAGATTAAATTCGGGTTAAAATTTATGAAATGCCTTGTATTGGCCTGCAATTGTGTGCCTTTTATGTGCAACAGTTTGAACTGAAAAATTATTTAATCAAATAAAATCACCGCCTACTACATAATTTGCCTACGGACATAATTCTATTTATTTTATACAAACGTTTTTTGACAGTCTTCTTTGGCAAGCATTGACTGTGGATCATGAAAGGGCTTGCCTTTACTGTTGTAGAGGTATGCAGCTGGATAAGTTTAAACAGGACAACATGAAGTTAGAGCCCTCGGTCTGTTTTGTTGTGGTGTTGAACTGTGTTATGCCAAATGAAGTGATTATTTCTGAGCAGTTTTTTTAAAAGGGTGCGGTTGGAGATATAACTTGAGTGCACAAGGTCCTACCATGGCATATAGCTTCAGAAAAGCAACTGCTTAACTGGACAAGAAAGTCATACAGTACATCAGAGAACAGAAACTGGACTGCTTAGTATGGGTCAGCATACAGAAAATTGTGTTCTGCTGCTCAATTAAAAGAATTGTATACACAGTAATATATTGACTTCTCTTTAGACTCTGTGCACTCTTGGTTGTTTCATTTAAGTGCGATATCACAACCCAATGTGTTGTAATGAAATAGTATTTGTTTTTGCATTCCTCGGTTTTTAATGCATATTTAAGAGGTGCTTTACCAATTGAAATAAAACAGATAAAACTGTTGTATTGTACAATAATATAGTGGCAGTAAAAACGGATGCAACTATCACAAGATCACATCTGGAAGTTGTACAGTCATGTGGCATAAACATACTGTTGCAACATTAAAATTATAAGTGGCTTCAATTTTTAAAGTGTCTCCTCAGCCAGTGTAATGTTTTTGTATTTTACAGCAGGAGTCAGCTAATGTTGTCTTATGAATAAAGAAAATACACTTAAATGATTTTGTACATGTTCACAGAGAACAGTTCATCACTGTCTAATAACCACTGTGTGCTTTCTCCTTCTCTGTCAGTTGTTCCTTATTGACTTTGGTTTGGCAAAGAAGTACCGAGACAACCGGACACGGCAGCACATCCCCTACAGAGAAGACAAGAACCTGACTGGCACAGCACGCTATGCCTCAATAAATGCACATCTTGGCATTGAGCAGAGGTCTGTCCACAAATTTAAAATTGAAATCACAAAGATACGCTGTGCTTTTATGCGTCTTGATTTCTAGACAAATGTCTCTAACTTAACTTGTGGATTTATGAGCATTTGGAAACCAAGGAACTGGTTCCTTAATGGAGCCAAATAAAACCTGAGATGCAGTTTTCTTTATTTTTCAATTACATAATAACAATAGAAATAAAAGTATTATGTTATATTATGTCAGACGTTGTAATGCCTTTTTTGTGCCATCTCCAGTCGCCGTGATGATATGGAGTCACTAGGCTACGTGCTGATGTACTTCAACAGAACCAGTCTGCCATGGCAGGGATTAAAGGTATGAGTATATGTATGCCAGTGAATGTGTTCCTCCTATCTAGATGGTGTAACTATTCTGTAAAATTGCCTGCTTACCATCCAATACAGGATGGATGTGTTACATTCACTATAAAACGTTCCTGCTTGGTGGTTTATATATAGATTCGTCATCCAATGTTATAAATGTATGTTATCAATCTGTCAATCGGCCTATCAATCGTACACCCTCACATTTTTGTAGATGTTCTAAAACACTAAAGATAGGACTCTTTGGTGCAATGTTAAGTAATCTGTGTACAGTATAACACTGTAAAGTTAATAATTTAATAACACAGCCAGTTTTTCTGTTTCCCCTACCCCCAAATTTTTCCATCACTATCTTTACTCTCTTGGGCATGGAGTTTAGTAGAACTTCACAGGTTGCCTGGGGTTTCCATGGTGACATAACAGAGCTGGTAGATGTTGGCATCTTAGTCTTTTTCTTAGGGCTTAAAAGTCCAGCACCTTTACCCTCCGTTTCTTTCTGTCTTGCTGCCTAGTTTCCAAATCTAGGGGACCATGCTCTGTTTCAGTATGTTACAGTATATGTTGGCATGTATGGTTCCCTCGATGAATTGTAGCTCCCCATTGCCAGCAGCACTCATGCAGCCATAAACATGACACTCCCACCACTATGCTTGACTGTAGGCAAGACACGCTTGTCTTTGTACTCCTCATCTAGTTAACACTCAAATCAGATAAATTCATCTCAGTCTCATTAGATCACAGGACATAGTTCAGTTGGACAACAGCCATGCAGAGCACTGACTCCCCCTTACCCCCCCTCTGACATGCAGTAATAATGGCAGCATCAATATCACATAAGTCATTTCAGGTTTCCGTTTCTATAGAGCAGTTTTGTATGTTCTTTTATTAGAAAAGTAAACTCCTTCGTGCTATTTAGTTGACATAATTTCTATGGTTACTTTTATAGTTCTCCTCTGATCTCTGTATCACTTCGTTTTAAGTTCTTCTTTGAAGTGTGCATGCAAAGATGCACATGCGGAGACTGTGTGTTTTGGCCTTCATGCTTTAAAAGTCATACTATCTGATGCAGACACCAGCACAGAGCGATGCGTTTATGCACACCTGGAGTAGCTGTTCTGTGTATGCTTATTTGTATCCAAAATAATTCAACACTGTTGAAGTAGCTGCTTTTTAGGGGTGTAATTCTTCAGCAGTACCACTTCCAGCCGTGTTTGTCTTCACCTTCACAACTTGAATACCTTTGCACTGCATGGCACCTGTGAGCGTAACTGTGACGTCTGTACCCCATGAAATTAGCATATCATTTTTTCCCCGGGCAAATGTTTTTATTGGTAGTATCATATTAATACTACAGTCTTGAAAATCAGTTTTTCATATTTTTAGTCTGAAAACACATGATTTTATATGTATAAAAACAATAATCCTGCGAGAAAGCATGAACTTATTGACATGACCACATGTGCACATATTTTGTGTTTTCAGGCTGCCACAAAGAAGCAGAAGTATGAGAAGATCTCCGAAAAGAAAATGTCCACCCCTGTTGAGGTCCTCTGTAAGGTAAAAACACACAGAACACAAATTGTGGTATAGCCTGTTTTCCATATCACCATGAAGCTCAATGGCATTACTATTGTATTTTATTTGTATAGCACTTTCCAAACAATTGTGACAAATCACTGCACAATGCATATTTTCTAGGGTTTCCCAGCAGAGTTTGCCATGTATCTGAACTACTGCCGTGGCTTGCGCTTTGAAGAGGCTCCAGACTACATGTACTTGCGCCAGCTCTTCCGCATTCTTTTCAGGTGAACACTCAACAACAGTGTTGTGCTTTGATTCTAATGTATTTTTGCTGGTACTGACAAAACACACTAAGAAAAGTATATGATGCAGCATTTAAGGCTACAGATCTGGCTGTCCAAGGCAGAAATAAATCTATTGTTCGTAAGGTTGACATCAATTAACCGATGGTGAGAATTTGGAAACGGCAGCGTGAAGATCTGACTTAATAAAAAATAAAAGCTAAACATGTATGTTACAGTATTTACTGGCAAGTAAAAGTAAAAAAAAACATCTTTCTGTGTAAATATTATGTTACACCATGTGGCTTCAAGTCAAGTGCCGCCTATAAATGTATAAATTATTTTTTGATATATATATATATATATATATATATATATATGAGAGAGAGAGAGAGATAGATATAGAGATATGGATGGATGGACATGTTTTTTTTATTGGTGGATGTGGCTTATATTCAGGTGGTCTTAATGGTGTGGAAATTACAGTAGTCATCTAAAAAGGGCTACTGCTTGATTTTCACACATACTTTACACTTTCTTTGCCCTACAACCTTTCTATAACCTGTTTCAACAAATAAATTCATGTGAAAGTTCTGCTTATTGGCTGTTTGTGTGTTTTAGGACTCTGAACCATCAGTATGACTACACATTTGACTGGACCATGCTGAAACAGAAAGCAGCCCAGCAGGGGGCCTCCTCTGGGGGCCAGGGGCAGCAGGCACAAACCCCCACAGGCAAGCAAACTGACAAACCCAAGCCTAACATGAAAGGTTAGTAGCAAACAGCCAAGTGACGTTTTTTCAGACACCAATTGCTCATATTTTCATTTAGTATTGTATTTAGATTCTGTTTTATTCCATAACCCACACCCAGTGCCCCTTTTTTTTTAAAAAAAGAATAAAACATCAGATTGGAGATGTAAAGCACAAAACACCCCACTCATTCCTAATAGAAATGGAATGATAAAGTCAGTAGCATTATAAGTTTGAGGAGGCACCATATTAGATCCAAAAAATCTAAATTAAACAATTTGACACAATTGGTCTGTCTTGCAGAAGCAAAGACGTCCTTGGGGAATTTGGCTACTAACTTTGCTGCCATGGTATTCTGTTCCTTTTGTTGGGGCTGGACAGCAGGCTCTTACCATTTTGACACTGTTTTGTTCACCAACTTGCTCTGATGTCCTACTTCTAACTTTTCAGGAATCTATCTTTATTAACATTACCTCACCATACTGAATAATGTTAAACATTTTCTTTCTTAACGCTTGATTTCTACTGCTATGACTGTGATGTTAATGATGGTGCCAAGGTGACTGAGACAATGTGTCCCAAACAGTAAAATAAATGACATGAAGTCCCACACTGAAAACAAGTCCTTCACCAGGGACAAAAATGATGGACAACACAACTCAAATTAAGTGGGGGGGTAAATGGAGAAGCCAAGTGGAAGTGAGTCATTTTATTTTTAAGGTAATATGAAGTTACCTAGCAAGTTGTTGCTGAACAAAACTGCTCTTACCATCGTCGGGGATAACCATTAATTGTAATGCAATACAATCATATATCTTTATTTCTTCATTGTATGTTTAATCCTATATCCACATCACAGGCTATGTGGCACACTAACCAGGCAGAATAAAAGTACTGATTTAATACTTAACTGATCAAAGGCTATTAGAATTTTAAAGTAGAGAGAAACTCAATTGTGTAATTTGAATGATGGTATTTACAGATACATCTGACTCTTCATTTCTAAACCCTGTATTAGCTTGAAAATACAGGGTTGTGTAATGATTTTATTTGGAAAACGCAATGTTTGACAAAATTAAATTGTGTCTCAGGTTACTGCAAAGGCAATGTTAGTTACTATCCATTGAAGTGTAGCATAACTCCCCTGCACTGCCGTTTTAAGGGGTATAACGTCTATTAAAAACCTTTGGGGGAAACTTATCAATAGCGCTCAAGATGCATCCAAAGTTTTGTCATATGCGTAATGCATCAGAATTCCCAACCACATTTTGTTTAGCAAGTACTTTACTTTGCTTGGCAGACGCTTTTATCCAAAGCGACTTACAAGGAGCTAGCGCTGGGTGTCTGGCTCAGAGACACACCTAGTAGGGAATGGATTAGCTACCAGGCCACAAGTAAGCATTTTTAGGTCAAAGAATGGTTGCAAAAGTCAAGACAGACAATCTCCGCTACATTACAGCAGCTGGCCTGTTTGCCGTCAGTGTTGAAGATGTTTTGCCCTCCATGTCAGAACTTTCTCAATTCCGACTAAATGTTTGAAGTAGCAGGTTACAAAGCTAAATGTTGTTGTGTACTTGGACAAGATATGGATACACCGATACCTCGTAGTAGCGCAGACACAGGTCCAGCAGCTGTCTAAACAACTATTTTCCCAAGGTGTGCAAGGTTTCCCCTGGTTTTCATGTATGTCACTGTGACCACCTGAGCCAGGGTGTGAGTGACTATGAAACCACCTGGGTAGAGTTAAAAGAACTGCATAGTAAGTGGGTAAAAAATAAACTCCTTCTCTCACACCTGATTTGAACCTGTCTCTTACGCTCTTCACGTCCTGGTCATCAAAGGGATAGTCCTTGTCTTTCAGATGGAGATGAACTGTTGAGTCTTGTTCTGTGTTGAGCCGTGCGTTTGTGGAGCTGTTTCTTCTATGTACAGATCTGTACATTCCTCACTGCATGTACTACATTACTGTGTTTTGTCTTTGGGGTGGACCAGTTTCTGTCTTAGGGTGCTGCCTGGTTTGAAGTGGACAGGGATGTTTGTTGAAGATCCTCCTGAGCTTTTCAGATACCCCTGCTGTATAAGGGATGACAACACTTACTTACTTTTGTCTTCCCTGTCAGTTGTAGCAGTTTTCTGTTATATTTTCCTTGGGATGTCCACTTGTTTTGAGGGACTCCTGTGTTTTTATGTGGCCCTAGTTATCATCCGCATACCTGAATCTGTGGCTGGGAAGACTCAGGGCTATGCTTTTTACTTTTTCCATATAGAGTTAGACCACAATAGGTGGTATATCTATGTTTCATGTAAAATATTTTGTGGTGAGGCAAAGGTCAACTAGAGTACATGTTTTCTGGGCTGATGCAGGTTCTGTCAGAGTATACTGTCTTGTAGCAGACGTTTTCTCACAGTATGGACTGTTTCATTTGTGGGGATGCAAGTGCACAGAGAGTTGGGCATAAGATACCTTGTGTCCAGTTAAAGGTTTTAAACCTTGTTGACAAAGTTCCTTGAATTGTTAATGTGCTGGATAGTGTTTCCAACCAGCGGCACTAGGGTGGTGGCTAGATGCTTGGCATGTTGTATGTAGCTTTGCAGGTTAAATGGTCTGCACTGATAGCGTTTTCCACTGCATGGTATAAACTCAACTTTTAAATTTTTATTGGGCAAATGTTGTGGTCAGTACAATCTACTCTTTTTAATGTACAACATAACAATTGTGTCACAATATTTAAGGGGAACTTCTGATAATATTCATATATCATGGAGAAAAACATTTTTTACAGTACTATTTTTTGTTGACTACGCTACACATGTGAGTTTTCCATAGTTGATAAACCTGGCTATATACCCATGTACACCCAAGCTAACTTCTCTGCCATCTAGCTTATTTTAGAAGCTTGACTCACAAAGTTAAACAATATAGAGGTAGAAAATGCTGCTTTATGAATTTTTCTTTTTTCCATCACTGTATCTCTATTACAAATTACCTAAAAATACTTTCAACAATAACAGTCTTATTTTGGAATGTATTATACAGCATACCAGGGCTGGCCATATAACTGTTTGTCTTTTTATACCAATATAGTTTAAGTCAGCAAGTTATTCCTCTCCGTATCAGGAATTTTTATTTTATTTACATCGTAGTGACTTTCTTTACTTGAATTGTTAATTGAAAACAAGAAAAATGTGTTATGTCTTTTAATGTTTTATACAATAAAAGTTTTTGCCCAGCCCTATGACTTGCCTATACTGGATACAAATTTATCACTAGAACCACAGTCATCTTATGGAACGTGCTTGCAAATCATGGTAGTTTCATGCGCTGTTGCTATTACAAGCAGCTACACTGAAGGGGTACTATATGTACTAGAAAATGAAAGCTGTTATATGTAGCCTTCTTCGTACCCAATGTACCAGGGATCAGATGAATTGCTAGAATGGTAATATTGCCTCAGATACTTGAATTATTTAATTATTCTCACTTTCACTTGTCAATCTAACACACAGATGACCAAGTGTTAAATTGGAAACTGTTAATCACATTGAGAGATTTTGATGACATCCACCGCTATTTTCAGAATAATAAAAATGTTAATGGAGAATATAATTTCCAAATTAATCCCCAATGAAAAGACTTATGTTGCATTTACATACTAGTGCTGAACAATTACTTGGAGCTGCATTTGCACCTCAATGTCTGATTTTGCAACCCACCATCTTTGGACAACAGTGGACAGTTGCTGACTTATCAATGTTAAAAAAAGGTTCATCGAACAGCTGTAAGTGCAGACAATGGAGAGTAGCAAAACAGCAGTGAGGTCCACAACTCACATTAAGTATTACACTTAGAAGATAAATAAAAACGTTAATTGTTAGAAAATGAGGATAATGCCCTATAATAAGTTCAAGTAGACCAATCAAAATCTAAAAATCCTTTTTACTATGATTAAAGTTGATAGTGTCTCAAAAAAGATGCCCACACAAAGACCAAGGTTTTTTTTTTTTTTTTTTTTTTAGAAAAGCAAAAGGTTTGGCTGTATGTATGTACTGCTAAGCATCATTTGCAAGATTTCCTAAAGCTGACTTCTGGTGGACTCCATCTGCCAGGTTTACGAAATCTGCACAGATGAACATAATGTTTTCTAAATCCTTTATTCTTTAAAACTTTGAACATTGATTGTTACTGATGTTACTGGGGTTCACTGTTTAACTTTTACCAAGTGGCCAGTTAATTGGGGAATAAAGTCGATGTTCAGTTTAATTTGAACAAGTTTTGGAGGTCTTGGTTAAGCTGTGCGATCACTATGGAAGATGCTGCTGTTACATTTGTATTGTGCTAGTATAATGCAACACAATTTAACAAAATTCATTGTAGTTTTTGCTACTCAAAATATTATTTAAAAAAGATTCTAATCTACTCCATTGTAAGTATTTAAAAATATAATTTCCTTACTCATAAAATACACAGAGGGAACAGATTGAACAGACATCCTGAGCAACTATACTTCATATAGTTACTTTATATACCTTTTGTGTTTTGTAAACATTTATCACCACTGCATCTGTTTTAGTTTTCCCATGGTTATTCAAGTTAAGTGCACCAATCCACTAACACTTTTATTGATTGTGTTGCTAATAAACTTATTTCTGATTCTGGATATGGTTCCTGTTCTTTTGAGATTGATTTCTTCCATCTGTTTTGTCTACTGGTCTAGAGTGCATTCCTGCTTTGGCCTTAACTGTTAACATTGTGCTGCATTCGTTTGGGCCGCATCCCTGTCGTTATCAGTGTTAATGATGCCGTTTGTTTCTGTGTGTTCATAGGTTTCTGAGTGTCTCTGCCCAGAGCAGAGCTGCTGAAGTGTTGGTGACCAGGACCAACAAATCTCTTCCTGGGCAAGCGACAAACAAAGTCTGTGTCTCTCCTTCCATAATAGCTATCTATGTAATGGAAATGTATAGATTCACACAGCCCTTTGTCAGCTGTGCTATCTATATATTGATATGTATATATATTAAAACTCTCCACTCCAAAAGAATAACACATTTTTGGATGTGGAGGCCGTAGCCCCCTGCCTCCACCCTAGACAAACACCCCTCCCTATCTACCCATCCTGGTCTCTGTCTTTCTTTTGAGTGTTGACTTTTTGTAAAGTTTCTTTGGAAACTGGAGTTGTTAGTCAGCTGGCCCTGTTTTCCCTCTCCAAGTGGAAACATCTCAGCGTCTCCTCCCCTCTTCACTCCTTAATTATTTCACTCTCCTTTTACCCAACAAATGTTAAAACATGTATACCTGAGAACTGTTCTCCCTTTTTTTCTTTCTGAGATAATTGAATGATGCAATCCTGGATGTTATTTACTAAATCAGAAATGTTTTTTTTCTTTTGTTTCCTATGGTGATTAGGAGTTTTCCTGTTGACAATATAAGCAGCTGATGGCAACAGTCAATGATAGAATAATACTCTGGCTCGCTCCCTCTCTCTCTAGAGCTCTGAATTATTAAATCTGTTGTAAAACCTATGGTCTTCTCCAAAAATACCAATAAAAACATTACATAACAGTCTGCACTATGGGGACTTTATGGGAAGAAAATGTGTAGCACCAGTTGTATCTGATGTTTTATCAAACCCAGTTGATCTATTCATATTACACAAATTGTGTTTAATATCCACACCATGAGCATTTTCAGTGTTTGTAAGTTTTCCAAATTGCACTTTTAATTCCTGTTGTGTGTTGTCTATAGTAACATGCCATCATTGAACAGGTGAACATGCAGTTCTGAACATTCAAACTTTAACCCTTAAGAGGCCATTTGTGTCCATATCTTCATTTTAGCTGTGTTAATGCATATGGAATCAAGTTTCCCATGTATCTGGGTTTGTATATTTTTCATATTAAATATGTCAATAATATACTCAGATTATTTCAAATAGTAACCATACTCAAAAATAATGATTCATTGTAATTGGTATTAATACGTAAAAGGAGCACTGACAAATGAAAAGAATTCAACAAAAGGTTGCATTGTGAAAACAAATTGGCATTTAAGTGGTTGAGTTTCTAAAAAAGGAATTATTTAGTACTTATTACAAGACACTCATGTATGTTAAAATTAATTAGAAATAGCAAAAAATTTTAGTTTAAAAGTGGACAGTTTAAGCCTCAAGCAAGCTTGGAGGGTAGTGATATTATTGTAGTCAGCTCACCTACTGGATCTTTTCCAGCAAAATCTCTTAACATCTCTGCTACTTTACAGTTGAAGAGGAGCTGTTCATTATCTATCTGACCAAAATAGAAAATGAGATGAAGCTCTGAGTCATTGACAAAGTGGAGTATGAATATTTTTGCTAGATACAAAACTTTAGCTGCTCTGTTCCTGCTGTTTGATTGTTCTCTTCATACAGTTTGTACAGGAGCCAGGTTTGGACTGTAGACAGGCCAGTCAAGCAGACATGGTGTGCTACAATTTCAGGCTGTTACTGCAAATGCTGTATTCACTGTTCTGCTCATTCACTGATGTCTTAACAAAAGACTTGAACTTCTAGTATATTGTATTTTCCTCTGTCAATAATGCTATTCACAAGATTCCCATGTCTGAGGCACTGATGCACTCCAATGTAATTACAAATGCTGTTTTTTTTTTGTCTAATAATCCTGAAAAAGACCCTAAATCCTTAGAAAGGGCAATGAAAAGACAGAGCCAAAGTAAGACTACACATGTAGTACCACAAATACAAAGAAAAGGATAGATGTACAAATACAGAAACGTAATGAAGCACACAATCTTCTCAGCAACTTATTAACTGTAACTAAAGGTCAAGTTATGTTACGATCGGAGTTTAGTCTGTATAGTTTGCCTACCTCTAAGTTTGTAAATGATTAACAAAAATGTCAAGTCACACTAGTTACTAATTAGCTACACAGGGCCTACCTAGCTGACATGCTTGACACACTCATGGGTAACCTGTGTCCAGTCTTTCATTTGTGCTTTAGCATTCATGTATTACAGGCACCAAAAAGCCAGATACAATGGTATTTTAAATATGATTATCAGACTGCAACTTTTCTAAACCAACCCAATCAGCAGACAAACGGAGTGCAGGCATCTTCAGCTCCAATCACAGACATGCATCCACACAGGTAGATTTGCATACAAAAAACAAAGGAGCAGGAGGCAGAAGAGAAAGAGCAAGGACAATAAAAGGGCTATGGCGATAACACAAGCAACCAACAAACAAAAAAATATCAACATTTATATAAATGGCTTCATTCATTATGTACAACTTGTAAAACAGTTTTAATATGCTTTCTCATCCATGGGGCACTAGTGTACCAAAGATTGTCAGTGCAAAGTCGTAAAGTAATGCTTTGCCCTAGTAAAAAATATAAATCAAGCGGATAACACAAAACTATGATTTACAGTGCCCGGTCATTTCAGAGATGGAGGCATGTTGTTACATGCACTATTTAGGAACAGAAGCATGTGCAGATTTAGGTCTACTGGACACTTAGTATAAATGGTACTGCGTAATTGTACATAAGTTGTGTCACTGCAGCATAGATAAAAGGTCTACAGAGGTGTCTGTTCATGAAAAATCTAAATAATTATGGTGCTTTATATTGCAGATGGATAATGACCTGATACATACTATGAAAGCCAAAAGAGTTTCTCAAAGCAAAGAAAGGGCATGTTCTACAATGTCAGACATCTGGTCTCAACCCAACAGAGCAGCTTTTCCCCTACTGAAGACTGAAAGTACAAAGACCTAAAAACTGCATCCAAGGCAGCTGCAGCAAAGGCCTCGCAAAGCATCTCAAGCGAGGAAACTTGGCACTTGCTCATGTCCATGGGCTCCGTCACACGGCCAGTGTGTGGAAGTATTTTCATCAATAAACATTTTGTCTTGAGTATGTTTAATTTACTTTACAATGCAGTAAAATGTACGCAAAGTGAAAGGTGAGAAGGCTTCCTGTAATGACTGACCAGTATGTGGCTTTGGAGCCACAGGGACTAATGCAAGTTAAATGTTTTCTAGCAGTGTAGACGGTCTTCCACAGCGCTGCTATAACTATAGATTTGTTTTTCCTGTTCGTTATTCCGCTGACTTACAAAGCAGCCAATCGAAGACTGCTTCAACCAGTTTGGTGGGTGGTGAAAAACGTGATGTGTGAAACATACATCTGTTCTCCACATAAACACCTCTACACAATTCCAGTCATGACGATGATCATACCACTGTGTTCTGTCCTGCTGCTCTCTGTCTGTGGTGAGTTTATTAATAGATAAAAGGAGCTTAAAGTAATTTAGTAACAGATTCTGCTTCAAAGATAATTTACAAGATTTTTCTTTAGACCACAGCTAGTTGAAGAAAATGTACTCAATTGTTAACGGTCATTTCGTTGTGTTTTTTTAGTAAAGCATGATTCTCTATTAATTGGACACAAATCAATATTATTGCAATTATGCAGAGCGCCGAGTATGAGGAAAAAGATTTCACTTGAAAGTGTATTGTATTAGACAATTTGATTTAATACATTTTCTATGTAGAAATGATCTTACTTTTTAGGTTAATGATATAAAATTGATATTCAATTGATCATGTTCACAGTCATGTCAGTGATATAGAAGCAAGGATCTGTTTGTGTGAAATCAAGTGACAAAAGTCAAAATGTTCAAAATAGTTGATAATTATGCTACATCCTGAAATTGATAGTAAACACTTTTTCCCACCTGAAACCATTTTATTTAGTTTATTCATGAGCAGTGAAACTTGAGCTGAGAGGAAACTCCTTCATTGGCAAAACCTGGTTACGCAATACGTTATGTGGCAGGTGTGTATATTAAACATATAAAGTGCATTTTCACAGGTTTACTTTATTTCCAATCCTCACTTCAAATAACTGAGTTCTGATTGGATTTTAGAAAAGGTTATATCGGCTCTAAATTTAGTTGAAGGTAAGAATTGACATGAATGTGTTATCTGGAAGGGGGTTTATACAAGTATAGCAGTATAAATGTATGTGTCTATTAGTCATATCCCAGGTGGATGAGACCGTGCCTCGGTTTCCAGACAGTGATGGGATGCTATCTGCAGCTCCGCAAGAAGCTGTGGTCGAAGCTGGAGAGGTGAGACTGCTGGAGCTAGTCTGATTTTCTTTCTTTTGTTCCAAATACCATTTCAGTGTTCTCAAGAACCTACTTTCATCTAAATAAACGCAAACTCAAAGGAGGTTGTCTGTGGCCAAAGCATTTATGTGTAGGGGTGAGGATATTACTGACCACTATTTCAAGGAGAGTTACCAGAAAAAACGGAAAATATCTATATATTATCACTACCCTAAATTACCCCCGTTACCCAACCCTGGTGCAGTCCACCTAGTGAGAATGCGTACGGAACCAAGGACTAAACGCTATGAATCGCATTATTTGATGGCATTAATTGCATCATGTGTACACTTTAATTTATTTTGTTAGAACACCTAAAACCTGTTGCAGTATAAATCGAGGACAAACTGGATGTGTCCAGAATGTGCAGTGTGTCACAGATGTCTGGTCGGATGACTGTGAAAGGGATTTAACGTGATAAACAATCATTGTACGGCAAAGGCCCGCGTTAATATTAATTAATGATTAGTGTTGTAGAAAGAAATAGAATTTCTTTCATGATGGTCTTTTAAAAGGTTTAATATAAAAGGAAATAAGAAAGCACAAAGAAAGAAATGCGACTTGAGTTATACAGCAATACTTGAGGGTTCACAACTATTTATCAACTCTTCTCCCTAGCTACGCTATCTATCTTCATGATCAGAGACAGTGACACCTGGCTTTTGGTAGTCTCTGTCCTATCTGCTGTCCCAGACAGTTAAGCAAAACAAAGACAGTCTTACAATATATATCTAAAGACATTAGGAACACATAAACTGTAGCACACACTAAGAACACTCCTCCCTTTTGATCATATTATGATATATATATACGTATATATATATGTATATATACATATACATATACATATACATATACATATATATATATATATATATATGTGTATATGTGTATATATACATATACATATACATATATATATATATATGTGTATATATACATATACATATACACCATAGTTCATTTGGTTTGGCCTCCTTTCACACAGGGAAGAATCCAAGGGGACAAATATGTCACTTTAAATCACACGAGAATTTTCTCTCTGCTTATTGGTCAGACGTGTTTGCCATAGTAGATACAGAAAGTAGATTAGTTGTCGTTAAGTGCTGTATATTTTTGTGATAGATTAGATAATAACATAATGAATTTTAACACAGGTCCGTCGTAATGCTGGTGATTGTTTATCTTGTTAAATCACTTTCACAGCCATCCAACCAAACATCTGTGACACACTAGACGTACTCGACACATCCTGTTTGTCCACAATTTATTCTGCAGCAATTTCTAGGTGTTCTAACGAAATAAATTAAAGGGTACACATGATTTAATGCCATCAAATAATGCGATTTATAGCATTTGGTCCCGTTTTGGTGCTTTTGGTATGCATTCTCATCAGGTGGACCTCACCAGAGTTGTGCATTTGGGTCAAGTGAACCAAGACCACCTCTTTAGTGCACACCTGAGGGCGATTGATGCTTTCACACCAAGGAAAATGAACAGAACTAAGAGCTTTTGGTCCAATTTGGTGCACACCAACTCTTGGTGTGAAAGCGCCCTCAGTCAGCTTCTAAGTATATTTATACATTTGATTTCTGATCAGTTTTTCCATTAGTGTGTATTCTGGAATGTTGGTTTAGCTGAAGTGGGTGATGTCACACCCATCCTAGGATTAGCCCTTAAACTTTAATAAAAAAAAAAATTTTGGTTTTCATGAGCTGTATGCCACAATCATCAATATAAAAACAATGACAGGCCCTGAACTACTTCAATTGTGTGTAATGAATCTAAAATATATGACAGTCTAATGTTTATCAGTAAATTACAAAAAATAATGAACTTTATCACAATATGCTAATTTTTTTAGAAGGACCTGTATACACACACGTGTACATAGTTGTAGAAAAAACAACAATGCCAAGCACTAGGCAACAGTGGAGAAGAAAAACCTCCCGCAGAACCTGGCTAAGGGTGGGTGGTCATCTGCCTTGACTGGTGGAGGAGAAAGAAAAGAACAGTCAACAGAGAAGCAGCAGATGAAGCACTGGGCAGGTTGGTAGGACAAGGTGAATCACACAACTCCGAGGTCGAGGAAATCTGCAGAAAGGTACAGAGAGAAAGAGAGACAGAAGGACGAAGCACTAGGTGAGAGAGAAGACACAATGTTAACAACATGCAATGATGACATTATAGTGGAGAAAGAGAGCAAGAACATGATTAGAGTTCAGCATACCAGGAAGTTATCTAAATCTATAGCAGCACAACTAGTCAGTCACATGAGTCATCTCTAACTATAAGCTTTATTAAAAATGAAAGATTTGAGTTGTAATTGAGAGGGGACCCAAACTTTAACTGGGAGCTGGTTCCACAGAAGAGGAGCTTGATAACTAAATGAGACAAGCACTCTGAGAGTGAAGAGCTCTGCTAGGATAATATGGTTCGATGAGGTTTTTAAGATATGATGGGGCAGTGCTTTAAAAGTAAAGAGAAGGACTTAAAACTCTATTCTAAATTTTACATTGGAGAGAAGCTAAAATAGGTGAAATGTGATCTGTCTTGCTAATTCCATTGAAACCTCATACTGCTTATTACAAGGGTCACTTGTAATTGTGATTATATGCAGTTTCTATGAGCCAAGTAGGCAATTGCACAGAGCAGCACTTTCTCTCTCTCGTTTGTCGCTCGTTTAAAATGAGGACGTGGGCCAGATTTGGCCATTGGGTCTTGGGTTTGACAAAAATGGGCTATAGGTAGTGAATAGCAGTAGTCAATTCAAGAAATGACAAATGCATGGACTAATTTTTCAGCATCACTTTAAGAGAGGATGCTCCTAATTTTAGAAATATTCCTGAGGTGGAAGAATTAAGTTCTATATTTGTTTTCTTTATTTATTTTTTTATGAGGTGTCTTGATCAAAAATAACACCAATATTCCTCACAGTAGGGTTGGAAGCTAATGCAAAGTTACCTAAAGTGGCAATCTGGTTGGACAGTTCGTCTCTCAGGCCAAATAGAATAACCTCAGTCAGGTCTCAATTAAGTAGAGTAGAAACTTATAGGCCTTATATGTCTTTTAAACTTGCTTAAACTTTGAGTATCACCTGGATTCATAGATAAAAATGGATGTCATCAGCAATGAAAGTTCATAGAGCTTTTACTTATAATATTGCCTGGCTTTAATTGGCTAACACCCTCTGGATCAAAGCTGTTTTTTTCAGTAGAGGTTTGACTACCGGTGGCACGTAGCCAGTTATAAAAGATAGATTTAGCAGATCTAATATGGACTAGTCTAGTTGGGATGGGGTTTAAAAGACATGTAGATGGTTTAAATCAGTGTTTTTCAAATTGGGGTACACATACCCGTTGGGGTACCTAGGGACACTTCAGAAGGAGCATGAGAAAAAATGTGTACACACAGTGTACACACCACATACATTTGGCAGTCCATAAGACACTCACACAATCCCTTGCAGAATCAGATCTAGACGTGCCAGGCTCAAACCAGGAACTGTCATGGATTTGTGATTACTAATCAACCTACTGATGAAAAAAATGCGGTGACCTGCAACATTCTTTCAGATTGAGTAGTTCAGTAGATGACTTTCAAAGTGTTGGGTTGATATTGTTTCATATTTTCTTTAGCTGTTATTAAACCATTGTATATTTCATACAAGCACATTTGTTGTTAGCTAGTTGTACTGCCTTGTGCGTATTGCTTACATTAAAAAACTAGGGGAATGTAACAGTCATAGTCATAGTCAACTTTCTGCAGGTGTCCTTGGGCTCGGAGCTGTGTGATTCTGCTTTGTAGCCGCTGGTCCTACCAACCTGCCCAGTGCCTCATCTGCTGCTCTTTATTATTGTTGTATTGATCTCTGTTGCCTGTTGTTCTGTTTACTCTCCACCACTCACCCCAACCGGTCGAGGCAAATGACTGCCCACCCGGAGCGTGGTTCTGCTGGAGGTTTCTTTCGTTAAAGGGAGTTTTTCCTCTCCACTGTCGCCTAGTGCTTGCTCAAGTGGGACTGTTGGGTTTTCTACATTTATACACCTTTTGCAAGGTCCTAAACCTAAACCTTGCTATGTAAAGCACCATGAGATCATTTTCGTTATGATTTGCTGCTATACAAATAAAGATGAATTGAATTAAATTCACATGTGTAATATTGAACATCAGTAAATGCAGAGTTGACCGTTTTGAATGTCACTCATAAACGTATACTATAGTGAAAGACATTGATTAGTTGCTTTAGTAACACATGCAGACATATGTGTTCATGGATAGGTGAGGAAGTGTAAATCCTTCTGTATGGCTGGTAGTACACCACAGAGAAATAAAAATGATTACGTATAGCATGTTGTTTGACGAGTGATTTCCTAGTAACACCTTGACTCTTATTGTGAAGGTTGACACTCAGGATGGAGCCAGGTGGCTGTGTGTGGCTTCGGTGTGTAAAATTATCATCATTTAGTTTGCAGGTAAAGGTCTGTGAAGAACTACAGTAAATTGAAATTTTGTTACCAGTTCCCCCACAATTAAAAAAAGATGAATGTCAAATGACAGATATCATATTGCTGACTAATGCCCCAAAAAATCCTATCTATCCCATGAGCTTATTCTGTGTGTTTTAGCAATTTACATTGCCATGGTAACTCAGAATGCCTGCCTAGCACAATAGAGGACATATCGTGACTGATACGGTCATTTTGATATGTAACATGTGCAGTAAGAATCACATGAGCGCATATTGTGTGGTTTTTGGCGGTTTACGTTGCTATGGTAACTCAAAAGGCCAACAAAATAAAATAGTGGACATGTCATGACTGAGATGTAACAACTGTATTTTAATTTAAATGGCATTGTAAGTAAAGGTAAGACTTACAGGAGTGAAGGTATAAAATAACATTTATCTGTTCCTCTGTGTTTAGTGTTAAACATGTGTCAAACCAGGGCACGAATCTGGAGCCCCCACAATTTCTTTTCTAAGTGAGCTAATGGAGAAGTGATGAGCACTGCAGCTCGAGAAAAGCCTACCTAACAATTATTGCACACTTTCTGTGAATCCTATAAACTTTGTTTCACTCCCAAATATCACTGTGTGTCTCCTATATGATATATTTAACTGAAATGTTTTATCCCAACAACCAACGATTTATACAGGAAAATCATGAAGATCAACAAGGCTGAGCAAACTTACGCACCCCACTGTAGTCTATATAGCCTACAGTGTAAAACAAGGAAAATAAAAACATAAACCTACAACTGCTCTTTATTTTTTTTAAATATAATTTTGTAATTAATCACTTTTTTCCTGTAATGCATGTACATGGGTAGGAGTTGGCGTTTATGGGTTCTGGCTATTCTTGGATACAGGCTAGGGTGGCTTCATGCAAAAAAGGTTGGGAACCACTATGTTTAGGACAGACTGTGGATTTCCTGCATTCTAAATGGCAAGATGGGTTCAAGTTTTCGGAGTGCAAGGTGACAGGTACCTTTAGTGAGTTTCCCTAGCAACTATCTAGTTTGATTTATTGTATGTAGCCCTTGAGAGATTTATTGAAATTTTCTTGAGTTATAGCTTAATGACAAGCTACTAAATGTTACTTTATAAATATATGTATATATAATTATCTATATATATTATATTTTTTGTCATATTACTGTCAAAAATGTATGTAGCCCTTGCTGTTTATAAATTGACACTGATTTCTAATGAATTTCCCCCAGTGCCACTTCATCAGACAGATGAACACTAACCAAACCATTTTAACACTAGCTAATACAGTCCAAGAAGTGCAAGTTTCTCCACATGTAATAATTCCAGTGTGCATGTGTTCTTGTCCAGCCTGCGTGTAAGAAATATGATAGAGGAACCTGCACTAAACAGTATGATCCAGTGTGTGGCAGTGATGGAAAGACCTACAGCACAGAGTGTGTTTTTTGCCAGCAGAACAGGCATGTAACATGCACTTACATCTACAAATACCCAGAAACACAAAGCTGCAGGTCATCTGCGTGAGCACACACACAAATACAAGGCACAGATTTCTATTACCATGTGCTGTTTTTTCATTACAGCAAAAAGAAGAATGTGTCAGTGAAGTTCAAGGGAAGCTGTCCCTCAACCCACTGATTGTAGTGGACAATAGCACCACACACAGATCATATAAATTCCCTGTAGCTGGGTCTCTCAATAAAATTGCAAGTTGCCTTATGTCTCTTGTTATTTCTAGGTAGTCACTCATCCTGGCATTTAGTGTTGTAGGCAAGACTGTTTAAACTGAGACTTGAGGGTATAAAGACCAAGACAAACTAAGGCCAAACCAAGACTGAAAACAGACTAGGGCTCTTTTAATTTTGACGATTATAGGTGAAAACTAATGAAAACTCCAAATTGCTCTAGAATGGACTACTGTAATTCATTACTGATAGCATGCCCCAATAGCTCACTCAAAGCCTCCAGTTAATGCAGAATGCTGCAACCAAAGTTATGACTGAAATTATCAAGAGATCATATTTCTCTCCATTGGCTCCCTGTTAAATTTAGAATAGAGTTTAAAATCTTTCTCCTAACATATATCGTAGAAACTCAAGAGACAGAGGCTTGACTTCATCTGAGTTTTATTGTCAAATCAAAATGGGTATAGGAATAGGGTGCAGCGCAGGTCTCAGCACCAGGGTGGACCGGGTTCTACACTCAGGGACCCGCCCCCCCCAGGTCGAGCAGAGCCAGGAGGACAAGGCCCTGTCAAACAGTCGCCGGGAGTGAGCCAGTACTCACCAGAGTACCCAGCCCCGGACGTCGAGAACCGTCAACACACCAGCGGTTGAGAGGATCATCCACTGGCAGGGAGTGTGGCGGGGGCAGAGTAAGGCTCCCTCCTCTGAGGGAGCTGGGGATGTTTTGAGTGAGGTGGAGTCCAGGATCTGACCTGACACAAAGACATAGACAAGCAGGCACACACATACACAAGC